>CAOKZL010001633.1:0-311857 GCA_948472985.1 Iguana delicatissima | reverse complement strand
GACTCAACCGTCATGCCTCTGCATATTTTGACAGCTAACCCACTCCTGATCTCCTCTGCTTTGCTCCCCACAGGGAGAAAACCAGAAGCGGCTCTGCCTGGCATCAAGACCTTGGCCTTCAAAGCACGCTCTCTGCCCAGCAGAGAGAAATCGTACTACGCTGCCCGCAAAAATCATTTTGCATCTCTTTCAGGCATCCCTTGAGCAGTGGGAAGAAACAGGGCCTCTCAACGGCTGACAGCGCTGGCGGTGAGTCAGCGGTGCTTCCGTGCCTGCGTTTAATCACCCACTTCTGGCTACACGAGGGCTAGAGGGCCAAAAGCGTGTCTTAGGCTATGGAAGCAGCTGGGGCATCTCCGGCCAACGCGGAGCTTCTGCGTTCAGCCCAAGAAGCAGATTTGGGCGCGCAGAAGCCTGTGCGCCAGCAAGGTTTGTCCGGCGGCACAAGGCTGCGCAGCGCCATCGGCTCAGGCAGGGAGCGTGCGCCCGTCCCCCAAACGCAGGCGGCTCGGCGGCCCGGCCGAAGGAGACCCCCGGCCCCCCGCCCCGGGCTCACCATCCTGCGCACGCTGATGCACTCGGTCAGGTCCTCCATCTCCAGGCGGCACGCCTTCCGCGCCCGGGTCTGCCCGACGGCCGCGGAGCACTCCAGCCAGTCCTTCTCGAAGGCGTGGCACGCGCCGGCCTTCTGGTGGGGCTGCCGGCCGCTCTGCGTGAGGAACCACCGGTCCAGGTCGACGCCCAGCTGGTTCTGGAGGTCGAGGACCGGCATGGCTGAGGCGGGGCAGGGGAGGCCGAGAGGAGGAGAGCAGAGGAGGCATGAGGCGCTGCCCGGCGGGGAAACGCCGCGGACCCCCACCCTTCCCCACCTTTCAGAGCTCCCGAAGCCACCCCCAAGCGCCCCCGCGCGCGCGCGCCCCCTCCCCCTCCCCCTCCCCCTCCCCCTCCCCAGCTGGCAGCCCTTTCTCCCCATCCCGCGGAAGGCGGAGCAGGCGCCCGCGCCCGCGCCCGCGCCCGCGCCCCGCCCCTGTTATTCTCGGCCACGACTGAGGCGCTCTTCGCTACAGGTCGCCCGCCCCTTAGGCACAAAGCGGGGAACGCCTTGACAAAGACTCTAATTACTCAGTTAGTAAACGAGAACTCGCCCCCCCGCCTTGCCTGCGACGGCGACCCTCCTCCGCCTCCCGCGGCTGTCCTTGCTGGGCTTTTACGACAGCGCCGCCGCCAAGCGCGACTTCCGCGGCGCTCCTGCCCGCCGCCGCCGCCGCCTTCCGGTCTCTATGGCTCTGCGGCGAGCTCTTGGCGCAGCGCCGCAGTGCCGGCCGCCAGGGGCCTATTGACGACATAGAGATAAGAACGGATGCCGTGGCTCATCTCGCCGCCCCAGGGGATGACTTCCGGGCTTATATTGGACAATCCGTGCGCTCTCCTCCAATCCATGGAGAGAATATAGAGATACTGAGAGAAAGAACCGCCCAGTCTCCGGGAGGGGAAGTGGGAGGGTGGCCGCCAGGGGACGCCCCTCCCCATCCGCCCCTTCCCTTTCTTTCCTACCCTCAAGGCGCCCTCTACTGGCAAGAAAGGGGAACAGCACAGGGAGGGCTTTTTTAAGGAAAAAACTGGGAGGTCTTCGGGGGGCTTTCGCTGTCCCGGTAGGTTCGGCTCCTGAAATAATTTACGCCAGGGGAAATTTTGTGCGCATAAAACACGATGGTGGTCATGTTGATGGGTTTGGTAAAGTATCTTCAATTTTACGGGTTCAAAACAGGAGCAAGGATCCTGCCGCCCTCCAGATGTTTTGGGACTGCAGCTCCCACCGGCCCCAGACCCCGGCGAAGAGTGCTGGGAGCTGTACTCCAATGACGTCATGGCTATCCCAGGTTCGATGTGTCCATTCCACATCAAACCTCCTTCCACCTAGTTGCGCGCGCACGCACCGCCACAAATCAAACCCGCTGACTGGCATCACGAGGAACACATTTTTATTTGGAAGCGACTCCTTGTGAAGCTTATATTTCTTCTTCTTCTTCTTAATGGCTTCTTTTCAATTGTATCGACACTTTGATTCTATTTTTAAACTTTTGTACGAGATAGACTTTTTAAGCTGTATTTCTTTTAACGTTGGCAAGCCTCCTTGAGTCTCTGGATTGGGAAGAAACCAGGACATAAATTGCAGGAGGAGGAGGAGAGCGAGAGGGAGAGGGAGAGGCGGTCGTTAGGAGCCAGGCCAGAAGGAGACCAGCAAAAGACGGCAGCCTGAAACAGAAAACTGGAGTAACGATGATTTTCGACGTGTTTTAATGTCAGAGGCCATTTCCGCACTAGACTGTTATAGTGCTATGATTCCGCTTGCAACATCCTATGGAATCCTGGGCCAGCTGGCCCCTCCCGAAACCGCAAACCTCAGCATTCCGTAGGATGTTGCAAGTGGAATCATAGCGCTACAACAGTCTAGTGCGGAAATGGCCAGGGCTCCTCTGATTTCTGAAATAAATGGCAGGGGGAAATCAGCAGCCGAAGCATTTTCAGTGAAGGGCAAAGCTTTTCCTGCTGGGATTTATGCTTGCAAGGAGTGATTCACCTTCTTTATTAGCTCTTGGTTTTGTTAATCCAGAAGGCTTGTTAGGATTACCAACTGGCCAGAAAAAAAAAATCTCTGCCTGCTTTCATAGAATCATAGAAATCATAGAATCATAGAAATGCAGAGTTGGAAGAGACCCCAGGGGCCATCCAGTCCAACCCCCTTCTGCCATGCAGGAACACCCTCAAAGCACTCCCTTTGACAGATGGCCATCCAGCCTCTGCTTAAAAACCTCCAAGGAAGGAGACTCCACCACACTCCGAGGCAGCAGATTCCACTGCCGGACAGCCCTGACTGTCAGGAAGTTCTTCCTGAGGTTCAGGTGGAATCCCCTTTCCTGCAGCTTGAATCCATGGCTCCTTGTCCTGGTCTCTGGAGCAGCAGAAAACAAGCCCTCTCCTTCCTCTACATGGCATCCCTTCAAATATTTAAACATGGCTATCATGTCCCATCTTAACCTTCTGTTCTGCAGACTAAACATCCCCAGCTCTCTGAGTCTATCCTCATAGGGCTTCATGGCTTCCAGGCCTCTCACCATTTTGGTCGCCCTCCTCTGGACTTGCTCCAGCTTGACCATGTCCTTCTTGAATTGGGGTGCCCAGAACTGGACACAGTATTTGGTGCCCTTAACAGCAGGTTCCGGGGCAGGAATCAGCAAGTCAAGATTTCCACAGCGTGGGGGGAAAACATGGTCCATCTGAATGCCCACACATGGAACTGCCACAAGAAGCGCAGAGATCCCTTGAACGCTGGGCAGCCCATTCTTATGGGCTTAATATGACAACCGGGATATTTCAGCTGTTTTCTGCACAATCCAAAATATGGACAGCCCATGTTCAGCCAGAGTCCCCACTCCAGCTGACTTGCAGAACTTGAAAAACATGCAGTGAAGAAAATGCACCGGTCACCATAACAGAGATCACCCCCATCTCTCTCAAAATGATGGCATTTTTGTACCCAAAGCAACCCCTTTTATCTAGGTAGTGTATAACTTGTGGAATTCATTGCCAGAAGGTGTGGGCGATAACAAGGAATTTAATCCCCTTTAAAGGGGAAGTTAGACACAGTTATGGTGGAAAATACATTGGTCTGTAGCTGCTGGCTAACCACGGAGGCTCCATGCCTTGTTCAGCTCCCAGAGACAACTTTTGCCTCGGTACTGGTGAACCCACTGCTCCACAGTGTCCCAGTCTCTGGAGCACCAGAAAACAAGCTTGCTCCATCCTCTACATGCCATTCCTTCAAGTATTTAAACATGGCTATCAACTCTTAACCTTCTTTTTGTCAGACTACACATACCCAGCTCTCTAAGCCTCTCCCCATAAGACCTCATGATTTCTGGACTCTTCACCATTTTGGTCACCCTCCTCTGGACACATCTCAGCTTGTCCACATCCTTTCTGAATTGTGGTTCCCAGACCTGGACAGGGTATTTCAGGTGAGGTCTAACCAAAGCAGAATAGAGTGGTATTATCTTGACACTATACTCCTATTGATGCAACCTAGAATCACATTGGCTTTTTTAGCTGCCGTGTCACATTGTTGAGATGGCTGTGCTGTGTTCCAAAGCCATGGCAGCTGGAGGCTTTCAGATCACTGGGGCAGTGAATTCACTGTTGGTTTTATTCTGATCTTTTAAAGGAACATTCCCAGGTGCTGAGCATTCCACCCATAGCAGGCTCAGCCCCTTGGACTGCTAATTTAAAGTTCAAAGTAAAGCCCTTGCTGACACGAAGACTGCTGGGGCCTCTGTAGATGCACACAAAGCAGGAAGACCCCCTGAGACACACAAGCATTGACTCCCCTTGTGCACAGAACACAAAAGACCCCAGAAGGAGGAGGAACAGGATTTATGTTGCATACTTAAAAACCACACAGCTTTTTGGGATGGGAGAGGAGCGGGGAGGGAAAGCAAGCAAGCAACCAGGGGCTACTCCAGGTCAGAGAATGTGGAGGCAGGCCAGAGAGAAAGAGGAAGAAGAAGAGGAGGAGGAGGAGGGTTGAAGTGTGACTGGAGGGGGCTCTGTTGCTGCAGGACGGTCTGCCTCCTTGTGGCAAAAAGGTGGCGATGCAGCTTACATGATGCTGGCTGGTGTGAAGACGGGGGCCACACACAAGGTGTCCGTGATCTCCCACCCGCAGGACAGCGGGGTGCAGGCACTCTCCCGATCCTCTTCCTCGGGGTGAGGAGTTTCCCCCACAAGAGCTGGACGGCTTCCCTGAAGGCAAGAATGAGTCCCAAAAAATAAAAAAGAAGATCCTGTTGGAATATTCTGGCATTCTCTCCCCCGCTCTTGTTCTGGGGCATGTGGGGCTTACCTAGCTTAGTTTACTTTCCCTTTGCACATCAAAGCCTTTTGCCTTCCCACCTGAAGCCTCAACTCTTGCTCTTTGAGTTGTTTAAATGCATGGCTATGGTACCCAGGTGACCAGACCAGGATAGACCCTGGGGTTATTGGTTATTGGCCTTACATAAAAGACCATGCTTCCCTCTCTTTGCCATCTTTGCATCTACTTCCTTCTCTCTGACCATGCTTTTCTTCTCCACCAAGAAGACGGTGAGTTAAGACTGAAGCTACTATCTCATCTAATCTTTTTGTTAGCTAGTTAGGATCTGGGCTCTCCAATGCATATGTAATTGTAAAATTCATTAGTAAACCTTCATAAATTTGTAACCTGAAAGTGCCTGCCTTGTTTTGCTTTCTAAGTCAGCCTCAGTTCAGGGAAGCCACACAGAGATTGGGACATGCTTTTTCTGCAACCCTGCTAAAAGAGGGCTAATTCCTAACAGTTTTAGCTTTCATAGAATTTCTCCCGAAGGGCTAACACCTTGGGAAACTCTAACTCTCAACAAATCCATCTCAGCTCCAATTGGCAAGTCAAGAAGGCAACCAGTGGTTGCTTTGTCCGATTGGCAGCCAGTTCCCACTTAGCTCCCCCAATCACCCCAGGCATCAGAATATCACAAGGGAGAAATCTGTGGGATGCTTCTTTTCTGGCGCCACTGTGAGAATTCCAGCCTATTGCACATTAGGGTGTGCTTAGCTCACGATCAACACACAACTAGGAGGCTGCACAGAAAGGTCTTCCAGTGAGGAGTGTGTTGCACTTTGACTCTTACCATCATGTTTTTAAAGGATTTCATATTGTTTTAAAATATTCCTGTCTTAATATAGGGGGTTTACGTAACTGTTTTTAAAAACCTGCCATTGTTATTGTTAGGTTTTAATTTGTGTCCCTTGTTCTAATGTTGTGAACCACCTTGGGCCCTATTGGGAGAAAGGTGGGATAGAAGGTAAACAGATATATGTCTTTTATTTCCCTGTCACACTATTTTTATAGCCTTACGGTTCCACTTTAACTGCTACAGCAGCCTCCTGTGGAATCCTGGGATTTGCAGTTTGGTCAGGAACTAGATAATTTTAAACAGCCCTCCTTGAGCTACAAATCCCAGAATCCCATAGGCATGGAATCTTGGCAGTTAGAGTGGAATTGTAGCGCTATAACTGTGGGGTGTGAACGACTGCAGCGATCATTTTCAGAGTGCCCGGAATGCCACTTCCTAGGACGTGACTGGGGCCCTCCCAATTCAAACTGCCCTCTCCCTCTTCAAGATCCCTGATCCCATCCTCCCTCTTCCTTTGCACGAGATTCCGGGAAGCTCTCACCAGGCCATCCTGGACATGGCGTAGTGGATCTGTGCTGGCCGGGCTCCGCTGAGACAGGCAGAAGGTGGCACGGTGTAGGCGCCCATGCTCTCAAAGATCAGCCAGTCGCCCACATGAAGTTCAGGGAGATCCACCCTGTCCGCAATGCGGTCCAGCCCGTCACCCGTCGGTCCCCAGAAGCTGCTGCTGTGCAAAGGCTGATCTGGAGAGGGTTTCTGCAGGGAGGAGAAGGGAGAACGCCACTTCCGCTGGCTAGCCAGGCTGTCTATACCTCTCCACAGCCATCAGGACTAGAAACTTGCCTTTTCAAAAAGAACACCTGCCACAGTTAGTTTGCAATTGTGGAGAAAACCGACAGCCTGATATCAGCACAGCAGTTCCAATACATTTTTGCAAGAACAGAACCTGGAATAGATTTCATTTGGATATGGATAGAAATTCTCTGCCAGATTGCTTTAGTCTTGTAGTTCAAGGGAGTATACCAGAGAAGACAAAGTATCTCATGAAATTACAAATCCCAGGATTCTGTAGGATGGAACCATGGCAGTTAAAGTGGCATCCAACTGCTGTAATTGTGCAGTGTGGATACATAACAAGAAACAGGTTGGTTTCTGGTTGGATTACTGCAGGACTCCCTGCCCGGGGCAGCCCTTGAAAAGTGTTTGGAAACCAAAGCTGGTGCAGAAAGTGCCAGACAAATGTCTCTCTGGTGCAGGCTTTTCAAACCGCCTTAAGCCGGGACCTCACCTGGACCCCAGGTGGAGTCATCCCATGGGCCTCTGTCTCGGACCCGTCCCTGCTGGGAGCAGGCCAGTGGAGGGAGCAGCTTCCCTTGGCTTTCCTCCGCCCACGAGTCCGAGGAGCAAAAACGTCCCTTACCTTCTGCAGGATGGGAACAGGGCAAACGTTGTTGAAGATGACCGAGCCAAAGGAGCCATAAACACCATCGTTAAGATGGTAGACGAAGCTCTTCTTGCCACCCGGGTCTTCATCTGAGGGAGGGAGTGGAAATGCAGCAGAGGCCAAGTCAGGGGGGAGCGTCTTGGGGTAGATTTCCTTCTCTGAGGGCCACCCAAAAAGGTTCCCAGGTCTCAAGGCCTGGACCTGTGTCTCTTTCCCCCAGGACAAAGGGGAGGAATCTCAGGGCAAGAAGTCTGCCTCGAAATGAACAAACGAACAACTTGAGTTGCTCCCCGTCTTAGATCCTAACATCAAAACTGCCTGACTTTCCCTGTTCCCTATTAGCACCTTTATTTCACCATGAATAATTAAACCATCCATCGATCACTGAGAAAAGCTAATTACAGAGGAAACATTGACTGCATGGGGGGAGTGAGCCTGAGGAAAAAAAGAAACCCACCAGCTGGTGTTGCGGTGACCTCTCGTTGAGAAGGAAGGTGCATTCTGCACATGCTCAGGGACACGGTTATTAAGTCCAGGGTAAATTTCTGAGTGGGCTCTACCTTGGGGCTGGTTAAGCTTATAATTGCTTCTTTAATTTCTAAGATGCTAAAAGGGAAAAAAAAGGCTTTTTCCCATTCCTTGCATGCCCTCACTGAGTCCACATTGCAACTTTCCTGCCAGCTGACCAAGCCTACCTTCGGAGCCCAGGGGATCCAGGGGAACCTCCTTCTTGGCAGCAATGCTGACTACTAGAGTGAAGGCCGAATCCACGTAGTAGCGCCCCAGTTCAGCAACGATCTCCACTCCGCAGCCTTCTGGGAAATAGAGGTCCAAGGCGGAGCTGACCACGGCTGCTGTCTGGACGGGTGCAAAGCGGCGGGGAGAGAAAACACTTAAAAGGACTCCAAACCAGGGCCATTTCTGCACTGGACTGCTATAGCGCTATTACTCCACTTGCAACATCCTATGGAATCCTAGGGTTTGCAGTTTCGGGAGGGGCCGGGCGGCCCCTCCCGAAACTGCAAACCCTAGGATTCCATAGGATGTTGCAGGTGGAGTAATAGCGCTATAGCAGTCCAGTGCGGAACGGGTCTAAGTGGCTATTCAAATGGGAGTCACAAAAGCCTAAGTGGAACATTGCAAGCTATGTACAGAAATAGGAACCAGGGGCTAAAAAAACTGGGTGCAATGCCATTCACACCCGTAGCATAGCAAATTCTCTCTTTTGAGGTAAATAGCAGGGTGGGTGGGGGCCTCCGATCCAGAATTATAGTGGAAAATGAGGGGTTAAAGTTCATTTGCAGCTCCTGCAATGATATCAAGTGTAGTGTAGTGCGTTGAGTGTTGGACCACTATGACTCTGGAGGCCAGGGTTCGATTCCCCACTCGGTCATGGAAACCCACTGGGTGACCTGGGGTGTGTCACACACTCTCAGCCCCCAAAAAACCCATGATCGGTTTGCCTTAGGGTCACTATAAGCCAGAAACAACTTGAAGGCACATAGTAACAACCAGAGCAACAACTTCCCCCCAATTCTGGCTACATAGTCTTAAAGCAAGCGAACAATGCAATTTGCATACTGACAAATAGCACGGTGACACAGTTATTTATTTACTTACTTTTGCTTGTTGTTATTGTGTGCCTTCAGGTCTTTTCCAACTTATGTTGACCCATATGATGGGGTTTTCCAGGGCTGAGAGTGTGTGACTACAGCCCCCCTAAATCCCCAGCAGAAACTCCACCCACTCTCAGAGTCCCCTAGCTTGCTTGCTTGCTTGCTTGCTTGCTTGCTTGCTTCCTTCCTTCCTTCCTTCCTTCCTTCCTGGTCTGTTGTCTAGTGCAATTCAAGGAGAAAAGAGAGGCGGGGTGGGCACAGTCGTACCTCCTCGAAGCGCCCTCTGGACTCTTCGGAAGCAGGGAAGCCCCCTCCAATGTCCAGGAGACGCATCTTGTAGCCCAGTTCGGCCCCCATTTCAAAGACCAGGCGAGCATCCGCTATGGACTGAGTGAAGATCTGAGGGTCACTACAGCTGCTGCCAATGTGGAAACTAGGGAAAGAAGGAAGGCGACGGGGGATTTTGCAAATGCTTTCCGGAAATCTTATTGACAAAATGGTGGAAGGGCCGGTGATTCACCTCTAGCCCTGCTTCTCAGGGGGTTCTCGCTCACCCCCTCCCAAACTATGCAGTTTAGAGGCACTGCTGTGCCAGGGCAAAGAATCCCACCACCCACCTGATGCCAACAACCTCGACCTTCATCTCCTTCGCAGCTTCAAGCAGATGCCGGCAGGTTTTAAGCGTGGCGCCAAATTTTACGCTCAGACGGGCCGAAGAGCGGGAGTCGTCGGTGGCCAGACACAGGATCATTCTTGCCGGAAAGCGACAGAGACAGCAACGTGGGTCAGCTACAGTTTTCTATCCTTGCCAGGCAGCTGCCATCCTGACTGGGAGGACTCTGAAGTTGCAGTTCCAAGAAGGTAATTTGTTCAAACAATGTTGAGAGGGTAGAACTAGGTCTAGTGGTTTTAAGTTACAGGAGGGTAGATTTTGACTGAACATTACATTAGAAAGGACTTCCTGAGAGCAGTTCAGCAATGAAACCAATTGCCTAGAGAGGCAGTGGTAAAACTGGGCTGCCAAACAAATTCTACCCAGACTTATCTTTCTGGCCAGCAATTAAATGCAATTTCTATTGCGGGGTGTACAGGGCCCCTGGGTTGGGCTGTACTGCCCCCCACGCTGAGGCAGGTGGAAGATGAATTCCAATGTGTGTGAACATGGCCCATCTCCCCCTAGCAATAGCTATGGGAAATGCACAAGTTCCCAGGCAGCGAATTCCATTGTCGAACTGGTGTATAGAGGCACCTATTCTGTTCCCTTGCAGTCGCATGCATAATCCTTGTGCCCAATGTAGCCGGCCTGCCTACCTGGCAGACGGGTGACTCCGTGCCACCTTCCCGAGCTCCACCTCATTGTCAAAGGTCATCAGCTGCACCCCTTGGCTCGCGGCATATCGTATCAGGGAGAGCTGCTTGCAAGGGCTGGTGCAGATGATCCGGTCTGGTGGAACTCCAATACTCTTCACCAGCGCCATTTCTGTCTAGAAGGCCAGAAAGAGAATGCATTTGGACAGGCACAACTGCCTGCCCGTTGGAGGAAGGAGAGATGCTGCAGAATCAGGTCTTGCCCTCCTCTTGCAGTAGTGGCTGGTGGCTTCCTTGGCTGTAGGGTGATTAATCTCCTCTGGAGCCATTTCTGCACTCTTATAGTGCTATTATTCCATTTTCAACCTCCTGTGGAATTCTGGGGCTTGTAGTTTCCTGAGGCCAAAGAGGTCTCTGGTTGAGAATTCCAAATGCCCCTCCCTGAACTGCAAAACCCAGGATTCCACAGGATGTTGAAAGTGGAATAATAGCACTACACCAGTGCAGTGCAGAAATGCCCTGGGTTTCACTCTGAACTTTAAAGGAGATAACCAAGGCATGGAACCTATCTGGGAGTAGGGATCAGCACTGTGCACAGCTCATTTACTTGTTTATTATTTAATTTATATGCCACATTTCTCCAAGCATGGGATTCAAGGTAGTTTAAAGGTCAGACTGAAAATCAGAATGGATCCACCACCGCCTGACACAGGAAGCCACCAGTACCTTATTTACCAGAAGCATTTTCAGTGCATTTCATATAAAAATGTTATCGTCACCAGTGTGAGGTCAGAAGGTACCTCATGGCTTTTCGAGCAGGGAGGGCAGGACCAATAGGCATGGGCAATTCCTGCTCCCCAGCAGGGCTGCAGTTCATGACATTAAGCTTCAAAATCACTCAAAAACAGCAACCAAAGTCATTTTTTGTTTCAGCCTGCAGGACTGGCAGTAGGTTGGCAAGGCCTTGGAGGACTTCTGGGGCCATGAGGAGTTGTGGAATTTGTCAGGTTTCCCAGATTAAGTCCTGGAACCCATTATGGATCAATGTGAAGTAAAAACATCTACAAAAACATGGAATTGAGTGGAAAGGATGTCTGGAGGCTTTTTTTTTGGAAGCTGGAAACAGCTTAGGGGTCCATATCAGAAAGCCTCGGACTACCCTTTTGGACATCCACGTCCAGACATAAAAACCCACTGGGTGACCTTGGGCAGGTCCCACTTTCTCAGCCTCAAAAGCAAATCCCCTCTGGACAAATCTTGCCACGAAAACTCCATGGTAGCATCGCCTTAGTGTTGCCATAAATTGGAAACAACTTGACAGCATGAAAACAGCAACAAATACTGCTATGATTGTGCCATGTGAGTGCACCCCAGGGCTCTAGCCACGGCAGGGCGCTGGATGGACCTAAACCAACCCAGCCTGTTCTCCAAGAACAGGGAAGAGAGAGGGGAACTCAGCCCTTTCTTCTTGCCGCCTTCCTACCTTACTAGCACAGCCAAACCCAGCCCCCAGGCCTGCCAGCATCTGCACCACTCCCTTGCTCCGGTTACACTTCAGGGCGTAGAAGGGCTTGATGCGCGGCAAGGCCTTCAGGAAGCGCAAGTGTTTCTTCACTACCTCCTCGAGATCCGCCACGAAAAAGGCCTCCCGGCTGCCCTGGACGACAAGGAAGGAGAGACTCAGCATCACTCTCTCCCCAGAGCCACACAAGCAAAAGATTTATGGAGACGTCCGCCACTTATCTGAGGGGCCAATGGCCACAGCACGGTCAGAAAGTGGAATTGGTTGAAAAGCAGAGTCTGCTCTTTGGTCGGTTCTTCTCTTCTTGCCTTCTTCCTGGAGGGAACATGAGAGAATTACGGAGGCTCGCTTGGCAATGTTCCCTCCAGGAAGAAGGCGAGAGGAGAAGAACCGACCAAAGAGTGGACTCCATGTCGAAAGAATGGCACATGTCTACAACTTAGGCCTTTGCCGCACGACACTCTTATAGCATGATGATTCCACTTTCAACCTCCTATGGAATCCTGGGGTTTCCAGGATTCCATAGGAGGTTGAAAGTGGAATCATTGTGCTATGACAGACTCGTGTGGAAATGTCCTTACAACAGTTGGAAGAGAAGAATGTCAGAAATTGATTTGTCAAAAAGCAGGGGATACCCGTATACTTGGGGGGCAGCAGGGGGGTATCCAGAAGCCATGTGGCAAAGGGGTATCCAGAAGCCATTCCCCCCACCCTGGAAACCCCCCAAAGGCCACACTGGCCCCTCAAAATGAAAACGGAAGTGACCAAAAGGGTTTTTTAAAAAGCTAAAATAAGCTCTGGGGGGGATTGCATCTTGGTTTAAAGAAGAATCACGCTCGTTAAAAGTTTGACTTTCCCACTTGGGATGTGGGAATACAATATCGATGGATAAACGAATAGACAGACAGATAGATAGTTGTCATAATCTACCTGTCTATACATTCATATTGTATTCCTATGCACCAAATGGGGAAATTTTAAAAATTCTTAGTGTACTTGTCCCAGTTTTGGAAAAACTATGTACTCTCCAGAAATCTCTAGGTCCTCCAGTGTGAGTCTATGGTCAACTGCTACCAGATGTGGACCATACAGTTGCATTAGAGAATCTAAATATTCTTAGAAATAACACTTCTCTAGGCACTGCGAGGTCCTCCAGTGTGACTCTATGGCCCACTTCGGCTAGAAGCTGACCACAGAACTGCACCCGGAAGACCTAGAAATTGCTAGAGAAATGGTCTCAGGTAGAAGAAAGCCTGCTTCTTATTTTTATTTTTATTTGCAGTTTTTCACTTTTGGGGGGTCTTCTGCCCCTCACCCCCAGAAAAGTGGAGGGCTGACTGTAGCTTAGTGTGTTAGTATTTTAGGTTCCCCTCCCTCTTTTCTTTTCCTTTTTTTGAATGTGTATTTCTTTGACTGTGTATTAGATTGTCTGTGCTTACATTAAAACCAATAAATAACTGAGAGGAGAATTAAACCCTGTGGCCCCAAAGTATTACAAGCAGCCCCTGCCTCTTACCGTCTCGGCCACCTCGAGGAGGAGGTTCTCCAAGACATCCCTGGTGGTGAAGCCTTCCTCCACCATGACAATGTCCGACTCGTCCAAGCACCTGGTCATTGCTACCGTCGAAGGAGGATCTTGCTTCTCAACCCTCCGTCAGGAGCGGGGAGGATGGTTTTTAAGTATGCAACACACTGTGGAGAGGAAAGGAAGAGCATGAGGTGAGGCGAGCGCTGTCTCCATCTGCCTTGGCCAGGGAAGAGGCTCAGCAGCAGCCGACAGATTATTACTATAATCATCACCACCAGTATGGCCATTTCCGCACCAGGCTGTTATAGCGCTGGCCCCTCCTGAAACTGCAGACCCCAGGGTTCCATAGGAGGTTGCAAGTGGAATCATAGCGCTATAACAGCCTTGTGCGGAAGCGTCGTTCGCCATCATGAATACTTGCAGCACACTTGCAACAACCATACAAAAAAGAGAGGTTTTTTCCCCCCTTGGATGCTCTCTGTGGGGAAAGTTTGTCATGTTTTTAACCTCTTTTGGACTATTTCAGGCTCTGCAGAAGGCTTTTTAAAAAAATACTCCCAAACACTTGGTTTGGGGGTAAAAAGTTTTCCAAGCCTTTAGTGTTTTGCTTCTGATCTCATAAGGAATTCTAAACAAGCCATTCTGTCTTCTTGCAAGAGCATCAAAAATCAACAAGAGAACTCACTGAAAACATGTGCTTCCCTTTACAGAAAAACATTAGAAAGATCTGTTCTCTGGATTTATAATAAGCAAATTGTATGCATTTTCTCTTCCTTTGGAAGCTCTATAAAAATCCTGATGTTTCAATAAAGCTTTGCTCATCTGATCAGACTACTGTTGCAGCCGAGCTGACAGCAGAGGCTGAGAAAATGTTCCCTCTTGGCCGAGAGTAGTTGTGTGTGTCTGCGTGGGTGGGTGTGACTCCTTCTCAACCCCCATCCCAGCTCCGTGTTTTTGTACCCGGGAAACAAGGGTGGACTGGTATTTCAGTCACTCCCAACAATTTCACAGACGAAAACCCTCCCTAAACTGCAAACCTCAGGATTCCACAGGGTGTGGAGAGTGGAATAGCAGCACTAGAGCAGTGTAGGGTGGAAAGGGCCACTGACACACACTCTCCATGTTCCTGCTGGTTATGAAGAAGATGAAGGACACGTGCTCCCCCCTCTCCTCCTCCTCCTCCTCCTCACCCTTCCATCTCCACCCCATAAGGCCTCACCAAGTCCTGAAGCCTTCCTCCTTCCCGGGGGGCTAGGTGAAATGCCAGGGGGGTTCTCCGGTGAACTCTGAGCTTTTGCAACACCCCGAGGCACAGTTGCTGCTGGGGATCCGAGGTCTCTGCGAGGGGAGAAGATCCACTTGGTTACCAAAACGTTTGGGAATACGCCATTTCCGCACTAGCCTGTTATAGCGCTATCATTCCACTTTCAACATCCTATGGAATCCTGGGGTTTGCAGTTTAGCGAGGGGCGGGCTGGCCCCGCCTGAAACTGCAAACCCCAGGATTCCATAGGATGCTGAAAGCGGAATCACAGCGCTATAACAGGCTAGTGCGGAAATGGCCATAATCTGTTGTTGTTTTTGTTATCATCGTCATCATCACTACCACCATCATCACTATCATTTTCACCATCTTCATTTTCTACTTTTCCCTCAGGAATGAGACTCCAGGTTGCTTCCAAAATTAAAACAAACAACATGGAGGCAGAAGCACACCTAAGGTAATCCCTAAAATGCAGTTAAACAACATATAACAATTGCATAACAATAATTTGAATTTAAAAAATGCATATTAGAATATACATATATATATATGCATTTTAAAAATTTTTACTATCCCAACTATAAACATGCATACAACAGAGACAAGTGTGGAATACATTGTTTTTATGTATCTGTAACTATACCTCTATCTATCCATCTGTACAGAAACAAATGTGATTAAAATATGTACAACAAACACTATTTTGAAAATGCAGATTAGATTATCAATATTACATACATTTTTAAAAATTTTACTATCCCAACTACAAACATGCATATAACAAGGGCAAGCATGGAATACATTATTTTTATATTTCTGTAACTGTACCTGTATCTATCCATCTGTATAGAAACAAGTGTAATGAAAATACGTACAACAAGAAACACTACTTTAAAAATGCAGATTAGACTATAGCGGTTATATACATTTTTAATTTTTTTTACTGTCCCAACTATAAACATGCATATAACAAAGGCAAGCGTGGAATACATTGTTTTTATGTGTCTGTAACCGTACTTGTATCCATCCGTCTGTATAGAAACAAATGTAATTAAAATATGTACGACGACAAGCACAATTTTAAAAACCCATCAGATTTTTATTTTTATTTTTTTTAAAAAAAGTGTTATTTAAATACAGTTTAAATTATTTTTCAAAGTCTTCTCGGCCCTTCCCATAAATTCCTGCCGCCGCCTGGTCCACACGACCTTAAGCCGACAGGTCCACACCCACACCCATGCTGGTACACGGCCACACGCGCCGTTGCCCTGCTGCTGGGCAGGGACCCACCTTAAAAAGCATTTAAACGGATTTTGCCCATGGGTCTCCCAAGAGTAAATGGGGGCTGTGGCAGTGGTTCCTCCTCCTCCTCCGCCGCCGCCGCCGCCGCCGCCCCCACTGCAGAGCCTACACCATGCAAAGCAGCGCCAGCTAAGCTTGGGCTCCGGAGGAGGCCCACCGGTCCCTTTTATACCGGCTCCCCCCACCTCCACCTCTGCTCACAAGGGTAGCCGCGGCAACCGAGCTCTGCCGCCTGATTGGCTGAGGGGGATAAAAGAAAGCAGCATCCCTCTCCGAGCCCTTCCTCCCCTCCCTCCATCTTCCGCCCGCCACGGTCCAGCTCCCAGACCGCAGGCCAATGGGACCAAGAAAGCACCTGAACTGAGGCAGGGGAACTCTGCATCCCATACTCAGAATTCTGGGATTTCCGGCTGTTGATACCATTCCCCCCGCTCAAAGGTTGAGCAGCTCCAGGGGTGGGAGAAGGCACGCAGAACCAGCCATTTCCAAGCAGCCATCGAATCATGGGGCCTTTCTGCATTACGCTGTTATGGTGCTATTATTCCACTTTCAGGATCCCGGGGAATTCTGGGGTTTCTGGCTCCCTGAGGCCAGAGCTCCCTGGCTGAGAATCCTAAATGCCCCTCCCTAAACTGCAAACCCCAGGATTCCATAGGACGTCGAAAGTGGAATAACAACATTATCACGGTGTAGTGCAGAAAGCCCCATGGAGTCATAGCACTGGAAGGGAATGCAAGGACCCTCCTGTCTGGCCCCTGCCAGGCAGGAATAAACTACAGCACATCCAAGGCCATTTCTGCACGACACTCTTATAGCGTGATGATTCCACTTTCAAACCCTTATGGAATCCTGGGGTTTGCAGTTTCAGGAGGGGCTGGCCGGCCCCTCCCGGAACTGCAAACCCCAGGATTCCATAGGAGGTTGAAAGTGGAATCATCGCGCTATAAGAGTGTCATGTGGAAATGTTCAGGAAGGGTCATCCAATCCCTGTTTAAAAACTCTTTAAGGCCATCCATTCCACTCCTGGAACAACTCTTACAGTAAAAAAAAGTAGTTTCTCCCTGACATTTAAGTGGATTCACTTTTCTGCCACCTGAATCCATTTTCCCATGGGGCCTTTCCGCACTTAACTGTTATAGTACTATCATTCCGCTTTCAGCATCCTATGGAGTCCTGGGGTGTGCAGTTTAGGGAGGGGCAGTTAGAATTCTCAGCCAGAGAGCTCTTTGACCTCAGTAAACTACAAGTCCCAGAACTCCATAGGACGCTGGAAGTGGAATGATAGTATAGTGTAGCATAAAATAAAGTAGAATAACAGTGTAAGGTGGAAAGGCCACAGTCTAGTCCCTGGAGCAGCAGTAGACAAGCTTGCTCCATCTTCTACACGACATCACTTGCTGTCATATTTCATTGCGATGTCCACTAAAGAAGGAGAATGTGTCTGTGTCGACCTGTCTGCCTCTGTCTCTCTACCATCATTGCAAGACTGTACAAAATACACACCTCAAACTTGACTCATATTAAGGAGTATACTAGGAATGAAAGTCTTTGGGCAATTTTGTTTTTTAAGAGACTTCTTTATTTTAGTTAATTTAAATCTAAACCTAAGGCAAACCTATCATGGGGTTTTCTGGGGGCTGTGTGTGCATGTGTGAGGCACGTCCAAGGGTCATCCGGGGAATTCCATGGCTTCAGGGTCATAGTCCAGTGCTCAAACCACTACACTATGCAGTTGCACCTCCCTGCCCAAAAATGTGATGAAGTCTAGTAATTGTACCCATTGTTCACCATGATAGCCTGAGTGTGAAGCCAGGCGGCAGAGTTCAGCAAAGGATAATAGAAACACAGAGTTGGAAGGGACACCAAGGGAACATCTAGTCCAACCCCCATCTTCCATGCAGGAGACACAAAGCATTCCCAAAAGAGGCCCCTCCAGCCTCCCTTTAAAAACCTCCAAAGAAGGGGATGCCACCACACTCCCAGGCAGCAGCAGATTCTACTGTCAAACGGCTCAGTTCTTCCTGATGTTTAGGTGAAATTGCCTTTCCTGTAGTTTGAATCCACTGCTCTGGAGTCATAGTCTCTGGAGCAGCAAAAAAACCAAGCCTGCCCCCTCCTCCCTATGACATCCTTTCAGATATTTAAACACGGCTATCATGTCACCTCTTCACCTCCTCTTCTCCAGGATAAACATACCCAGCTCCCTAAGCCCCTCCTCAGAGGGATTCATTGTCTTGAGCCCCCTTATATGGCCGGGAGGTTCTTTCTCTTCCCCTGCCCCACGTCCAGTGAATGTGACTTGAAGCCCAATTCCTCTTTTCTTAAAAGCAATGCATCCACTTGAACACGCTTCCCGGGCAGGCTGGACGAAGCTCCCTTTCCCAGCCAGGGGCACGTCGGCCATTCAGGGCCATCGCCTTGCAGCTGGTGGCTTCCATGTCGGTGGGATGCTGCCTCCAGGCTGAGTTTTATTCCAGACTTTGAAGGAGCTGTCTCGGGTGCTGAACCTATCCACCTGAAAGACGAATTGACTTTACGGCACGCTGAAGCCCTCCACGAGCGGTCAGTGGTGGGATGATGCCCTAGAACCCAGAGCAACATTTCATCACTGCGAAGTTACAGTGGCTGCCTGCTGGAAGTTTCCACATCAAGAGTGTGACGAATCTGCTCTTGATTTTTGTCTGGGCAGCTATCGGAGGTGCTGAACTTATGTTGGGGCTATGGCCCAGCACCTTGGACAGCTCCTTTAAAGTTCGCACTAAAACCGGGAACAGAGGGCACAAAACGTGCCATCCAGTAACACTGCAGCACTAGTTTCTCCTGCATCAGACTGTGGACTGTGATCTCTGAGGAGTCTGGTATTTTTATTCATTTATTGAGCGCATTGCTCCCCCCGACCCACCCAGGTTAAACCCCAACAACCCCCTGGAGTCGCCTGTCTCTTTAAGACCGCTTGGGGAAGAGGGACCAGACACGTGGGACAGCGCAGGCGCAGCTCTTCCTTCCGGGCTTCCTTCTCGCCCCGCCTTCCAGCTCTCTCTCCCCAGTCAGAGCCAAGACCCCGTTCCCTTTCCCGAGACTATTGGCCGAGGCTCGGCTCCTCCGGCGGCGGAAACTGAGGCGCGAGCCAATGAGGGGCCAGAGGGGGCGGGACAGCTCCTGGCCGCGCGGGTGCCGCGAAGGGGCGAAGGGGCCGCGCTCGGGCCGCGCCTCGCTGCGATGGCGCCCAGCGCGGAGGGCGGCCGGGCGGGCGGCCTGGGCCGCGGGGTCCGGAAGGGCATCCGCGCCGTCCTGCTGGGGCCCCCCGGGGCCGGGAAGGGCACCCAGGTGAGGCGTCGGGCGGCCGAGGGGGGCCCCCGGGGCGGCCCCGGCTCCGCTTGGCCTCCGCGTCCGAAGGGCTGCGCGGGGGCAGCCCCCTCCTCGGGGAGGCTGCGGCGCCCCCGAGCAGAGTTAGGTCTGGCTTCACAAAGCTGGGAAGGGACGCGTGGACGCTTCCGGGGATTTTTTGCGTGATTTTTGGAGGGGGATGAATTGCCCCGAGCCCCCCACCCCACCCCTCGGCCGCCGGCCCTTCCTCCGGGGGACCCAGGCGGCGGGGCGCTCCGGGGTCCCCACGGGAGTCACAGGCCGCTTCCGCACCAGACTGTTATAGCGCCGTTATTCCACTTTCAGCAGCCGGTGGGATCCTTTGAGGCCCCTCCCTAAGCTGCAAACCCCAGGACTCCATAGGATGTTGAAAGTGGAATAATAGCGCTATAACACTCTAGTGCAGAAATGGCCAGAATTCAAGGGTTGCATCCTAGGGAAACATTTATTAAGATAATGTCAAGAGTGCGCTACTGCTACAAAGTTCCTGGGCAATGAATTAATTGATCCCCTTGCTTGTTCCTTCCCGGCATCCAAAGCTTTATAGCGTAGTATCTAGCAACCGTCGCAGTCAGGTTTTGCGGGGAAGGAGGTCCCACCTGAACCTCAGGAAGAACTTCCTGGCGGTCAGGGCTGTCCGGCAGTGGAATAGGCAGCTGCCTCCATGGAGTGTGGTGGCTGGACGGCCATCTGTCAGGAGGGCTTTGAGGGTGTTCCTGCATGGCAGGGGGTTGGACTGGATGGCCCCCGGGTCTCTTCCAACTCTACGTTTCTGTGATTTGATGATTCTATTTATAGCAGCTCTTCCTTCTATCTTCCTTCCACCTACAGCTATATATGTGCTGTTCAGTTACTCTACAACCGTCATGTCGGTCTTCAGGGAGAATGATGTAAAAGTTGAAAAAATCCCACCAAAATGCTTCTAAAATTGCCTTTAACTTTTGAGGAAATAAGTAGGATGTATTTTTCACCACACCCAAACAGGTATGGTGCCGGTTGCATTCAGATCCTTGCTCAGCCAAAGAAACCTGCTGGTGACTTTGGGCAAGTCACACTCAGTGTTGGAGGAGGCCAGAGGCAAAGCCTTTCTGAACAGACTTTGCCAGGAAAACCCTGTGAAAGGGCCCCCATGAGTTAGAAATGACTTGAAAGCGCATAGCAACAAAAACAAGCCAGCTTCATGGAGCTTAGAGTCTCAGTATCCATCAGCTGAGGTAGTTTTGGGAACTTCCATACTCAGAAGTAATATACCTCTTTGTCTGTTTTGGGAGCAAATGAAGGAAGAGAATTTCACCTTCATGCATTGCCTGTGAGGTTCCTGCTGAAGGCGTCTTTGTGGGGAGTGGATGTTGACCACTGTTGAAAAGAGGAGACCGCTGGATCTTTAGGCAAGCCTTTGATTCCAGTAAGAGCATCATCTGCAGTGGGGTTAAAAGGCAGCCAGGCCTCACCTGGCTCAGGTGCCATGTTCACCTTTCCATGCAGCATGAAGTGCAAAAGAAAAAAAAATCATTTGCATCTGCTGCATACAGTCAAACTGCAGAACATTTCCAGTGATGTAAAATTTTTTGACCATGCGTGTGTGAAGTGCCTCTGAAGGAAAGGCAGTTTTGCCCAACAGCTGCTGTGTAGACTTATCCTTGGTCTAATGGTTTTCTCGTTTCATTTGGTTCTTTCTCATTTCAGGCTCCTCGGCTTGCAGAAACCTACTGTGTGTGCCACTTGGCAACGGGAGACATGCTGAGGGCTATGGTGGCTACTGGCTCGGAGCTGGGAAAACGGCTGAAGGAGACAATGGACGCTGGAAAGTTGGTGGGTCCTCAGCAGTTACTGCTTCAAACCTTTTGCATTTGTGGAGATATGGGTATACATATAATCAAAATATTTGCATCTGCCCCAGTATCGCAAGATGCAAGGGTGACATAGAAATAAAATTAAAGTTAACACTACTTATTTACTTACTTTATTTACTCAAATATATACATTTTAACCCAATTATCCTGGGATCTCCTGGTAGGGTAGACAAAAATCAGTTTACCTAATTTAAAACATAAAAGAAATACAAAATTGAAACAAACTGTGAAAGCTGTATTAAACAATCTGATAAGTGAAAACAAAACAGTTTAAAGTCAGTTCAATCAGTGTAAGACAATTTAAAACTATCCCTGTGTGTCAATTTGGGTGAAATCAATTTGGCTTGGACAGCTTTAGTAAAAAGCCATATTTTGACTTGACTCCAGAACACCACAAGTTAGCCCATTCAGGCCTTTTAGAAAATGTTATTCCACAACTAAGACACACAGCAAGGAAGGCTTTTCTGATTTAGAATAATCTTAAAAACTGAAAAGAAAGTCTGGCACAATTTAAACAGTCTAAAAGCTCATTAAACAACTTTAATAATTAAATTAAAAAAAAAACCAGTTTGCATCCGTTTACCTGTATGGATCTGCACAAAATCTTTAGACCTCCAAAGGCTTTGATACAAAGCCACATTGTAAACCTGGTTCTGGGAGGAGGCCAGTGCTGGATCAGGCGTGAGTCTCCGGACTACCACCTTGGCTGTATCTTCTGAGTAGCTGGGTTTAGAGAACTCTGTTTGTAAACCAAGTGGGGTGGAGGCCAGCTCTCTGTCCTGATGATGTTCTGTTGGCCTTTGAATGGCTGGACAGTTGGACGCATCTCACCAGGGTGATGTGTTGGACGTGTCTGCAGACATTTGGAATTGTGTGTGGAACTGCCGCAAATACATTTAGAATGTTGATTTGCCAGGTCTTGTATTTTGATTTATGAAGCAACTGCATTGGTGTTCCTGTTACTCTGATGTTTGATTTTTAGCGGAAGGTGACTTTTTCCCAGCTTCCTTGTCTGTGGAGGTGAGGTGTCTGTTCTCATCACCCTCTTGCAACTTTGATTGTGGACCTTGTGTTTTCTGAGACAGTCCTGCTAAGACCACTTGCTTATTTCCTTATTAAAATATTAACAGCACACTCTCTGTCAGACATGCAGTCTATTTATATACTTTAGAAAGAATTAAGTATTGAAAACAACCAAAAGTATCTTAGACTAAAAATGGATTAAACCAATAAGTTAAATTTGTTTAAAAGGTTAAAACAGTTTAGAACTGTGTACATGTGCCTTTTAGAATGAATCAGTAGGGTCCCAAAGGCTTGAATAAAAAAGCCATGCTTTAACTTGGGCACTGGAATGAATCCAGTGACAGTGCCAAGGGGTGTTCCACAACCAGGGTGCAACATCAGCGAAGGTCCTGCTTCCATTGGTAGGAGACAGCAGAGGGCTCTTTCAGCTGTGGGGAGAATTGGTGAGGTGAAGATCTTTGCTTTTCCCATCCAGCAGGAACACGACCTGATCAGTATGTAAAACATTTCAAAAGATATGAGAAATGCTGTTTTTTAAAGAACCTAGAAGTGTCTGTTGGCATAGTAGTCTAGCTTATGGCAGGGAATGCTGGGAGTTGCTGTCCAAAAAGAACGTTGGGGTTCTTGTGTGTCCCAATCTCATGCCAGCCCGAATGATCCTGATAAAAAGTCACATCTTACCTACTTTCTCTTGCTTTGGAGCAAAGTTAAAAGTCCTCTTTTTTCTCCACCTGCATTTCATTGCTTTCAACTGACAGTTTGCAAACAAGGCTTTGTTCAGAGTTTTATGGTTTTGGAGCAGGTCCAGGATGGATTGTGCTAATCTGTCTCAGCTTTTGTGGTGATATCACTGGGCTTGGAAACACAGGAGTGTTATGGAGGTGGCTGGATTTTCTAGATAGCAGTTCTGCTTGAGACCCTAATCTGTCTTGCACCCCACCCTGGTTTTGGAACGAGCGATAGTGGTAGTTTCAACAGTGAGGGCCACAGCAGAAACTGACATGCGTATTTGTAGTGAGTCACATCCATTGATGTCCTGTGTAATTGAACTGGAGCTTGAAATGTGAAGCTTTTAAGAACATTGTTGAGGGAAGGGATCATGAAGCCCTCCAGTTTAGTCTCAAGAGCAAAGGCCCGTCCTGATGACAGCCCCGTCCCACTGCTGTCAGCCTCTACAAGTTTCTAGAGCTCAGTGAGCTTTGAGTAGGGAGTGCTTGCAAAGCAAATAATTCAAAGTGAAGTATGCAGCTAAAGCAAGCTGTGTGGTCAGGAACATGGGCGTGCTGTGCTTTTATTTGGTAATTGTGTCTCAAGCAATCTTGAGGGACCAGCATATCCTGTGGGCAAAAGGTGTCTTGAAATCTCGCTTGCTTGCTTGCTTTCTGTTTTTCTGTCTGTCTTTCTTTCTGTCTTTCTTTCTTTCTGCTATCTCTCTTTCTAGTCCTCCACTGTGTTAGCCCTTATCTTATGTCCAAAGCAGCTAACAAATGTTACACAAAACAGATTAAACAAGAGCACTACTGAGGCCATCCCCATTTAAAGTTTGTTAAGATGATTTTGCCCCTGTGGGGCATTTTTCTGTCCCTCTCCTCCATCTCCCCTTCCTTCTCTCTTGTAAGGTGAGTGATGAAATGGTGGTGGAGCTGATTGAGAAAAATCTGGAGACCCCTCCCTGCAAAAACGGCTTCCTTTTGGACGGGTTCCCTCGCACTGTGCGGCAAGCGGAGATGGTAAGCACTTCCAGAGATGCGCTTAGGTCTCCTCCTGGGCTGAGGGCAAGGATGGGCACCTACAGCAGATCTGCGTGAACCTTTTGTTGTCCTTGAACACTCTGGGGGCCACACAGACTGCCAGAAATAGCTTCCCCCTCAAAGAAATCCAAGTCTGTGTCTCATTTTGAACAGTTGGCATTTTTTTGATGTTGAACTTTTTGGAGTAGGTCGGTTCTACCTATTTAAAAGGTGAATTGCTGCTCCTGGATGCTTTCCAGAGATGCAGTTCATACTTATTTTTGTCTTGACAAAAGGGTGTATGGGAAGTGTGGACAGGTCAACAGCTACAGAACAGCCCTGTGGGGCTACATGTGGCCCCGACGCCCCACTTTGACCACCCCTAGATGAAAGGATAAGTGTCTGCCTCGCACCAACCAAGACCACTGGTCAGGCTTGGCTAGTATTTCCAGCTTTTAATGGGGATGTGTCATCAATCCAAGTCATATAATTTAAGTTCACTCTGGTGTCTTCCAGGAGATGCTTCTTCTTAGCCTGGAGGATTTTGCAACCAGAGATGAAATGCTACTGGAGGTCTTGGGAGTCCTTTGTCATGGTAGTCTTTGTGGTGCTTCTGAGAGATAGCAAGTGGACGATAACTTCTCTGTTCTTAGGGGCAGTACATGTAATTTCCCCCCCAAAGGCAGCATTCCTTCATTGCCTTCTATGCTGAAGGTGGGCAAGAAGGAAAGGGGGACAGGAGCAAGTCCCCCACTGGTGGTCCACATTGGTTTTGATGCAGCTTGATTTTCATTACTTCCAGTTTTTGATAAAACTTGATTTTCATCATGTTTTTTGAGCTTTGTTTGGGACTGATTTTCTGCACCAGTAAAGCCCATCAGCTTCATTTTGTTGCATTTTTACAGTGGCTTGGGTGATTTTGCACTGGAAAAATCAGTAAAATTTCAAAGATGGCACCAAAGAGCTGCTGGTGGCATTCCTGTGCTCCCCCAAATACAGTTGGACTGGCTCTATCCATCACACCATGCTCAGAAATGTATATGGGAAAGCTTATCACTTTGATTTAAAACAGAGGAATAGCTTTGCAAATAGTGGTAGTGTAATACTTCTGAAACAGCACTGCAAACAATCCATTGCTGAACTCCAGCTCCTCCAGGCTTTGCTTGAATCTCTTGCTCTTGAGGAGAGCTGCTTGTCCAAGGTTAGAATTATTTTCCTCTTGCGTGTGTTTTAAAAGTATTTTTCCTTCCTGTTTTTCATTCCCCTGAAATCCTGCAGCTGGATGAACTCATGGAAAAAAGAAAAGAGAAGCTAGATTCTGTCATTGAATTCAGCGTCCCTGACTCCTTGCTCATCCGGAGAATTACTGGAAGGTAATAGGGAAATGGGCTTCCTTTCAGGAAAATTGGTCCATCTTCAGTGACATATTCCTTTTAACAGCATCCTCCTGTATGTCCCCCACCCCCGTTAAAGTGCTGAGTAAGAAATCCTTGCCAAATGAAAGTAGGAGGGTGGCGTAGTGCTGTGTGTGGGGAAGGTGTCTTAAGTTCAGTTTGGAATGCTAATCAGATATAAAAGTGAGTGATTTAAAAGTCCTTCTTGGACAAATATCACATGCAAGTCTCTGTCCATCCATTTGGAAAAGAACAGCTATCTTTTTATATAGCCTACAACAGGGATGAAGACCATGCAATCTTGTGGGTGTTTCTGAAGTGTAGCTCCCAGTATTCTTAGCAGTCCAACAGCCTTTGGAGGACTGCACAATTTTTACCCTAGAGGGGTAAAAAAGTGTTTTTACTCTTGGCCAGCCTATAGATTAGGGACAGAGTCATGTGCCCTCCAGATATTATTGGCTGCTTGCCTTAAATAATTTCTCCCTCTGTGGAAGTTCACAAGCAAGATCTCTGAAGAGTGGTACCAATCCGTCAGGAGTGGGAAATGTGTCACCCACCAAATGTTGCAAATCCCAACAGCCATAAGTGGCAGATAGTCAGTGCTAAGGGATGCTGGGAAATACAGCCCAAGGTTGTCTGGAGAGTGGCATTGTTCCCATCCATTGTAAACCATACCTGGTGTGCTCCTTGGTGACCTGACTTCTGAATAAATGCAACTTCACCTTGCAGGTCTAAAAACAAATTTTACTGACTCCTGTTGGTCTTTTTTAGACTGATCCACCCAGCAAGTGGCCGTTCGTACCATGAGGAATTCAACCCTCCGAAGGTCCCCATGAAAGATGACGTAGGTGACCTTCCTTTTCTGAGCACTAGCCCTTTGTGCCTCTCTTTAAACTCCCTTGGACTGCTCTCATGCAGAACAGTTCCCATCAGCCCTGGCCAGTGGGTCAGAGCAATGGGAATTGTAGTCCAGCAACCTTTACAGAGTCACAAAGTCCCCAGCCCTTCTCTCGAGCTTTGTGGTGTAGTCTATAAATGCAGGTCTGACATCAAAATTGTAGCTCTAGTTTCTGTTCTGATTGCTTTGCTTTTGACTTCAGTTTGTATTTAAATGGCCCTCTAAATGTTACTGGGCTTCAGCTACCAGCATATTCTTCACCACTGGCTAGGGCTGCTGTGACTTGGAATCCACCAACAAAAATCAAAAGCAGTTAAAAGCATAACCATTGAAAAGAACAACAAAAGTTGTGTTGTTAGCCTTTCTACTTCCGTGAGTGGTTTGCAAACTTGGGCCTTTGCCTCCCAGCACCCTCACCAGCAGCACAAGAGATCCAGAGCTGTGCCTCTCTATTTGTGTGTTTCAAGTGCTTCGTCTCGTTCAAGTCAGGATCAGCAGGGCAGTTCAAACCTCCCTGAGAGTCCACCTTGGAAACCTGAACTTGGCAACAGCCTCAGATTTCAGATGCTGCGAGCTTTTCTGGCTTTGGAATTCTCACAGCACCCTGAAGCTGGTAGAAAAAAACTCCCATGGTTTTAGAATATTGGAAAACTGCGACAAGAAGAATACAGTTCCAGACTTGCTCTGCACAAAATTTGCATGTGATTGCCTTGGAAAAAGCTTTTTCTGCAAATGAAACAGATTTTTCTGTGCAGAAAATATTTCCATGCAGAAATACTATTTCCTATGCAGAAAAGGCTGTTTTTCATGCAAAACAACCATGTGTGAATTTTGTGCGGAAAGCTCCCAAATTGCAAAATAGGTTTTGAAAACTTCTGACATCTTTCTCGTAGTAAGAGGAAAATATCTGAAATTACTTGTTGCTTCCTTTGAGAGAAGAAACTTAGTGAAGAATTATATACCTGTGCGTAATAGCCCTGAATGATAACTTCCACCCTCCCCTCGCCACCTTTTCCCACTTGTACCTTCCTCTTTGCCAGGCGACCGGGGAGCCCCTGATCCGCCGTTCGGATGACAACGAAGTTGCCTTGAAAACTCGCCTGAAGGCCTATCACACCCAAACGACGCCTCTGATTGACTACTACTCCCGGCGTGGGCTCCATGCGGCCATCGATGCGTCCCAGACCCCGGATGTGGTTTTTGCCAGCATCCTGGCTGCTTCTTCGAGAGCAACATGTAAAGACCTGGTCATGTTCATTTAGGGTTCTTGTCCTGTCCGTTCTTTTCTTCCTTCTTTCCTGTCTTCTGGGATCAGAGAGAGAGATTGGGAATGCCTTAGGAGGAGATGCAGAGCAGCCAGGGAGGAAAGGCTGGTCAAACTGTCCATTAAACCAGAACGTGGCTCTGATTTGTACGTATATATTATTTTCTTCAATGTACGGGAGTGCCTTTGGCCTGTGTCTGCCATTGGACAGCAGGGGGTGCAGCAGATTCAGGCTTGGCTCTGAGTTTAGGAAGAAGGTTATAGCTGTTGAGTCAAAAAACCAAAAGTATTTTGCCCTGCTGCTGATCTGGGAGGCGTGGTTAAAAATCAGGAAAACGTTGGTGTGCTCTGTGCGGTTCCACCTACGTATCTGTGGTCCTGGTGCACAGCGCTCTCTGTAAAGGTCACGTACGAGTGGTGGTGGGAAGTAAGGTGTTTGGCTGACAGCCTCCCACCCTGAGTCCTTGGCTCTGAAGCGGCAGGAAATCTGATGCCGTGTCAGATTAAGAGAGCATGTGCGGAAGCACAGGTGTCTGAAGGGAAACACATCCACATGGAATTATGGACATCCTGTTTTGCTTGAGTGTGATGACGCTGCGGCCAGCGTGCACTGTCTCTCCGGAGGAACTTGTGTTCACACCTCAACAGTAGCCTTGTGGAACCACGTAAGCCTTGGTAGCCCACACAGAACTATTCTGTTTTTGATATCTTGTGTTTTTCTCCCCATGTCAGTCTGAGTGAGAGTCCATTCCAACTTTTAGCCCAAACTTTAAAAGAGCTATCCCAGGTGCTGAAACAATTTTTCCAAATTAAGTCACTAGTGCCTTTAAAATTCAGACTAAAACCCAGAACAGATTCAGCACCCCACTGATACGAATCAGTGGAGTTCACTGACCTAGGAAGGGGCCTACCAACACAGGCTTTGCTGTGCTCCCCAAAAACCTACATCCAGCCTTCAGAAGAAGAAATAAGAAATGCCAGAGTTTGGAGTCTCCTCTTTTTAACTCCCTTCCTTTTTTTAAAGTGAAGCTTCTAATCCTCTTGACTATTTGGAAGCTTTAAAATCCACGTGAAGGATTTGGTGAAGGAGCTGTGCTGGAGAAAAATGGCCTGTTGCATGCTCATTGTGGCTAACAGAAGCCAAATAAATTAAGGAGGACAGATACAAAGTTGCTTACCCCTTGTAGCATTAAAAAGATATAAAGGAATGCAGTAGCGCCTCGGAGGCTAATGATTTATTCAAGCATAGGTTTTCATGGATTTTACTTCACCAAATGTTTGAGGACTTGAAGCATCTTTTTAAAGGAGAAGTGTCAAATGGAACATACCCAATGAAGTCAGTACAAATTTATGCTAGCATCAACCAGTTAGTTTCAAGGATGCTGCTGGGCTTCTTAATGCCGCCTTTATGCTAAAAGAGACTAACGCTACCATCTCATTGACCTTAGTGTAGTTTGTTGCGGTTGGAGAATCCAGCTCTTCTGTAAGGCATCACAGGCAGGAAAGTACAAAATAAGCGTCAGTCTGGTTAGGTGAATGTGCAGACAGATGATTTCTCAGCCAGGCTGGAGCCATGCTACTGGGGGCCAAAGTTACAAGGCAAACCACTCTGTGTACTCATTAACCTCTTTTGACAGCTTTAAGGTGGTTCTTCATATGCAGGCTGGGTTGTGGGCTGGGAGTGGGGTTTGCAGGCCACCTGTCCTTTACCAGGATGTGCAGTTGAGCCCAGTGATAGGAATTCCCAGCTCCCACCATTTGGCTTATAAGACCAGCCTTGAGTCTCCATAGAAGGAGCCCTTGAATCAGGCAGCAAGAAGTAGTTGCCCTCTTTGCCCTGGGAATTTTTTGGCCAGAAATCCCCGGGATCCAAGAGGAACTTGAGGCTGCCATGAGCTCTTGACCCTGGCACAATTCTAACACGTCTTTCTGATATCCTTGAGATGCACTTGAGTTGGTTCAAGCCAAGCAGCACTGTCGGAAGAAGAAAGGGAAGGCTTCAGTTCTTAATAATTTTCTGTTCAAGGCTTTTAGCGAACAGGCTCATCACTATGCCTGAGCTTTCCATGAATATTGGTTAATGCTGCTGGGTCAGTACTGTGTTTCACGGCAACACGATAAGGGTGCCAGTTGCGGCCTGCCTATCTCCACGGTCACTGCTACCAGATGTTTAGCCGGCTTGATAGATCAGGGCCAGAAAGCAGAGAATGTCCTTGGCAGGGGGAGGAGGAAAAGGGCAAAGGAGCCATTTTATCTGTCCACTGACCTGTGTCCTTGCCGCTTCCTTGTCTCCCTTCCTCTTCTCTTTATTCTCTCTTTCTTCTTTAAATACCTCTTTTTTTTTCTTTTTTCTTTTTTTGTGTCTGGATAATTCTTCCAAAAGAACTGTGCTCTCTGTTTAAAGAATGCTTCAGTAGGTTGGGAAAGTACAAGAGCACTTAGCCTGTGGTCTGGTCTGGAAGATGATAGGGTCTGTTCCCTTTTAACAACAAAACACTAGTGGTTGAAAAGACAGAGCTGAAATTTGAAAATGCTGTTTGCTTGAACTGGTGTCTGTCTCCAAATTAAACTTGGTGTGTCTTGCAGTAGCAAGACACTTGAGGTGAGCCAGTGCCACTGAGAGCCAGTCCTGGAGCAAGAGGCACATTTGAGACCCACTGTCTGGGCTGCTGAGATAGCAAAATTTATTTCTCAAAGTATTGCTTGTTTTTCACTGTGCAGGCCCTGTGGGATCTGGGCCCCAGAGGTTTCCCCACATACCTGTCTCCCTCCCAGTCCTAGTTGAACTAACTGCTCAAAACTGCTTCTCAGTAGCTTCCCTTTGGAATCCAAAACAAGATTAACTACTTCTCCCCTTGCCCCCGGAAAGTTGGTAACCCTGTGCCTTTTTCAAGTAGTGGGTGTTTATTAGGAAGAGAATGATTATTTGCTTTTTATCTCAAAAAAGAAACATTTTTCTACCATTCAGGAAACCTCATCAGGAAGTATGATAGACAAACAAGAATCTTGTGTAGTTTTCTCCTGAAATTCAAATGTCCCAAAGTGTTAAAAGAGAAATCACTGTGTGCAGAAAAATATGGGGAGGTTTGCATGACAAGGTTTTTTTTCCTGGGCAGAAAACAAGTTTCTGGTGCAAATGCCTCGCTCCTGTTTTCCATGCAGAAAATACTTCTGTGCACAGCAGACTTTTTTTTCCTTGCAGAAAGCAGGATTTTGGGATTAAAAAGCATGTTTCTCTACACAGAAAAATTCCTCTGCAATGCTTTGAGGCATTCAAATATGGTGAGAATATTGTGGAAGAATATTAATTTTTTTTCCAAGGAGGAGAAAAAACTACCAGAATCACTCATCCTTGCATGCGAGAATGAAACAGTTGAGGATTACATTCCTAACAGCTTTTTTGCTGCAAAAGAAGTGTTTTTCTCTACCACAAAGGACATTTCTCTTCAAGAAGAGGAAGACCCCTCTCACAGAGCCAAGCACTGGGAGTGGCTGCTAGCCACCCTTTTTCTTTTGCAACCAACTTGCGTCACTGGTTTTTGCCTTAATCTCTCCCAAGAGGAGAGTTCTGCCACACTTCGGGAGGTTGCGTGCCTTGCAAAGAAGACAAGTCCCAACACAATTTTTCGTCTTCCTTTTGTTGTCTTTTCTGAGACATGAACGTCTTGTTAGCTGGGATTAGGAGCTTTCCCGTGAGCATAAGCTGCTTTGGGAATCTTTGGCAGTCCAGATAAAGAAGGCTTGTATTAAAATCTAATGGAGAAGGGAGGAACTGGTGGCATCCTAGCAAGCTGCGGGAAAGCGGTTATTAAACAAAGAACACGAGAGCCACCCTGCTAGGTCAAGCCAAGGTCTGCTTAGCTGAGCTGCAGCCAATTCTTCCCTCCACAAGCATTGTTCTTGGTGGTGGTTGCTCTAATTTTGCTCTGTGAACTGCCATAAAAACAATGTTACAGAAGTGGGATATATCGGTGCCTTAAACGAAGGGTGGGTCAAGCGTGAACCTGTTGTTGCGTATGGCCCCTCAGGTCTCTTTCACTTCTCTAGATTCCCTAGAAATAATCCTTTTTCCTGACAAGAAAAAAAGGAATTAATATCTCCTGCATTGTTGAACACCCAGAAATATAAGACTTTTTCACACTACACACCTGTAGCACTATAATTCCACTTCGGTTGGCATAATTCCATCCTATGGAATCCTTGGATTTTCAGTTTAAAGACATGTAGTTAGAATTCTCAAGAGGAGAACTACAGATCCCAGCATTCCGCAGTGGCACCTGAAGCGGAGTCACAGTGCTCTAATTATGTAGCTTCAGAGGGCCCTTAGTTTTTCAAAAGCAAAGGTGGACTTCTGGCCACTTCTCTTCCTCCCCCCACCCTCAATTATTTGGCAGTCTGTGCAGACCCCACGGGGTCCTTGGGCAGAAAACTGACCCCAGTGCTTACTGCAGTTGCTGGCCTCTTCTTTAAATAAAGAGCTGCAGCCCTTTCCTTTCATTCCTCATCCTTCGTGCGTCCTCCTCTGTCTGTCTACCATAAACCATAACCCATTTTGAGATGTTTAAGGATGGTTTTTCCTTTTCGTATTTGTCTCCATTTCAGCTGCGTGAGTTCCAGGAGGTGGACGGGACGGGACATGGTGGAGCGCCGCGGGTTCATCACACACGCACCCATCCCCACCCTCACCCCATTTCTCTGCATTTGAGAGGCAAGGGGAGGGTGAGAGGGAAGCACCGTCGAAGGGAGGGGCAGGGCGAGGCAAGCTTCAGGATGGAGGGCCTTTTCGCCAGGAGACTGAATTTGGGAAGCACAAAGACTCCATGGGGTCAAAAACAGATTGGAGACACAGGCGTCATAGTTCTGGCCTTGGAAATTTATATGTGCTGCAAGGAATTGTCTAATGCGACATGAAACCAGAGGGGTGCGTGCATCTCTCCAGAAGTTGTTGGGCTGCAGCTCCTTGTAGCTGATGGTGAGGATGCTGGGAGCTGCAGTCAAACGTGGAGAGCTGTGTGGCTTCCACCCTTGACTTAAGCAATACAGATTCTACTTCTACTTTGGAAGGCCTCAATGTGCCCCTAATTTTTAATCAGGATTCCAGAGCTTGGAAATGTGCCTTTTGGGGGCTACAGCTCCCACAAAATGCCCCGTTGGGTGTGCAGCTTAAGGGGCGTTCAGCTCCTAAACTGCCCCCAGCTCTGCTGTTAAGGAAATACTGGCATCAGAGGGAGCTGGCTTAGTTTTTGTCCTTTTCAGAAGGCTATTAGCAACTGGCCACTGAAGCCTTTGCCTTCTGAAGGTGGTGCTGTTTTAAGCTAGCTCTGCCTCAGGAATTGGAGGGGCAAAACCCAAATATCCCTCCCCTTCCCCTGAAAACACCTCCTGCTTCCAACCTGTTCACTTCCCTCCTTTAAAAAGACAACCTCTTGCTTCAATAAAAATGGCTGATAATTTATTTGTTGAGTTTTGCCTTTTGTGTTCCTTGGGGGAGAGGGGATGCTGAGCAGGAAGGAGGGAAGCAAAGAAGAACCAGAGGCTTTTGTGGCCGTGGGCTGGTCAGTCTGTCCTGGGTCTTGGTCTGAACTTTAAAGAAGGTATCCAGTGGTGCTGAGCCCACTTGGGGTGGGGGGGTCAGTACCTGGAATAACTTTAAACATCCAGAACAACACCGAGAGTGGATTCACTGCCCAACAGAGACGCTGCTGACTGCCACTCCCCGAGAGAGCAACATGCTCTAGGGTATTGGAGAGATTTTTTCTGGCTAAGTCAAGTTTAGAGAAAATACTTAAAAGCAGACCATTATGGGCTAGTTGAACAGAGAAGGTAGGGAGGCCTAGCAAGGGTAACTTGGTGTTCTGAGCGAGCTGTGCTGCTGGGTGGAAGGGCAGGCATGCCATTTTTAAGGAGAGAGCCTGTCTTGTGGTTAGAGAATCTCCAGAGCAAGGCGTTTCAACGTGGCTCTGGACAGGAGAGGACTTGTTAAGCTTCCGTAGGTATCTCTTGTTTCACAGACTATATAACGTCCTTGCGGTTCTTCTGCTACAATGCTGAGTTGGCTTGAGCCTGTGTTTTTCAAAACCCTGAAGCTATTTTGAGTAGTAGGGCTCTCAGCCACTGAAGTCCAAAACATGTCCAGAAAAGAGAGAGAGAGAGAGATTTGTTATCCAAAGTGTCCCTGCAAGGTTTGCAACCAGGAGGATTTCTGCATTTTCCTATTAACGTGGACAGTTCCTCACTCTTTGGAGTGCAGCTGGGAGAGACTTTCATGCTATTACTTTTCCAGAGCAGAGGCTGCTTTGTCCAGAGCTCCTGTAAAACAGTGAAATAAAAAAATTAAAACAAAAAGCTGGGAAGAAGCCTGACAGGCTAGACATCTCTGCTTTCCATTTTGTTCCACCTAAAAGAGGAGTGTCTCAGTTTTCTCCCCCAAGGAATATGCGTAAAAGCCATTGTTTTGTACAGCTTCTGAAATTGCTGTGTGTGCTTCACTATGTCCTCTTTTGTGATCCGCATCCAGTTACCACTTTTCCAAATGTAGCATATTTCCCAATTTAGTGTTGGTGACCCAGCAAAAACTCACAGCAATGCATCCATCTGCAGCTTTTCATTGCTGTGGATTGCCTTCACTCCCGGATTCTGTTCCCTTGGTCTCTGCTCTGACCTTGTGGAAGATTTTTTCCCCTTGCTGTTCAGAATATCTGCTCTTGCAGAAAGAGAATTGCTGGGTAAACCAACTGTCTGTGTCAAGATAACCTGCTTTTCCTTCTGAAAAATTCTTGTGAGCTGTCAAGTTGTGGAAATCTTTGGGTTTTGCCTCTTTGTTTTAATGCCATTTCACTGTTCCTGTTATTCATAGTAGGAAATGCCCAGCTCCTGCCTGTTTATTCAGAAGTAAGCCAAATGTGTTCCGTTAAGCTAAATCAAGGCTGTGTTAGAGGTTCACCAGCCTTGGGAATCCTTAACTGGAGCTGAAGTCAGCCTTGATGGCCGGAATATCGTGTTGAGGAGCAGGACAGGAATCCTGTTTCCACTACAGTGCTATGGCTGCTCTTTTGCCAGGGTTACACAAAGATGGTGAAGGGAGGCCAATTAAATCTCTGTGAGCAGCCTCTTACTCCACTTCTTGACCTCCTTTATGGCCTCAGTCTTTTTTTTTCCTCCTGGTGTTCATGCCGACACTGGTGTAATGTGTTGTTACGTGCTTTCAGATTGACTCTTGAGTCTTGGTAACCCTGACTTGGGGTTATCTTGGCAGGATAGCTTATAAGGTACTGTAAATGCAGTAGTTCTTTAGTCTTGGCAGTGCCCAGAATGTGTTGCTGTTCCTTTGGGGTTCTGAATAAAGCTTTGTACCCACTAAGCTTGTTCTCTGAACTCAAAGCTAACCAATACATGACAGTTTGCCAAGACTCCTGATTTGCACCTGATTGCCAAGGTACCCTTAGCAAGCTGAAGGATGCAGTCTGAAGGTGACACTTGGATTCCGGAAGTAGAAATGCCAAACCCCAACAGGGTGCTGGAGGACGGAGAGGCAGGTGCCGGAGCTGGAGTGGGCCCCCCTCCAAAATGGAGGAACCAAAGTTCCTGGGCAGTTTGTCAGTGACAACCCTCTGTATGTGGAGCAGAAGCATCCAGGGTCCTGGGTGGGGACCAGCCAATTGAAGCGTTGGCAGGCGCCCACCCCAAAGAGATGGCTGCAGTTGCTATGTGCTTATTCTTCTTCTTTGTGGCTCTGAATAAAGCTTTTGCTGTTTTCTGAACTCAAAGCTAGCCAGTATATGGCAGTATATGGCTTCCACACTGGGACATGTATAGCCAGGCAATGTCAGAGTGTGGTCAAGATGGCCAAAGTTATTAATAGGGAAGAACAGACAACTCTCAGAGTCCCCCAGCCAGCTGGTGAAGGCCATGCTGGTTGATGGATTCTGGGACTTGAAGTGCAAAAAAAGGACCATTCCTTTGAGTTCCAGTTTAAGCAATTAATTCTGCTTGTACATGCCGGGCCAAGACAGGGACTGTGAATTTCCCCTTCTGCCCAGTCAGCTGTTTGGGTCTCAGTCTTCCTTTCTCTGACGATGGAGAACAAAGTGAAGCCTTTGAACGTGTGAAGGCAATGTCCCCAGAAGTTGGACCATGTTCAGATCTGCAGTGGCATCAACCTCACAGAGAGAAGCCTGTCTGGCAGGGATAACTCCCACTTTTGCAACTGGATGGAGTCTTGGGAGAAAAAGGAATTGCACTTCCTTCAAAAAATGCACCCCTCTGTCTTTATACCTTTCTCTGTGCGTGTGTTCTTAATGGAGCATGCGTTGGCTTCTGCACCGAGGAAAATGTGGGATGACCAAGCCAAGGAAAAGGTTTCCAGCTGGAAGAACCACTGTGCCACAGGTGGGAAATAAAATCAGCATTCACGCTTCGGCACTCTGGCACCCATTTTGGCAACCAAGGACTCCTCCACTGTGTATGAGACAAGGGGCTGCAGCGGAAGGAACTGAGCAGCTGGCTGTGTGCTGACTCGAAAAGTCGTGCTTCATCTTTCCTGCTGTTCCGGAGCAGGAAAGGACACACCATGCAGGACGTGGCTGACCTCGTGAGGCTCCGTTGCCCCTTGTGCCATCCCTCTCAGAGGCCAAGAAAGAACAGGTGGAGGGCGGCAGAAATGCAGAGGCCACGGGCCAGTTCTTACAGCGGTGTACAAACAATGCAAAGAACGTGTCCTAAAACATGGGAGGTATCACTAGAACTCTCCCACACTGACTGGTAAAAGCAAGTCAGGAGTGTAGCTATGGGCACGGGGAAGGATGAGGGCATTGTCCCAGGTAAGAATTTGGGGAGTTTTGCATAAACATCAGGCCATCTCGCCTTCCACCTTCCTTGGTAACGTCCACCGGAATAGAAGTGACAAGTGGCATAATTCTCCTGAAATCCTTCATGCATCTGTTGAATTGAACTGTTGTCCACAAATGCTTATGTTGGAATAGATCTCACGGGCCATCCAGTCCAACACGCTGCCAATATAGGCATCCACAGTTAAAGCTTGCTTGCCAGCTTGCTGCTGCTGCCTCTCCTCCTCTTTCTCCTTCCTTAAATGACCAGTGTACCTCAGTTAATGAAGTACTGTAGCTGTGTTCCCAGGCCCTCCTTCTTTAATAGAATATTTGGAAGCAGAGGCAGGTTCCAGTTTTTTTATTCGATACTAGCAATATGCCCATGTGAAATGAAACAACCAAGTCAGCTGAGCCCTGCTCAGATACACAAATAACATTTGAACCTTCTAAAGACCAATTGGAACCTTCTTCCAAAATGCCTCCAGGAATAACAATTTCTTCCGTCAGCCTCCACTTTTCTTCTGATTTCCTCTCTGTTTTTGTGGCCAGACTTACAAATCTATGGTTTGTAAGTGTGACTAGTGAGGGAGGCTTACTTGCTCTACCTTATTTCTCTGTTTTGGGGTTTATGTGATCCTCAGTTAAATGATTCTTGAGGCAGTTGCTTTCCATTTTGCCTGTGGAAGGCAGGCACACTCAGCTATGAAATGATCAACTAGAGCAGAATCCCATTCTTTTCCCAGCTCAAGCTTGATTGCGTTGTTTACTGCAGCCACCCAACACCCAAAATCTATGTTTCTGCAGCCTTCTTTCACCATCTTCCCTCTGCTGATGCCACTAAAAACCTGCAGATAGACAGAGGATGAGAAGGAAAAGGGGGGGCGAGTGTAACAAGACTGGACAAAAAGAAGTTGCTTTGTCACAGGCTTTGTTACCTGTGGTGCCTGTATTTTTACACCACATTTTTATACATTTTGAGGTTAAAAAAAAAAGTCTAGTCTTTTAATAATGGCCATATTCCAGTCTTACCTAGCTTGAGACACAGATTGCTTATATAAATATTTATACACCCAATGACACATCCTTAAACTCTTTTGTAGTTTTTTTTTAAAACAGCAAATAAGAATGGTCCATTGCAAGCCGGTAAGAAATCATGTTGCTTTCATTCCACAGGGGGAAAAGGTTAAAGAACCCCCATCACAGCCCCTTCCTATTAGGTGCCTTCTCTGGTTTATCAAATGTCCCTCCCCCATGAGCACTTTGGTCTCTCTTTAGAATGTCAAACATATTTGTACATCTCCTCATTCTCGGTGAAGAAGGAGTATCTCAGTGCATGAAGGCGTTTGTTCCACGGAGAAAATGGGGAACAGCTGCAAGATTCTTTGTATATCAGGACTTTTGTCCAGAAAATTTGTATTAAAACACATGCCTTTGCAGGGGGGACAGAAAATGCAGGTTTTGCATGTGCGAAAAAGGCAAGATTTTGGTGCCAAAAGCAGTGCGTTGGGCACACGGGCTCCAATAAACCAACCCCCCATAAGTGATACCCTCTCCATCATCGTGGCTGCTGTGCTAGGGGTTTGCAGTTTCCCATGGAAATGGTTGCCATGGTAACAGAACAGGGAATTCCATATTCAGCTCCGCGAACCTCATCAGCCACCCCTGCTTCCATCTTATGTGCATTCACTGCCACGGGTGCAAAGGGATGTAGGAGGTGGGGCTAGCCCTCCCGCACCCCCACTCAGCAAAGAGCTGACAGGCTGGTTCTGTCAATTCTGAAGCGCAGGGAGGCAGCCCACCACCCACAGCCACACGTGAACCAGCCCATTGTGTCTGAGCGCTCTCTGTGGATTTGCATTTTCACCCCATCCAGCCCAGGATGTCATGTCTGGCATGGACTTGGGGATGTTAAAATGGTCAGGTCCCAAGGCATCCCTCTCATGTTATTTTAGGGGGAGAAGGGAAATTGCACGTGTATTGTGTATTCAAATGTGTATTCTTAGCCAGCTGTGCAAGAGGCTTGGAATGTATGCAACCATGGCTGAGGGCTGGAATGTATCACGTATGTTAAACCGTGTTAATTGCTGCATTTTATCCTGTATAGATCACTGGCTCTTACTCAGCAATTGATGGATGGGTCCAAGTGGGGAAAAGTCAAAGGGAACGCTGCTCTTCCTGGTGCTGGATTGTTGTGAGAAGGAACTGGGGGACAGATAATGGGAGAAGGCATGCAGACAAATCAACAATGGCCAAGGACAACGCGGGCAGAGCCAGGCACTGGCGTGGGAAAACGTTCAGCAGGCATCAGACACACGCAGTAAGAAATCAGGTTTCTAGACTTTATGCAAAATGCCCCAACACTGGACCCAAATGACAGTCACAAAAGTGCAAAAAGGAGGTAGGTCAGGCTGCCAGTTGTGATCACTCAACAAGAACTCCACAGAACAAATCAGGTGCGTGTGAGAGAATTGCTGGCTTTGTTCTTTTAAACCATTTTGATTCTGTTGTGTTCCTGACACAGGGCATAAAAGGGGCAACCCCAGCTACACCCTTTTGTTCTGATGCAAGGGGAGGAATCATGCAGTTGCCCTAGAGATGTTTTTGGATCGCTAGTGCCAGCAAGCATAGCAAAGGAGGAGAGATGATGCAAGGCTCCCAGAGCTGTTCTTGAGGTGTGTGTGGGGGCAGCTCAACACTGGGAGGCAGGGGGTTGTTAATCTTGCCTGCTTGCAGATACCTGCCAGCGGAGAGCAAATCATTTTTCGCATCCATTATCCTTGAAAAATCCTTAAGTACGAAGACTCCGTCGTGTGCTCTGTCTATGCAGAATGTCCTCCATGTGTTCATTGGAGTTTACTCCCAAGTAACTGTGCACAAGATGGATTGCAGTTGCCCTTTATTATTCCTGAGAGAGGTCAACAACAATCTCTGGCCATTTCCACTATTATTCCACTTTCAACATCCTATGGAACAGAAATGGCCACTGTCTTACTATTTCTCTGGGCTTGATCCTTTAACACACTTCTGATGGATATAAGTCCTGAGGAGGTTCAGTCACTTAGGAGTCTTCCTGGTCTAATTTTGCCACATCATTTCAAGGAATGGGAGTTCAGTCCCTCTAGCCTAGTCCTGGGATTTCTTGAGCCTCCCCTGCACCCCAATTGCAGAATCCATAGAATGATGGGCATTGCAGTCCAACAACATCCAGAGGGCTGCATTTTGCTCACCCCATCATGCTAATGAGCAAAAGCGTTTGCTGATTAAATTGCAAAGTTCCCTAATACCATCAATCACTTAGAAAGAGGTCCTATATGGAGCCAAGAGTAATATGCAAATCTATTTAAATACAATCTGTTAAAAAGCAGAGGTTTCAATCAGTTCTTTAATCCATAGCCAGCCCATCTGTAGAGGGGAACACATCAGGGAAGGCAGAATGTTTACTATCCCTAGCTGCTGTTTCAAAGGCATGCCACAACTTTGCAGCAACATTTTCCTATAAATGCATTTGCTAGATGGTTGCTGGCAGTAATCTCTTTTGAGCTCTGGAGTCAGGCTGCTGAGTTTTGGAGTGGCTAGAAGGCACCCTGCCTATCTAACAAACTATATCTGAAAGTATGTGCTTGCTGACCCTGAGATCCATAGATGAGGCTCTCATTTCAGTCCCACTAGCTTCACAGATCAAGGCCCATTCATATTATACAATTGCAGAGCTATCGTTCCACTTCTAATGCCAAGATTCCATCTATGGAACAATTATAATGCCCTTTACACCAAAGGGCGGAACATTGACATATACAGTCTGGGACGAAGACAATAAAACAGAACACTACAACAATACATGGAATGAAATCTAAACTAATGCACAGAGACTGGGGAAAAACAGGATGAACTTTAACTCATAGCGCAGCAAGGTAAATGCAGTACAATCGGCATCACGGAAACCTGGTGGGATGAGTCTCATGACTAAAATGTAGCAATAATGTGGTATTAGCTATTTCAGAGAAATAGACCAATAGGAAAGGAGGAGGAGTAGCACTGTATGTCAAGGAGGTTTACACCTCTGAAGAGATCCATGACTTAAATCCTGGAAGCCAAGAATGAGGCCATTTCTGCACTGCACTGTTATAGCACTATTATTCCACTTTCAACATCTTCTGGAATCTTGGGGTTTGCTGTTTAGGGAGCTATAACAGTCCAGTGTGGAAATGGCCTGGGAATGGGAGTAAGATCACGGGGGAAGAGGCATGTTATTTGCAGCTTTTCCGCTTTTGTGAGAGTTCTGCACCCTGAACCCTTGCGAAAGAGGAGGGGCCGCTGTATTTGTAGAAAAGTTATATGGAAGATGAAGCAAGCTTGATTTCTGCTGTTCCAGAGACTAGGACATAGAATACAGGAAAAGAGATTTCACCCAAACATCGGGAAGAATTTCCTGACTTTAAGAGCAGTCCAACAGTGGAACAGGCTGCCTTGGAGCGTGGTTGGGCTCCCTTCTTTGGAGTTTTCAAACTGAGATTGGATGGCCAGCTTTCAGGACTGCATTGACTGTGTTTTCCTGCATGGCAGAAGGGGGTTGGACTCGATGGCCCTTGGAGTCTCTTCCTTCTGTGTGATTCTAAGTGCTGCACTTTCTGACTTGCAGTTTTCAAGAGTAATGGCTGTGACCTCATCTTGTCTGTTCCCCTGTGGCCATATGCATGCTCGCATTTTCATTATTATTTCACTTTTGGCTGACTTTGGAGTGAAGATGCCACTGTTTCCCATAGCAACACAAAATGGCCTGGTGGCTGTGCCTGCCTTCGCACAAAACCACAGGGCTTGATAAGAGCAAATGGTTCTTGATCAGGCAGGAAATTGCTCTGGTGTTTTGTGCCAAAGGAGGGAACAACTGGAGCTTAAAAGTTAAATTTCTAGAACGAGAGAGGTAGCCAAAGGAAGAATCTGTCACTCTCTGCCTTCTTCATCCTGACCAGAAAGAGTGATGCTCAGATGTTCATCTTCCAGAACAGGAGAGCCCCACTTGCTGGGAAACAGATGAGCTCCCTTGCCTAGAAACCGGGAGTGGCATTTACCTTTGCAATGAGGCCCACCCAGGCCTCTCTCTCCACCTTTTTGTTTTAGGTCCACTTTGTCATCAAGTCCACTTTGAATTACAGCAGTCCTCTGAATGAGAGACGTCCCTTGGGCATCAGCAGCCCTGCTCAGGTCTTGCAAACTCAAGGCAGCCGTGCCATTCTTGATTGAGTCAACTCACCTGTAGTGCAGTCTTTGGCCATTTCTGCACTAGATTGTTATAGCGCTATTATTCCACTTTCAATATCCTATGGAATTCTGGGGTTTGCTGTTTAGGGAGCTATAACAACCTAGTGCAGAAATGACCTTCCTCCTTTCCTACTGCTTTCCATTCTCCCAAGCATTGTTGTCTTTCTGAATGAGTCCCCTTTTCTCATGGCATTTCTGAAATATCACAGCCTTGGTTTAATCATCTTGGCTTCTATGGAGAGTTCAGCATTTTGCTCTCAAAATCATTTATTTGTCCTTTTCGGCTATCCATGGTATCTATAGAACAATCCAGAAGCACCACATTTCAAATGAGTTGATTTTTTTTTTTTGCCCTGCTAGCTTTCACAACTGTATATAAAAACTAGAAATATTATGGTATGGATAATTCTGACTTTGGCATTTAATGATATATCTTTACACTTGAAGATTATACCAACTTCCTTCATAGCTGCCCTTCCAAGTCTTTGTCTTCATCTGATTTCTTGACTACAGTTTCCATTTTGCTTTATGACTGAACCAAGGTACAGAATATCTTTAACTATGAAGAGGAATGATGCATTTAACCATTTTTAACCATTTCTTTTTATTGTAATAGTTCAAAGCATTTAACTATTAAATGCATCTAGTACTTTGCTATTATGTTCACCGTCAACACAGCCTCTTGCTTCACAGGAAGACGCAATCCCACTACCATGGGAACATAGTGTCAAAATGGATCTTTCTATTATCTTTTAAAAAAGATACTCATTGTTCAAAGCTAACCATGGCTTGCAGCTGATTCTGACTTTGTTTGTTTCATTCTTTGGCATTTTTTTACATTCCTGCCAAAGTTGCCCATTTCTGGACCGAGAACAAGGGAAGAAGGGAGACCAACAATTTTAAAATTAATTAATCTTTGACTGGTAGGAAGGTCAGCATAGATCAGACATAGCAAAAGACAGTCCTGGAAACTGCTAGAGGTCTCTCCCTGTTTCTCGTATTCCACATGCATCCAGTTGAAAGGGAAGGAAAGCTTCCAGCAAGAATCATATTGATGGACAGGCACCTCCTGACCTAGGGAGTCTGTTCCAACTGCAGAAAAAGTTTTACAGCCAGGAAACTCTTCCTTATGTTTTGATGGAATGTCTTTTCTTGTCATTTTCATCCACTGGCTAAGGTCCTACCTATTGAAGCAACAAAAATCAAACCGGTCCCATCGTCTGCCTCACAGCCCTTCGGATATTTAAAGACAGCTACCATGCCACCCCTCTTCTTCTCCAGGCTAAGTACACCCCACTCCCTCAATCTGCTGGAGATATTTTATCAATTTCCCAACTGTTAATCAGTTTACTGGCTAATAAATACCATTGCATTCCATGTGACTTCATTTATAACATAAACCTACTTGTTGTAAAACAGCAGTGATGTAGTTTGGAGGTGCTGCAGAAAGGTGTGCAATTATTTGAAAATGAGGACCAAATTCTAGCATCAGGCTCAATAAGCATAAGTGCCCATGGTCCCTTGTTTGGGGGGAGCTATTCTCAAGGCTGTTTCTCCCTCTAAACTGGCTGTATAAATCCAGTTTGAGCATGATGAATGCAGAAACGTGTTTGTGGCTAATCTGGAGCCAAAATGGCTTTTGAAAAATCAGCACTGAGACTGTGGACAGCTGTGGAGTTAAGATTCTATTAACCTCTCATTTTCTCTGCAGAACAATTTCCAAGTCAGGGGAATTACGAACTCTGTTTTCCCCTTCCCACAGAGGGGAACTGGACTCGCAAAATCTGAAGGCAATCCTTTTCACACTTGCATCTTGTACATGCAGGAGGTATTCCATTATGTGCAGATATTTCCTTGCTTAGATCTCATTTCTTGCAGTAAACTGCAGCTTCTGGACTTCTGATCTGTGTGGCTCTTATTTTGGGATTAGAAATGCAGTAATTTCATCCCAAAATACTGAAAGCGCAAGGTTTTGGAGTCATACAGAAATATTCTTCGGACTTAGGAGAATAGAACACAATAGGCTTTTGCATGCCTTGGCTGATATGAATAAACAGGGAGTGTTTCAATTGGGTTACATACCCCACAGAGATTCCAGTTAATTGGTTTACATATTGAAACTAGCTGGGTTTGCTGGAGGCAAGCCAGTGACACAACATACACACACATATAGAAACAGAAACAAGACATGGTAGTGGGGAATTTTCCACCAGGAAACAGGGTTGCGAAGTTTTATCTCTTAGATGGGAAATCACTGGATTGCTTTCAAAAACATCCCAACATTTTTCTGAGAATATGAACCAGCTGTGTGTCCTCCAGTGCTTCCTCTGACGTTGCCTTTAAACCCACTTTTGCAATACAGCTGTTGGCCTAAACCACGTTGCAAGTCCCAATTAGAAGCAAACCACCGAAGCAGAAAAAGTTAGATGAGTTTTGACTTTCGGGTTTGAATCTTGTTAGTAAAACCACATTGAGAGGACGCACTGAGTGAATGGAGTTTACAGAAGTATTGACTTCTTGTCTTGAAACTTATTAATCATCACAATTAGTGGAGGCCCATTGAATCAACGAGATTTAGATAAGAGTTGAATCATTTTTCAGTGGTCAGTTCCATGGCTCCCTAATTTGGACTACTAAGTCCCCATTGATTCAGTTGGTCTACTTCAGCAGGGACTAATTGCAACTGGACTTAGACTTTTGGCACTAAATGAGAGCTCTTTCTAAGCAGAAAGACAGGAAAGCAGGCTGGACAAATAACAAAGAATTCAGTAAGTCATTTTGACCCAAACTTAGGGCCTTTCTGCACAATACTATTGTACTGCTATTATTCCACTTTCAACATCCTGTGGAATCCTGGGGTTTGCAGTTTAGGGAGGGGCATTTAGAAATCTCAGCCAGAGAGCAATTTTGACCTCAGTAAACTACAAACCCCAGAATTCCACAGGACGTTGAAAGTGGAATAATAGCACTATAACAGTGGAGGGCGGAAATGGCTTTGAAGTCCAATATCTGGAGGACCACACGATTCTCAGTCCTGGTTTAGACCCGAGCTCAGAGGGAGATCTGGGACCTGGATGCATTTATTACCAGTGCCCTCTGACAACCAGACAACTTGTTAAAAACAAGGCTAGAACTAAGCCCATCCCTGCATTACACCACTATTGTGCTATTATTCCACTTTCAACCTCCTGTGGAATTCTGGGGTTTGTAGTTTCCTGAGACCAAAATCGCTCTCCGGCTGAGATTTCTAAATGCCCCTCCCTAAACTACAAACCCCAGGATTCCATAGGAGGTTGAAAGTGGAAGAACGGCATTACAACAGTGTAGGGTGGAAATGACCTAAGCTTTGTAGGTTCTCGAAATGCACGAACAGCCTTGCTGAGTCTGTTTAGGAAAGAGAAGTGTGGGATGGAGCATACATATCATACGCGTCGGTTCCTCTTTAAATACTCTTGTCTCTCTCCGGCAACATAGACTGCGGTGTCATTCTGACTCACCCTAGACAAAATGCGGGGGCTGGCTTTCCCCTACATTTCCCTTCATTGGAGGGGGGGACTTAACAACTCCCACAAAACCACCCCGTGTAAAATAAGTTAGAGAAGCTACGAATGCACCCTCGTTCAAGAAAGAATTGTCACCCATTTAAATTAGCGTGGGAATGGTGTGACCCTCCACTGCAAATCCCATCAGCCCACAAGCTGGCAAAGCCCATCAGTCCCATCAGTTCCATCTGTCCATAAGCCAGCAGTTGAAACTGTATGGCCATCCAGATGTTGTGAGGCTTCACTGCTGTGCAGTCTTGCAACATCTGGATGGCCATTCAGTTTCAAATGCCCACTTCTGGTCTCGTGCCCCAAGAAATACATTTTTTTTAAAAAAATAACTCCTTTCTTTTGAAAATGTCCTTCAAAATAAGTCATTATACAAGGCAACATGTAGACTGCATTTTACTGTCGTTTTACTAAGAGCTCCTGGTGCAAATGGCATTGTGTCACTTTCCAAAGCGGCTGGATGCCCTTTGTCTCCAAAGAGGCAAAATTAAGGCTTTGGCAGCAGGCAGGACATGTGGCAATTAGCCTGAGGTGTAAACGCCTGAGGCCAGAAAGAGGGCTATGTGATGAAAGCCAAGGTGGTGTAACGGTCTGGGAGACCTGGGTTCGAATCCTTCTTCAGCCACGGAAACATAGCCCATTTCTGCCCTCGTACTATTATCCCACTTTCAACATCCTGGGAAATTCGAGGGTTTGTAGTTTCCTGAGGCTAAAGAGCTCTCTGGTTGAAGATTCCAAATGCCCCTTCCTAAACTGCAAACCCCAGAGGATGTGGAAAGTGGAATAATTGCGCTATAACAGTGTAGTGCGGACATGGCCACACGGGACGACCTTGGGCAAGTCACACTCTCTGTGGTCGGTGGCGGCACGTGATGAGTACAGCAGAGGAAGCTGCAGCCCCTTCTAACGCTAGACAGGAGCCTTCCTGCGCTGCAACATTTTGTTGCAGCTTCCACTGGGGTAGTTTCAGGCTCAGAGTATTTATTTATCAGACGTCTAGGATGCTTTTGTATTTAACAAAAAACCATGCAAAGCCAGCGTGCACAATACAGTAAAACACTCCCGACTCTTCATATGCTCTGAAACAAACCTTCGTGACACGAGGCAAGGACTCCCCCTGTTAACTTTTAATAACTGGATGTGTTTGAGGCAGCAATCCTCACGTGCTTGAAAAATCTCCATTTTTTGCATTAAATAGTGCAACATACAGTGCCACTGGGTTTTTTTGCACACTTGCGCAGTCCCCGTGCAGCCACGACGCGAGGGGAAAAAAGGGACGCGTCTCTCCTGCATTAGCAATGCCTGCACTGTAAGAGTCCACGGCCATTTCCGCACTAGACTGTTACAGCGTTATTATCCCACTTTCAACATCCCATGCAATCCTGCGATTTGCAAGGCCCCTCCCTAAATTGCAAACCCCAGGATTCCATAGGCTGTTGAAAGTGGAATAACAGCGCTATAACAGCCTAGTGCGGAAAACCTCACACGGCAGAACGAGAAAGCCACCCAGGTTCATCACGAACGTTCCGCCCACCGCTCCCCCCGGGGCGCATGCGCCTAGCGCGAGGCGCGGACGCCTTCTGCCTGAGAAGGCGGGGGAGTAAGGCAGGGCGTGGATGGGCCCCACTGCGCCTGCGCCGGAAACGGACGGAGGAGGCCGTTGGCGGCTGTGGAGTTACCTCGGCAGCCAGTCAGTGGGTCGGTTGGTCGTTAGGCCGCGCATGCGCTGAGTCTCCCCCCATCTCCCTCAGTTTCTCTTTTTACCTCAGAGGCGGCGGCGAGCGGGCGACGCTTCTGCCGCCGCCGGTGGGCCGGTCGTCTCGCCTCCCTCCCGCACGATGGGCTCGGAGAAGGACTCGGAGTCGCCGCGGTCGACCTCCCTGCACGCCGCCGGCCCGCCGCCGCCCCCTTCTCCGCCGGTCAAGTGCCCCAAAAGCGGCGGCGGCGGCGGCGGCGGCGGCGGCGGCCATCCTCCCAGCCGGGGCCGCCGCCGCCTCCTCAGCTTCCAGAGCGTCTTCTCGGCCGCCGCCTCCGCCGCCGCCTCCTCCTCGTCGGCTTCGGGGGCCGGCGGCCGGCGGCGGCGGAGGGCGGCGAAAGCCAAGGCCAAGCCGGAGCCCCCGCCGCCGCCGCCGCCGCCGCCGCCAGCCAAGCCCGTCCCCGCGAAGGAGGAAGCCGGCGAGGAGAAGCGGGGCCCCGAGGCGGCGGTGGCGGCGGCGGCGGCGGCAGCAGCAGCTGAGGAGTCCCCTCCGCCGCCGCCGCCGCCTCCCCCTCCGCCGGCGTCGTCGTCGTCGTCCTCTCCGCGGGCCGCCGGGGAAGGCGATGCCTCCCCGGGCTCCCCGTCGGCCTCGCCCGGCGCCCCGCCGGAGGAGGGCTCGGAGGGCTCGCCGGCCTCGGAGCTGGAGTGCCCGCTGTGCCTGGTGCGGCAGCCGGCGGGCAACGCGCCGCGGCTCCTCTCGTGCCCGCACCGCTCGTGCCGCGCCTGCCTCCGGCAGTACCTCCGCATCGAGATCACCGAGTCCCGCGTCAACATCAGCTGCCCCGAGTGCAGCGAGCGCCTCAACCCGGCCGACATCCGCCTCCTCCTGCGGGACTCCCCGCAGCTGGTCGCCAAGTACGAGGAGTTCATGCTCCGCCGCTGCCTGGCCGCCGACCCGGACTGCCGGTGGTGCCCGGCCCCGGACTGCGGGTGAGGGGGCCCGGAGGCAGGCAGGCAGGCAGGCAGGGAGGGAGCGAGCGAGGGAAGGACCCAGCCACCCACCCGGGGGGAATCTTCTAAAAACGTGCCCGTATTTGCCGGGGTGCAAGACGCACCCCGCTTGTACTCTGGCAAATACTCCTTCCTGGTGGAGAAGACATAACGGCGTATAGGGCGCACCCCATTTGCAAGCAGAATTTTCGGGGGGACAAAAGTGAGTCTTCTAGGCCAGCAAATACAGTAGAAGGGGGCATTTGGGTGCACTTTCACCCTCTTTACAACACCCCTGGAAGGCAGGCCAGTTTTACCTTCGCACTGAGCCCTGGAGGGAGGCTGGTAGGTTTGTGGTTACCGTGGAAGGAGGGAGAGTGTCTTCGCAGAAGGTGTTCTCACTGACCCTAAAAGGTGGTGGGTTGCTGTATTTACAGTGATTCCAGAAGGCAGGGCAGTGTGCTTGCAGTGACCCTAAAAGGCAGGCGGGTATCTTCTCTGTGATTCTAAAAGGCAGGCCGGTATGTTTGTGGCTATCATGAAAGACAGGCAGGTAGCTTCACAGTAAGGTAGGCAAGTAGGCTTGTAGTTGGTCCTAAAGGGTAGCCTGGTATCTACACAGTTACGCTAGAGCAGGGCCAGTATGTTTGCAGCAACCCTGAAGGGTAGGCTGGTATCTTCTCCAGTCAACTTAGAAGGCAGGACGGTGTCTTCACAGCAGTGCTGTGAGGCAGGGCAGCACGTTTGTGGTGACTTCATAAGGTGGGCTTCCAGGTGACCCCAGAAGATAGGCTTATTATCTTTGCAGCAGCTCTATAAAGTAGTTCGGTGAGTTTCTGATTAGACCAGATTGTAGCTTGGTATCTTTGCAGCAAACTTAGAAAGTAGGCTGCTGTTATCAGTGACACAAGAAGATAGGTTGTTGTCTTTGTGGTGAACCTCAAGGTAGGCTGGGATTTTGGTGGCAACCTTAGAAGGTGGGCTGGTGTATTTACAGTGACTCCCAGGAGATAGGGTGGCATTTTTGCACTGACCTTGAAAGGTAAGCCAGTGTCTTCATGATGACCCTAGAGAGTAGTCTTCCTTTGTAAATGCAGCATGGAAAAGCAGGGAAAGAGAGTCAATATATGGTTTCTTAACCTGAGTGTATGTATGGTGAGTGGGTCGGTGGGGGAAGGATTCGCACCATAGACTTCATGATTCCTTGTGATACCCATTCTGTTCAAGCGTCCTCCTGTCCACAAAAGCTTATACCAGACAAAAACTTTCCTGTTTCTTATAGCAAATAAAATATAAAATCCCAAATTAAAATATTGGTATCCCACTCTGTATTATAAGATCTCAAGACAGCCACAGGTAAAATCAGTTTAAAACAGTTCAGAACAACTTAAAAACTTAAAATACTTTGAAAGTATATAAAGAACTTAACAAAGTGTTATAAAACAGTGTACATGTATAGATTTGGGTAAAACTTGCTGTCCTTAGGGTGCCACAAGACACTGTATTATTCTTTCTGTATTGTGTAATAATGTGTAGGCCAGCCATGGTGGGGACTGTGGCATTGTGTATGCTTTGAGTCTTCACAGGATTTCTCTAGCACCGCACTTGAAAGGAGTGAGAGATGTCCTTAAGGAACTAAATCTGTTCCTGAGTTGAATAAACCTGTTGAATCAGTGTGGTTTGTCCAAGTGTTGATTAACTGTTCAGCAGTTGTTGTGGCTCTAGGTGGGAGTAACAGGTGTGTGGTATTGTGTGGGAATGGCGGGGGTGTCTGTAGCTGGGCCACATTTGTTTACCTGCCATTAAAAATTCTAAGAATAAAGAAGTGATAGTAAGGAAAGAACAGAACAAAGCATTGCAAAGGTGAGGTATAGATAACAAAGAGTTTGAGGAATTAAGCCCAAAGGTGTGTTTGGAAGAGGGAGTTGATATTCTTGCGTAGTTTGTCCATTGTTTCATTTTAGAAAACAGTGTAGAAAAGTGCCTCGCACTGAGCTATGAACCAGGAAGCCCATAATCCATATGTCATCTCTGCCGTGCACTCATGAGGTGGTTTCTAAAATGTGCGGAATAATATTGATCCCACCTTGCAGAGTTGTTCTAAGGCATCTTTCTCCAACTTTGTGGGCCTTTGGATATTTTGAGATACACTAGTAGTTGTACTGAATGTGACTGATAGGAGTGTAGACATTTGTGGGTCGCTATTGGGAAAGGCTGTTCTGAGACAGTGGGTGGTAAAAACTGGATTTCACTAAGTAAACAGATATTATTGTTTTCTGCTATATAATGTGTCTCTGAAAATAGCTGTTCCATGTTCCCCTGTATTATAGGGTGGCATGAGAGATGTGGTTGAGATCCAGTGTAATGTAGTGGTTTGAGCTTTGGACTGTGACCCTAGAGATCAGGGTTTGATTTCCTGCTCAGTCGCAGAAACCCACTGGGAGACCTTGAGTGCGTCACACACTCTCAGCCCCAGAAAACCCCATGATAGGTTTGCCTTAGGCTCACCGTAAATCAGAAGCAACTTGAAAGCACACAACACAGACACACACACACACACACACACATATGATGTGCCTTTGAGGATCAGACTATCAGCACTTCACAGGGATTTGAGCTTCTTAATGGTGTCTGTATTCCAGGAGGTTTATATAAAAGTAAGATTAAGCCCTTGCGAGAGATCTACGGAAACAAAGTGTGGAACACGTGATGACCCATCCAAAGGGAAATCATGTAGGTGGGTGTGGCAAGTCCCCACTGATAGTAATCTAGCCATTAGCCGAAATCATCCTGTGACTGGAGACCTTGTCAGGGTGGACTGGCACTGCTAAGGATGTTCAGTTCAGTAGTCCCTTCAGCCCAACACGCATGCTACTTCGTCATTATCCCTGATCACTTAGTTACACAGAATTCATGTTTATTCACTTACAGGTAGCTGTGCCCTGACTCTGTTTTGTCAGCAAAAAAAGGTTGTCTTGATAATCCTGTTAAGTACCAGTGAATATTTCACGATATGGGGTCAAAGTGGTAAGGAAGTGATATCTGGAAGCTGAAGCCACAAATTTCAGATTTAAAAGTGCTTCAGCAGTTTTTAGAAAAGGGTATCTTGCCACCTGTTATCGTTGATGTTTCAAGCTGTGGTGCTTTTCTTTTTCTGAGAAGTCTATTTCTAAAATTTAGAGGAATTGTAGGTCTTTCTCTGTAATTTCAAAAGTTGCACAATCCTGTCTCTCGTCTGCAGGAAGAGCTGTAAATCTTGACTTCTCAGTAAAGAAGCTACGTGAAACTTCTGGTAACCAGTATGAGTTCAGTAATGGAGGAAATGTTGGACCACTGTGATTCAACCCTTAATTTCAATAAATGGGAAAGGACCTAGCTTTTAACAGATGGTCAAAATAAGATTTCAGTTTAAACAATGTTTCATTTTTACTTTCACTTCTGTTTTCTTTTAAATAACGTGCCTTGAAGTTTCTCTGACACAGCATGCAGAACACAAGGGAAGGAGTCTGTAAGCTGTCCGAGGAGCCTTCAGCATTTCTGTACACATCATTTGACTTAAAACAAAGATCATGAAAGTTGTAAAACAGGAATATTTAGGAATGCTCATGTGTTGTGGTTGCCCCAGATTCTCTAGATTCTTGTCAAACATTTTTGAGTTTAGGGAGGATTGTTACTATTGAGCAGTCCAAAGTTACACCGTTTCATGGAAAATAATGTATTTGGTTGTGGTGCTTATGTGGCCTAAACTATTAGAGATTAGAACTTACTTAGACAAGCATATAATGCCTATGGAGTTCTTCTGAATTTTATAGTGCAATGTTTTAACTTTATTAAATCAGCTAGAATGAAGTTACCACAAATTATGCCTCCACTGTTCAACTGATACGAAATTTATCAGATTGGATATGAAACAGAAGGGAAGCCAGAAGGACACCTTGCCCTTGGGTAGACACTTTCAGCTTGCCTTGTTTGTGCCAGTGCTCTGCTAACCTTCTGAACGTTAGTGTGCAGTTTAACTGGTTGTAAAATAAACATTATTGCATTTGGCTACTTTGTATTCTGGGCCAACAACATGTACATTATGATCCTGAAAGAAGCTGTAGTACTGTGATGTATGTAGCAAACTTAAGAAGTTTCTTCAAGTTAATATTTCAAGGTAAGGGTTGGCTTCATGTTGCTGTCAGTAAGAATTTAGGTGGTACTTGTTAAAAAGAAATTACTTCATGGTTGCAGAAATTATCCTAAAAGTAAAGTAGAATACATACCATATGTTCATATGATTTCACATACTTGAAGATCATAGTTTCAGAATAGTATTGTACAGCAGGCTACATCAAATCGAGCTGTAGGTTTGCATATCACTTTCAAGAAAAAAGTCCATTTCTTTATATATGTGGTAGTGATGTAGACCGTTTCAGCTTTCATCATTGCTGGATACTGTCTGTACTTGCTGGGGTGGATTGAAATTGCAGTTGGACAATATCTGCCCATTGTGTTCTGTCAGTAAAAGCTGGAAATAATGTACTGAAAGGGATTTTGCTCTGCCTGTCAAAGAGAGAATAGTATGGAAAAAATTAAAAGGGAAAGCATCTCCACTATAGGTCACCATGCCAGGGTTCAAAACTCATGTTATATATAGTGAAGGCATGCTGCTGTTCTCGAATCAAAATCCTCTGAGTGATATTCTTATGGAAAATGAAACCATGGAGGCAGCCAGAGCAGACTATAGGTATATCTTAGCGAAGCCTCTGATAAAGAAGCTCCTTTTCACACAGTACAACCCCTGTCTTTTCTTCCTTGTCCTCTGTCTAGCTCAAAGATTTTTAGCAGCATCTATGCTGAAAGCATGGTGAAAATGGACTAGAAATGCTTCTAGTGTTGTGTTACTGCAGCACGTCTTCAGTAAACAATGTAATAAACAATATAATAAAAGTTGAGTTAGGAAAGAATGAAAATCTGCTATAGGTTTGGCTAGATGTACTTGCCTACAACAGAATCCCTTGCTGAGCATGTGTGAACATTAAGAAAAGAGCAAAGCAGATAAGTCTACCTCCCCAGCATGTTAAACAAGCATAGATCTGTAAATTTGACCACCAAAATGGAAATCATAAGAAAAATGGAGGCTGATTGGGGGGATCCCTGAATGGCTTTTGAAAGAAGTCTTCACCTGGTCTGTAGAAGGCTTGAATGCCTGGTTTGAGTATTTCATTTTACATGTGCATATTGTTAGTCTAGGACAGTGGTTCTCAACCTGTGGGTCCCCAGATGTTCGTGGACTTCAGCTCCCAGAAGCCCTGAGCATTGACCATAGTGGCTGGGACTTCTGGGAGCTGAAGTCCATGAACATCTGGGGACCCACAGGTTGAGAACCACTGGTCTAGGAGAAAAAGACTGGTAAAATATGTTGAACTGTTCTGCTTTTTTGTGCTTAAAGAACCTGTCATAATCTTTCTGTGTTATTTGCTTCTCTGGTACCAGATTTTCTGTTAAAGAAGTAATACTTGAGAACACATCTAATTTGTTAACTGAGACATAAGTGTAGTATTGTAAGAATGGACAACATTAAGAACCTTCATATCTTGACTATCTGAATGATGTGATCTGATTTCTGATCACAGGAAGGAGATAAAATTTCTTAATATCCTAAATAATTCTGTCATGCAACCAACCAGATGGAAAGGAATTCTGAACTTAATCCTAAATGGTACCATCCAGGACCTCATAAGAAATGTGGGCGTGGTTAGAAAGAGTAACACCAATGCTATCAGATTTAATTTATGTGTAAGTGGAAGAGTGCCAGGGAATTCCAGTACAGTCATATTTGACTGTAGTAGAAGAAACTTGTCTAAAGTGAGGGAACTGGTATGGAAGATGTTGAAAGAACAAGTCAGAAGAATGAAATACCTCCATAATGCTTGAGAAGTATTCAAAGTGACAAAAAAATGAGTCAGCTAGAATATATACTTCAGATTTGGAAACACAAAATCTTCCAGTGTGTGAAGAAAACTTAGAATAAAAAAAGTCTGGCTGCAGAAACTGGAAATCCTTCCCAAATGAGGCTAACAGGAACACAAACCTCCACAAAGGAAATTTAGATAGATAATTAGAGATTGAAGAAATCTGTAAAGCAAATTGCTGATAGAGTTAAGACCAACAATAAAGAATCAGGAACAGAGAATAGTCAACCAGTCAGATCACTTGATGACAACAGAGTTAAAAGAGTACTAAATGAGGTTAAGGAGATAGAAGAAAAACTGAAATTATTCTTTTTATCTGTCTTCATGGCTGAAGATTCTCATGCCTGAACTGACATTTTTAGGAGAACATGGGTGCTGAGGCAAATAACAGTTGTAAGTGGGGATGTTCTAGACTGTATTAACACATTACAAGCAGATAAAGGTAGTATCCATCAGAGGGTTCTTGAGGAACTCAAATTTGAAATTGCTAATCTTCTAGCAGAAGTAGGTAAAGTGTCCCTAAGATCACCCACTAGCACAGGACTGGAGAGTGGCCAAGTATAATACCAATTTTTCAGAATGAGTGAGGGCATAGAGAGATCCAGGAATTGAAAGGCCAGCTGGCTTTGGGTAAATGTGTGGAAGGATATTAATAATACAGTCTTCCTGCCCTCCAGTACCAGTGGCAGCATACCTCTGTATATTAGTTAGTGGGAAGTACAAGTGGGAGCAGGAGATCCTGTTGAACTTATATCCTGCTTGTGGTCTCCCAGAGGACAACTGGACTCTGTGTGAACCAAAACTCGGGCTTGCCACGTCTTTGGTCTTACCCAGCAGGGCTCTTTCTATGTTCTTGTTAAACCAACTGTGGAATGGGGTATTCCTTCTGGTGAATAGCTGTCAATTCTGTATGAAGGCTAATTCAGCTCACTGCAGGTACGTATGCAGAATGGTGTCTAAGGTATCAAAATGTGGAAGGAAGATTTCCTTCTGTGCCTCTTATATGTGCTGTGCAAAGTCTCTTAACTGGTGGATTTTATTGATTAATTTCTGTGTGACATCATGGCAAAAGCTTGTTTCAGGAGACATAGCATGTAGCATATTGATGGCTTCTGCATCCCACCCGTGCTTTAAACAGCTTCATAGATTGGCAAGCGTAGCTATTCTGCCTAGAGAGGTAAACTGCAGACATAACACGGATGTGTTTCCATGGCAATGCTGGTCTTCTGGTGCACAGTTAGATCTGCATACAAATCTGGAACTACCTTTTTCATTGTAGTCACAGCTCATGCTGCTGTCTGGCATTTGTTGCTTTCTGTTTTTCTCAGGGACTTTAGGGAAATTTCAGGGCAGTAAAACAAACAATTGCATTGTGCTGGCAGAACTGAATAAGCAAACAAAGTATGCAGAAGGTGGGGGTCTGTATTTTGTACTTGTGTAGCCAGCAGGAGTGGAAGGCATTAGGCAGTTTTGTAGCTGAAGTCAAGGAGCAGCTTCATTTCTACCAGTAGCCAGCTTCCTCTTGATTCTATTGTTTGGCCAAAACAGCATCACCCACAAGAGAGGTTGTACTGCTATGTTTGAAGAAGTACTGAAGTTTGCAGAATAGCAAAAAAATATTTTAAAGACCACACTGTCACCAAGGTAGACAGATGTGGGGCTCAGACTAGCCAAATAAGGACTGAGCATGCTCATTGGGGCTTGGGATACCTACTATTGAAATGAAAATGATGGGGAAGAGGAAAGAAATTGAAAATCATAGCTGGGTGGGTGGAACTTTGAACATGGCCTTTCCTAGCTGCAAGATTTTGTGTTCTATGGATCCTACTTGTGAATTCTGTTCTCAAGGCAGGCATCTGCAGGAGCGAAAAAGACCAGAAGCTACTGTTGCAGTTAACTTTTATCCAGAAGTGACTTGAAACTGATGGGATAGGACAAATCTGTGTCAGTGTTGTTCAGTAAATGTAGGTGTTTGGCTGCTGAAACCCTGTGGGATTCTCAAGTCTGCTTTAATCCTTTCATGTCTTTCTGCGGGACATACTACACATATGTTCAGAGGCAAGACTTGAAAGGATTAAAGTAGACTTGAGGATTCATTCTTCGTTTCAATTTCCAAAGACTAAAAGGTATGTTAATACCGTGTCAGTGAGCTTGCTGCTATCAGCTGTCCTTTTCACTCTGATTCTGAAACAGAATACTTGTGAGGCAGCAGTTGTCTTCCAGATATTAATGGGCCAAGATGGTTAGAAGAGCTTAATTCCCTGGAAGTGCCTCAGTTGTAAGCGTTGCGATATGTGTGTGCTGGATAGTTAAAGCTTGTCTCTCCACCTGTTAGGAGATTATCAGGGTAAGAAAAGGGCAGTAGGCAGTATGAATTCCCCAGCAACTACACACAGAAGACTCAAGTGCAGGTTTCCCCCTCAGAAACAGGCACAGTTCATGGAAGAGTAGGCTATGTGCCTTGAAAAGAAAGACATATCCTGCAATTTGAAAGAGTTTTACAGTATTATAAGGCAGGCTGTCACAAAATTAAATAAACTTTTATTTTGGTTGCATTTCAAGGATTCCTGATTCTGTAGGACTGGAAGTTACCTGAACTTTGACATGTACTGCAAATGGTAAGGAAGAGGTAGTACAAGGAAGGGCAGGGAACTGTTCTCTCTTCTCCTGAGAAGCCACTTCTGGCCATGCTATTGATTTCTGAATCTCTTCCAGGCACTCTTTTTAAAGGCTTGTTCCATAATCGTAGCTGGAAGATAGCATTCATAAGGAGACAGATGTTTATGGATGGAAAAGTTTTTGCTTCACTAGTCTGCAGTGTTATGGCCAGTTCTATTTCTCAACAGACTTTTAACGTCAGTATCCTGGCTGTAGTTAATATCTGATGTTCCTTCTTTGCATCATGTTTCTCTGCTTGTACTGGGCATTTTTGCATACCAAAAATACAGAGGATTTTACAAAGAAGCATATGCATCCATGGTTGTCCTTTGGATCTGTTTCTTGGTAGGCAAGTATTCAATGGTTACCTTTAATTATTATGGTGTACTTGGGCAGGGTGAAATGAAGTTCCTTCAGGATGTGAACCATGCAGTTTCTGAATTTTCTTATTGCTTTATCTCAAAATGGAATGTGAATTATCTGAGCACCAAAAATTATCACTGTGAGAAGGATGATCTTTTGTTTCCTTGATCTTGATAGAGACTTCATACTTAATGCAAGCTTACTGTTCTTGTGCCAGTGTTTGTGGTGGTAGCTGGAGACCATTCATGTAGTAGTATATTAGTATTTATTAATTTACAGTGTTTCCATGTTGCTTTGTAAGACTATGTTTGTTCCTGCTAGAACAGTATGCAAACATGCTAAATTATAATAGCAGTAAAACCCCTCAGAATGGAACACAACACTAAAACTTACAAGCAAAGATAGAAAAACAAGCAAGGCCTTTCAAGGATCATTGCTTGAAGGGGCCAGTCACACATTCTGTGGGAGGGAGTCCTGTAAGTTTGAGGGCACCACTGAAATGGCCCTGCATCCTGGTGCCTGCCAGTCAAACTAGCCACAGTAGTGGGCCAGTGTAGGGCTTTGATGATGTGGCAGAGCCAAAATCACAGGGGCCCAGACTTTTCAGAGCTTTTGAGACCAAGAACAGTCTTTTGAAATAGGCCCAGAATGTGCTAGCAGCCAGAATATCAGGGCAGTATCACAGTAAAATGTTATGACTGCCAGGCTCCCACGAGTAACCAGGTGGCTACATTCTACATAAGCTGAAATTTCAGAGTGGTTTTCAGGACAGTCCCCTATAGGTAATTGAGGCAAGGTGTGACTTCTCTAAATAAAGTTGTGTCCTAAGCTTATTGCTGCCTGACTATTGTTGCCACCTGCACTTCCAAGAACTATGCACTTGGTCATTTCGGGGGAATGTTATTCCATCTGTACCGTTTGTAACCCTCTACACAAATTGACTGTATTCACATCGCATAGCACCTCTGTATTCTCTGGATTAATCCTTTAATCACCCTTGTCCATCTCCAAACTTCTTCCAGTCATTTGAGGAGTACAGGGACCTCACTTGGAATTGCCAGTGGAAGTGAGAGTTATAACCATATGTCATCTGAACTGCAGTGTTTCACAAAACCTGGTGTCAGCTAGCTGAAATTCCTTCCCCTTGCTGTTCTCCATTTATATCCTCACCCCTCGTTTTATAATTTTCATATCTGAACTGAAAGGGAGACAGCTTCTAGGAGTCTGACTAATTGCTGGATTTGAAGCCTTATAAGAGTCTTACAAATAAATTCACCAGAGTTGCAGGCCTGTTCCCTCCCAACAAACCCAATAAAAACACAGAATTGTTGGGGGGCTGGTGGAGCAGGGAAGAAGAGCTTCATTCCTCTTGCATTTTTATGTGAGACATGGGGGGGAGAAGGAGGGGGAGGAGGTTTCCATTTTCTGACACTGCACTTTATTTCTTTGGTGGGTACAGAGGAAGGTGGAGTACTCTAGGTTTCTTCTGCCAGTTTGGAGGTAAAAATTAATTCCACCCAAACTATCCCTAACTGACAATCCAATTCTCAGTGATTGACTATGGGGATCTTCTGGGCTGGAGCACACCTCCCTAGGCAAGGCAAGTGGAAGATGGAATCTAGGAATTCCAGAGGTTATGTAATACAGAAACAAACAAAAGTAAAGTGCACAAGTGTGACCCATCTCCACCCCACCATGAGAATTGTATAAAGCGTATTCTGCCAGTCAGTTCCCCGCCTTCAAATCTTTTTTCAGCTTCAAGCTGCCAAGTTAGCATTAAAAATTATCTAACAGAGTCACTAAATGCAAACCAACCCTTTCTGTGTCACTGGACATTGTTAATATTTGGCCATGATGCTGACAAGGACTCAAAAAAATCAACTGCATGGAGGCAGAGACGAAACTCACTACAAATATTTACTGAATAGCTAAGCTCCCCATTCTTTACTTGTAAGAGCAGTTGAATTAGTGGGTACGATAGGACCTTCTTGGTAGTGGCCCCACCAGATAGAATTCTGTATGACGTCCTTGTCTTGAATGACTTTTATTTGTTGTGTTTTATTGACTGTGCTGCTGCTTTTGTGATTTTTTTTTTATTGACACTTTGACTCAGGGAATGCTTTTCATATAGGCTGAATTACATTTTGATGTTATTTGGCTTTAATTTTTTTAACGCTAATGTTTTATACTTGACTTTGATTTGCTGCCTTGATTCAGTTGGCTTCATTCAGAAAACAGCTTGTATATTTAAATATGTGTACTCCCTCCACTTAGCTGACAGATTAGGGACTGGAGCACTGTCAGAAAATGGAATTGCTTGAAAGGTAGAACCCATGTACTATACTGTAGAGAGCATGGAGGACTTATGGAAGCTCACTTGGGACTGATCATGTGTGCACTGGTTGCAGAGTCTCACAGTTGGCTTGGCACCTTTTTCCATCCTCTCAGTTCACTTTGCAAGAAGCACATGTGAGCAGACAGTTCCAAGCGAGCCTCAATAAGCAGGAAGGACTGATGAAAGAACTGAGATGAAGGAGGATAACCTTCGTTGAATTAATGGAATTTGTCCTTAATTTGGAAGCGTCAAAAGAGCAAGTGGGGTGTTGAAACACCCCAGGTAATGGGGTGTTGAAAGGCAGGGGCTTCCTTTATAAAAGTATTCTTGGATATCAGAAAGCTGGGCTTTAGAAATACAACCTTTGGGAAATGCGTAGACAGTTTTCTTTTTCTGAATAAGTTATACATTACTTTCTTCCCTTAAACAGTAAGCAGTCAGCTAAGAGCAAGAAGTGAGAGCTTATTTTTAAAAGCAAATAACTTAAAAGAAACATTTTGTCCTCAGCAAGAGTGATGGTACACTCATAGTACTTGCTCATATGTAAGTCATCTCAAACATAGACCTTCCACATAGACAAGTAGCAAGTGGCCCAGGTTTGACTTAGTTGGGTGAGCAATGACATGCCCTGTCTTACCCTCTGAATTTGAAGGAACATAGTTTTTTTAAGTGGAATTTTAAGGAACACCTTTTCTTTTAGAATAGTATAATATTGTTTAAAGTGTCAGTTAGTGTGTAGTAGACCACAAAGATGTATACTTGATTTTGCAGCTTTGTAGACTGAGACTGTGCAATGCCTCAGAAAAAAACAAACAAAAACCTCTAGTGGAATTGTATTATTTGCACTGTAAATTCTTATGGGATGAGCTGTGAGGATCAGTTCCATGTTTAAGAGCTGAGTTACTGATTTCTACTCTGCTCTTAGAAATGGTTTTGTCAAGTGTGCCTCTGTCTCCCAAGCCCAAAGTCCAAGCCATTCAAAACAGTGGGAAACCTGATTTGACAATGAGGCCTCTCATGTTTGGAGTGCAAATGAGCAAGTCAGGCTCTTTTTCTGGTGAAGTGTTAATTATTACTGAGGCTTGGTTATGGATAAGTATGACAGCAAAGAATTACCTACATCTCTGCCAAGATCTAAGTCGTAATACAGATCTGGGAGAGAACCAGGCTAGTGCGAGCTAAGCTGAGTTAAATGCACCTTGTCAGGCTGGATGAGCTGAACAGATGTACTTTGTTTGGGACCATCAGTGTGAGTTCCAAAGAAGAATTTGCCTTCCCATTTTTTTTTAAAAAAAAATTTGCTTTGTTAACTGTCATGCCATTTTCTCCTTCCTCCAGGTATGCGGTTATTGCCTATGGATGTGCCAGCTGCCCCAAATTGACATGTGAGAGAGAAGGGTGTCAGACTGAGTTTTGCTACCACTGTAAACAAATATGGCACCCCAACCAAACTTGCGACATGGCCCGCCAACAGAGAGCACAAACTCTGCGGGTACGGACAAAGCACACCTCAGGCCTCAGTTACGGACAAGAATCCGGCCCAGGTGAGTATCACTTGCTGCCTGATCTTTTTTAATATCTAGTGATGCCAGGGATCTGGCGTGCAGAGCTTGTGTGAGCTGTGGTTCCATGTGATACTCTCTCTTCTGCTTCCAAAGTATATAACTCTCAGGGATGAATACTTTTTCGGGCACAGGATACGCATAACCTTTTATCGAGTGAGCTTATCATCCTAGACGTGTAGCCAGTTGGATAAGAATTAGTAGTATTTCAGGTCTTCAGCTGCCAGATAATGTAAGAACTCTTTTTCCATTTCAAGGTGTGGATAAGCTCAAGGGTCTGTCTTACAATGAGAGATCTTGATGCATTTCAGTTCCTTCTAGGAATTTATTTTGTGTGTGCAGAACCTGACTAGCTTCTCTTCTTTACTCCAACAGCAGATGACATTAAGCCATGTCCACGTTGCAGTGCCTATATCATCAAAATGAATGATGGCAGCTGTAATCATATGACTTGTGCTGTGTGTGGCTGTGAGTTCTGCTGGTTATGTATGAAGGAAATCTCTGATTTGCATTACCTCAGGTAATGTATGGGGGGCAGAATCCTCTCAGTTTGTTATGTCTTGCTGTGCTGCCTTTCTTTGTGTGTGCTTGTTGCCCAAGCTCACAGTTCCCATTAGGCATTGTGTAAAAATAGCATCACTAGAGTGATTTCTGTTCTCACACTGAGAAACTGAATCTTTGGGAGATAACAGAGTTGGGATGGGAAGCATCGTTTGCTGACTGCCCACTTGGGTTTTTGTAGACCAGGAGTGGTCTACACCCACTAGATATTGTTGGACCAGAGCTCCCAGCATTCCTCGCCTTTGACAGTGCTGGCAACGGCTGCTGGAACTTGCAGTCCAGAAACATCTGAGGACTGCACGAGTGCCACCCCTGCTGCAGGCACACTTAGCTATTTGGAAAAAGGTTTTCTAGGAGCTTTGTAGATTCGCTTTCCTACTGTTTTGAATTCTAAGGGCCAACTGTAAAATCTCTTGCAGTCCTTCTGGTTGCACATTCTGGGGCAAGAAGCCGTGGAGTCGTAAAAAGAAGATTCTCTGGCAGCTTGGAACATTGATTGGTGCCCCAGTGGGTATTTCCCTTATTGCTGGCATTGCTATTCCAGCCATGGTCATTGGCATTCCTGTTTATGTTGGGAGAAAGGTAAGTGTAAGAGCTGCACATGCAGAGGATGGCGAACTACACGCTTGAAATTGTGTGTGTGTGTGTGTGTGTGTGTGTGTGGCTGCTGTGCCTTGTCCCTGGTAGATGAGTGGGAGTTGGAAATGGTGACAGCCTCTTAATAAAGAAAATTATCACATCTGGGGACCAATGTTCAATCATCTCTCCCTAGAATGGTCGTGATGGGCACTAACTGAATGTTGGTTACAGCTTGTCTGTGTAGTGTCTTAATGACTAATAAAGGAACTTTCTTTGGGTCTGTGGCATTGATCCTTGTTGTTCCTGGTCTGATTTTCTACCACCATCAGCAGTATTGAGAACCCACTCCCCTTAGTACTCTTCGGTCTCCTCCTACCCCACCCCTTTTGGAGAAGACATCTGTGCTGTGACCGGTTAAGAGAGGTTTAAGTTGCCTCTCCATTGGATGGTTGAATTGCCTGTTGCAGCCTTGGTTCTTCTTCTTCTACCAGATTCACAGCAGATATGAGGGAAAGAAGACCTCCAAGCACAAGCGGAACCTGGCGATCACTGGGGGTGTGACTTTATCTGTGATTGCTTCACCTGTTATTGCTGCAGTCAGCGTAGGTAAGCAGATGAGGTCTCTGTTTTGGGGTGTGTTTCGGTGGCATTACTGTGAACTTAGATTAGAGGGAACTGTACGGAGGGCTACAGCACCCCTGGGCCTCTTTGGGCTGGAGGAAAGAGGGTTGGTGCAGCAAGGGGCTGGAAGGAACTCCCTGATTCTGCTGAGCCTGGATACCATTTACGCCCCAAGTATGCTCATACTACGTAATCCATAACGCTTGCAAATAATGTGTGTTCTTTTCCCTTGCCAGGTATCGGAGTCCCCATTATGCTGGCCTATGTCTATGGCGTTGTGCCAATTTCTTTATGCCGAGGTGGTGGTTGTGGAGTCAGCACAGCCAATGGGAAAGGAGTTAAAATAGAGTTTGACGAAGACGATGGGCCAATTACAGGTAAGGAAGGAATGTCTCTGTGGTCTTCATAAGAGAAAGCAAAATGTTGGACAGGAGTGTCTGGGTTGTGCTAGGGCAGGTTGGGTAACTGAAGTTTTAATGCCAGGTTGAATACTGTCTCCACTTGAACCCCAAGTGTGCCTATGTGCATGCTTTTCAAGAAACATTTGTTTAATGTGCATACTATTTATTCTGCTTTATTCTGAAGATGAAATGCTTTAAAACTACCCAGCCCCTTCTTGATTAACTGTGTTGGTTCTAGGGATAGCCTAGCTAGTTACTGTAGTGGCGTAAGAATGATATTGTCAAGTCATCTTTTGCTTCACATTCTGTAACTTGTTTTTTGCTTAGTGGCAGATGCTTGGAGGGCTCTGAAGAATCCCAGCATTGGAGAGAGCAGCATTGAAGGCCTTACTAGTGTCCTGAGCACCAGCGGGAGCCCTACAGATGGACTCAGTGTCATGCAGGGCAACTACAGCGAGACAGCCAGCTTTGCTGCGCTCTCGGGAGGCACTCTGAGTGGCGGAGTGCTTTTGGGTGGAAAGGGAAAGTATAGCAGGTAAAAACTCCCTCGGGCATAGAATTCATTCCGGCCATGTACATGCAGTACTGTGGGGTTTGGGGTCTACTCGTAGTCAAAACAAAGTTACTTCTGTTCCGCAGCTCCTGAGGGATGTTTTGCTCGGTGCTAGAGTGCTGTCTGTTCTGGCACCATGGTTACCTTGCAGAAATCCAGATGAATCAGATACTTTCCAGAGAGCCAAGAAGCTTCCTTCATCCTCCTTCACATGGTGCTTTCTTATTTCCTGTTGGCAAAATGACAAGGGAGTTTGCCACTTGAATTATAAGGTTACACCACAGTTGTTTCCTTTTACATCAGCCTCCACGTTAGGTGCTGGTGTAATCAGATGTCCCTCACACAGTGAAATTACAGCTCAGACTGGAGCTCCTGGAGTTTTCTCATTCATAGGATCACCAGAGGTTGAAGCTGGGTTGGCGGCATTTAACAGTAACAGCCCAGAAACACGTCTGATGCAGGAACCGTGTAAGTCACGGATGTAGCCAGGTGAAGACAAGAGTTGAGCAAAAAGTTATTCCTTAAAACTGAACTGCTTCATACTTAACTCTTTTGATATTTTAAATGAGCTTTTTCAGCGGTGGGTGGAATTGAGGGAAGTGGCATCAAGATAAAACCGTTAAATTAATTCCTGTCTCCTGCCTAGGTTGGAAGTGCAAGCTGATGTGCAGAAAGAGATCTTTCCAAAGGACTCAGTCAGCCTTGGAGCCATCAGTGACAATGCAAGCACACGAGCTATGGCAGGCTCCATCATTAGTTCCTACAACCCCCAGGACAGGTATGGCAGTCCAGCTACTGGTGTGGTGGGTTAAAACTGATGGTCTCTGAAGAAGGCCTGTCCCTTCAGCTTCAGACCCTGACTGGGGCTTAAAGCAGTTTACAGAATTCCAACCCAGCTGTGTTCAAGTTGGTTTCTTTGCTCACCAGTTGGAACCAGTGCCACGTGGCTGGCTGTTATCATTGGCACTTTTGTACAGGCTGGAAATGCACTGACATCTATTTCTCTGGATTACGGAAGATGACTTCATCATGTGAAAGAATAAACAGTGTAAAAGCAAACCGCAAACTTTTCTCTAGTTCTGTGTCAGAGAAGGCCAGGCTACAAATCTGTTTCTCAGTGTACTAAGTTTCAGCATACTGGGAGGCTTGTGCATACCTTTTTAAGAAATGAGTTACTGTTACTAACTGGCTACAACTTTTAGCAGAGGGTATCACAGTAAATCTCTTTGAAGACCAAAGTTGCAACGTAGCGCCAACGTGTTTTTTTTCCCCTCTGCAGAGAGTGTAACAACATGGAGATCCAGGTGGACATTGAGACCAAGCCAAGCCATTACCAACTTGTGAGCGGAAGCAGCACAGAGGATTCGCTCCACGTTCACCCCCAGATGGCAGAGAACGAAGAGGAGGAGGAGGAGGAGGACGAGGAAGAGGAGGAGGACGAGGAAGCAGAAGAGAAGGAGCCGCTGTGCCACCACCAAAGCTGTGAGCCGAAAGACTGTATTGCCAGCAAAACCTGGGACATCACTCTGGCACAGCCGGAGAGCATCCGGAGTGACTTGGAGAGCTCAGATAGCCAGTCGGATGACGTGCCTGACATTACCTCGGATGAATGTGACTCCCCCTGTGCCCAGACTGCCACCTCCCTGCACCCCCCCAACACCAGAGGTGCTGAGAGCCCAAGTGCCCACATTGGCCAGTGCGCCCAAGCAGAGGGGCGCCGGCCGGAGAAGATTGTCTCCGCCCTGGAGTGCATTGAAGCCCGAGTATGAGGCTGCCCTCTCCCGAGAAGAAGCACACTGATTGTTACTGCCTCTGTGGTGGGGAGGGCCACCCAGGAATGGGGGTGGGAGTGGGGTGGGGGCTGGCGGCTGTGTCCTTGTTGGCTTTTGTTTCCTGTTCCCCCAGACTGCTGCCCTGACTGGACCTGCGGGGCGGGTGGGGGGGCGGACAGCATTTCTTACATGATGATAATGGGCCCTTTACCTTTTTTTCTTTTTAATTTATTGGTTCAAGCGCTTGGTGATGCTCTGTGAGTTGTGTAAGAGTGTACATAAATGTGTGCGTGTATATCGTATGTCTGCCAAGCATACGCCTAAAGAACGCCTTTAATAAAGATTCCTGTTACCGTTCAAAGCGGGCCCTTTTTCTCAGAGCCAGTCTGTTGTTTTCCATTTTCATAGTGCATGCCTGTCTTGCGTAAGTCTCTCTCTTTTGTTGAAGTGGGAAGGGAGATGCAGTTCCTGCCACCGCTGCAGACTTGAATCCTGGGTGTGGCAAAGAGACTTGCTTCAGCTGGAAGTGCGCGCCTTTGCTGCCCTCAAGAGGCCGCTCTGGTCCCTGCAGCTGCAGTTTCGTTCCAGACAAAGGATTACAGGAGCCCGTGGTGAAACGGTGCAGCAGGAGGGGGGACCCCAGTGTTGTCGGACTGCGTTTCCCAGATGCTGATGAGATTTGCAGTCCAACAGCTTCCCAGTAGCTGTGTGGTTCTACCCCTGCTGCGTTTGTGTTGGTTATTCCAAGGACTATGAAATGTTGCGAACGCTTGCAAAGTGAAGAACACGTGAACAGCTTGTGCTCTGGGGCTGCCCTGAGCTCCAGCCCCCCTCCCCCTCTTTTTGCTGCTACTTACCACAACTCACGTCAGAATGCCCTGAGAGAGTCACTGGAGGCTCTCCACTTCATTTCTGCTGCTGGAAGCCAATCTTTGTCTGTCTGTGTCCCAGAACAGGAGAAAACTGAATCCAAGGTCAAAATTTGTGCTGGCGGCCTACAGGCAGCTGTCAGTTTGGCCATATTCACCCAAAGTGAGAGCATCTTACAATTTTGTGTCCCCAATTTCACACTTTCCAAGTTAATTGGCCACTTCATTTGAGAGCTGTAGCCTGGTAGAAATACATCTGGAGGACTGCATGATGCAACTTATAATGAGAGTTTGTTTCTTGGGTGACGGGAGGTGTGACGTGGAACAAGTGCATGTCACACTGAAGCATCCCGACTACTGGGCAACGCCAGATTGTTTAACAGGGATAAGTAAAACGGATGAAAGCTACAAAAGCTTTAACGGGAAGGGGAAAGCATGACATAATTCCAGAAAATACCATTTGGAGTATCTGACTTTTCCACTTCTTTTTAGTCTTCATGCAAGCAATGAGTTCCTTTGCTGTTTAGATAAAATGCCCTCTCTACAGAGGTCAAAATGCTGATTCAAATGATCAGCAAAAAATCATGATGTAGTGATCTCTGGCCTGTCCCTTCAGAATGAGAGGTCTCCATATGCATTGCACATCTGTTGAAAATGTCTTGCGTGACATGGCTAGCACTGCCGGTTCAAGAAAATTTGGTGTGTGGAATTACTCAGTTCGATTTAGCCTCTTGTGTAAAAAGAAAAAAAATGTGGGGGGAGGGGTCTAGCAGCATCTGTGAGACTAGGTGATTTTTCTTTTTAAGTGTGAGTTTTTGTGGAGTTCAATCCACTTCTTCAGATGCATTAATTAATATCAATTAAAAATATCAAGCCACAGGTACCTTAACAGGTACACAGTTGTGTGAAATAGGATCAGAGCGTTACAGGGTACAGGAAGACGCTGTTTGTAATTCTGGCTGTAAACATTCACAGAGTTGTGCAAAATGATAAGAGGTCTGTCAGGCTGGTCTGGACTTCTGAGGCGTGAAAGCAATACACATACAGACATCCGTGAATCTTGTGCTAAACTGAGTCTGACAAAATCAGTCGTAAAGGTGCTGCTGGATTCCTCCTTCCCCAATTTCCCCCTTTCCTTTTTGTGCTACAACAGACTACCCCTGCTTTCTCTTTAGAAATTAGTGTCTTGTGGTAATACGAGACCTGATGCAGTACTATATACTTTGAATTTATTCTGAACTGCTGATCAGTAGTAATTTGGGACTCCCTGGCACAACCTCCGCTTCCCTTCCCTCCCTTTTTGGTACCTGGTCTGTGATTTGAGCTATGTATTATGAACTGGAAAAACCTGGAACTAGAGCTATAAAGTATGTAATGAACTGTATGGAAAAACATAACAAATATATATATAATAATAAAACTAATGCAGGAGCCTTAGTTCTTGGAGACAGCGCTACGTTATTGACCACAGATCTCATCGGACTTTTATACATACTTTTGTTATTTCCTGTGAATCGCCAACTATACCGTATGCATTATACTCATAGTATTAATATATTCACATTCACACACGATTGCATATTAACATTTATTAGTCTTGCTATGTATGTGTGTCCGTTAAGATTTTTTTCGTCCAGTTGCTGCTCTATAGCTCTAGTTCCAGGCTTTTCCAGTTTACCTTCAGTCCTTGGGCCGGTTGTGTTGCGCTGCGCTGCGCTGCGCTGCGCATTGGGCAGACCGGGAGGCCCACCTGTCTTCCCTCCTCCTCGCCTCACAGTCCAAGGCCTGGTCGTGTGGATGCTGCTTTCCCCATCTAACATTCATGCAGCAAATCCTTTTGCAGCAAAGTCTTCCTACTATTCTGCTATTCTGGTAGCCTTACGCAAGAAGCCCAACTGTTAAATTGCTGTTTGAATGGTCTAAATATTTCAGCATTTTCTCCTTCGTAATGACTTTTGGAGCAAAGCAGTTAGAACAAGTGCAATCAGGGAAAGGAAATAGCTGTCATTACCGTTCTGTGCTAAAATTGGAAAGAGGAGAGGAGCGGCACAGCACTGAGCGGTGCCCTTGCTGCGGAATTGGGTCCACCCTTTATCTGATTGGCCTCCCGGTTTGATATTGTACTGGCTCAGAAGCATTGTGGCAATGTGAAATAGCTGGCAGATGGTTCCCTTGACACAAGATGGAGGAGGGCATGTGAGAGATGATAAAAATGTTGCAGATACGTTACTTAAAAATTGCACAGCTGCAAGGCTGAGAGGAGGGCCTGTGTGTGGTGGTAAAATACGAACAGAACCAAACTTGTGGATTAGCCCAAAGGCCCTTTCTGACATAGCGGATGGACAGTGATCTTTAGGCTGGCTGTGAGTGGCCCTTGCCTGTTCCTTCCAAACCCAAGCTTACCAGAATTGCAGCAGTGGAGCGTGAGTCTTTGGGGACTCCTTGAGTGTGGCACCAAAACAGCCCCAAGCATTGGCACGTGAACCTTTGGTCATTCTCACAAGAAAATACTGTTTCAACTATGAGATTCCTCCTCGTTATTTTGAGAAAAAAACGAATGGGAAAATTTAACTTTACATTAAAGGAACATATTAGTGACAATGCTGTGTTAGGATGATAGAATTGTAGATTTGAAAATGATCCCTATCTAGTCCAACCCCTGCCAGCAGTCACCATCCGAACTTTGTTTAAAGCAGTGGTTCTCAACCAGTGGGTCCCCAGATGTTTGTGGACTTCAGCTCCCAGAAGCCCCAGCCACTATGGTCAATGCTCAGGGCTTCTGGGAGCTGAAGTCCAAAACATCTGGGGACCCACAGGTTGAGAACCACTGGTTTAAAGCCTCTAATGGAGGAATATCTCTCCTGCAGAAGTTTACTTGCTGTCAACGGTTTTTCCTTTCAGGATGTTCTGAATGTTTACCCTTAGAGTCTTATGGTGGAAAGCTGGTATATGCTGTCTCTGAAGAGTGAAATAAACAGTCAGTGGTAGCTGGTGGCTTCTGTGCCCGTGAGGGCAGGGAATCTATTTCAGATTTCCATGTGGATTTCAGGGGAGCCATCCAAGGTGTTGGACCCTAGCTACAAAATTTTCTAGCTCTGTTAAAATTCAGGGTAAATCTGGGCATGGACTCAGCACCTGTATTGCAGTGGAAGCCACCAATCACTGCTGCCTTGCAAATAGATCCAAGAGCGCTACGTAGAGGAGTGAACAGTAACACGGGGAGCTGGGAGTAGTGGTTGTGTTAGCAACAACATAGGGGCTACTTGGTATCAGTCCCTTGCAGTTCACACAAGTGAAATTGACCGTAGCCATGTGTGTTCTCTATGGCCCAGTGTCCTGGGCTTTTCCACACCTCTTGGCTCGTGTGTCACTGCTGTTTTGGGCCGGCAAATAGTCTTGGGCTGAAGCTTGCTGAGGCACCACACTTAAGGGGCAGGTATTGTATTGCATTGCTTTATTTATTCTGGGGTGCAGCGCTGGTGCTGCATCTGCGCCCCAAGGTTGTTTCTGTGGTTTTAACATGTACAGAACACCCCAGACCTTTTGCTAGCTGAAACAAGAGAGTGAGTTGTCTCTACATGCAGGAATTTACCTTTTAAATAGGTCACAAGCTTCTTTAAAAGAACCCCTTATTTTTGAGAATCAGAAGTGGATGTCCAGCCACATGGAAGTTTTATTTTTAGTTTTCAGTAGTCCATGTGGCCCCAGAGGGCCCTGGGACATAAAAGTGGTCCTGAGACCTGCCACAGTTTCCCACAACAATGCAGATCCTGCCTTTTCCCCAAAGCTGGGACTCAAGATGGCTTACAAGGTAAAAAGATATAAAAATAAAACAGATGGGAGATAGAAAACATACAAAAAGTTAGGTTTGCCATGGCCTCAAACTGAGTAGAATTAGAACCATTTGGACATCTATTTAAATGCAAAGCATAAAAATAGTACAGCATGCTATGAAAAGCCCCTTTCTGGAAAACACTTTGTTTCTAAAAGCCTTTGTTTCAGAATGACAGGACGGCAAGGAAGAGGGAGAGCAAGGCAAGGCAAGGCCTTCTCCTGGTCACTTCCAGGGCCCAGAACTCCCACTCCCAGAGCCAAGGGAGCCACCACTGAGAAGTCTCTCTCCTGAATTCCTTCTGTATGTGCCAGGGAGGATGGTGGAATCAAGAGAAGCGCCTCCTCTAAAGAACTTAGAGCTCAGGCAGGGTCATACGGAAGGACAGGGTCATTCAGATAGCTTGGAGTGTTTGGGGCTCTATAAGTCATAACCAGGGCTTCAAACTTGTGCCAAGAAGCAGGCCATTCCCCGACGGAGCTCTTCTGAGAACAGAGTTCCTTCTAACCATTCCCAGTTAACATTTGGGCTGCAGGTATCTGCACCAGCAGAAATTTCTGAACGCTCTTCAAGGTCCGCCCCACACAGGCTGCAGGACAGGAATCCAAGTGAGATGTAGCTAAGGCGTGCTGTCCCACCCTGCCCAGAAGTTCTGAGACTGGCAGGTTGAACTTACCCATCCTGCACAGGCAGACTGTGCAAAGCTGTATGTTTACAAAAGAGAAGATGAATGTGCATTTCTGCTTGGCAACCTGCTGTCTCCCTGGCAACTGCTGCTTCTCAGAGAGGTTGCTACCACAACTCCCAATTTGCAGATTCAGGACTTCAGGCTTGCTTGTGCACTCTGCAAGGGAGGGTGAGGACACAAGGTTGCACGACAAAAAAAGGCTCACATGTTCAGGGCTGGCTGGAAGTAAGCTGAGACCATGGCAGGCAGACTCAGGTTCTGTTTTCTGACCTGGGGGAAGCCATCTCCCTTAAACCAGAGAATGGGGGTCATGCTACCCTCCAGAGGCTGCAAGTCTGTGGGTGCCAGAAGCCCTAGACATTTTAAACTAGGGATGCTGGGAAGTGCATCCCAGCAACACCTGGAGGGCCTGCCATAAAACGAGGCTGTGGTGATACGTGGTTCCCATGTGAGCAGGGCAGGGAATCCATGCCAAATTTGGGTTACCTGTAAAGGAGGGGCTGAAGGCGCCAGACGTATGTAGAAGCAAGCACACCAGAGAGCTCCTTCAAAGTCCAGATGAATGCCTCGACTGGCATTTGCTGCCCAACTCACATGAGAGCCACCAGCTGCCACTGTCCTAAGGAAAGGCATCCTGTTATTTCAGTCAAGAGGACTAGAAGCTTTGCAAAGCTAGCAGCATGTGTGATGTGGAAACAAGGCACCATTCACTATACTGCTCAGTTCTGTCTCCCAGAGTTAATATTCTTTTAAACATGTATTTGCTAATATCTTTTAATTCCATTTCTTTCTGGTCTCAATTCTAGTGTTGCACAAAAGCAGGTGTCTGGATACATCACCTGAATTAAGAGCTGTCACATCAGGCCAGATCAGACCAAAGTTCCTCTTAGGCCATTTCCGCACTAGCCTGTTATAGCGCTATGATTCCGTTTCCAACATCCTATGGAATCCTGGGGTTTGCAGTTTTGGGAGGGGCTGGCCGGCCCCTCCCAAAACTGCAAACCCCAGGATTCCATAGGATGTTGGAAGCGGAATCATAGTGCTATAACAGGCTAGTGCGGAAATGGCCTTAGTCTCTGAAGCGAATGTGAACAGGACAGGAGTGGACTTGGTTCTGCTGCAACATGTTTTCAGGCTCCGTTATGCTGTTTTTCGAAACCACTTTGACCCATTACTCTTCCCTGACAGGACTTCTGAATCCTTTCTTGAACTTGGCACCATATTCCACAAGACATGGCACTGTGCTTGTATACGCTGAGAATTGTGATACTGTGGAGTTCTCTTTCCAGCAGAGCCAGCCCTACCGTTAGGATGAATGAGGCAGTTATCTCAGGCAGCGTAGTTGAGGAGGGGCAGCAAATGGTTAATTCGTTTGCTATTTTAGCCTTTTCTCTACTACAGGTGGGGAGAAGTACTTGAGAGATTTTCTGTTTTTTATGCCTTGACTTTTAAGGGTAGGGGATACCATTCAAAACTCTGCCTCAGGCAGCAGAATGTCTTAGGTGGGCCCAAATTCTAGCATTCAGAACAGGAAATACATTTACGGTGTGGTGGTTGAAAGCCAGAGCCACCATAATATAGTGGTTTGAGTGTTGGACTATGACCCTGGAGGGCAGGATTCGATTCCCTGCTTGGCCATGGAAACGCACTGGGCGACCTTGGGCAAGGCACACACTCTTAGCCCCAGAAAACCCTGGGATAGGTTCACCTTAGGGTCACCATAGGTCAGAAGTCTTGAAGTCACACAACAACAACAGTTGTGTGCCCTAGAACAGTGGTTCTTAACCTGGGGTCTGGGGGTCCCTGGGGGTCCGTGAAGCCCTGCTGCTGGCTACAGGGATGTGGCAGCAGGGGCAGGGTTGCTGGTGCTGAAACTGCTCCCTTGTTTGCAAATGAGGGAAAAGTTTGGGCATGTGCAGACATTCCCCCACTGCCCCGTTCCTGACGAAAGGGGCACAGTGGCAGGCATGTGCGTGTGCCCAAACTAAGTCTCTGGAGACTAGTGGTCAAATCTCTGCCTGGCCATGGGAACCTCAGGCAAGTCAAATTCTCTCAACAAAGCTTGCCAAAAAAAGCCCTCATGATAGGTTTTTCTTAGGATTGCCATAAGTCACTTTTCAAAGAGCAGAGATAGGACGGCTAGAACGAACTTCCCCCTGTCAGCGACACTTTGTTGTTGCGTGCCTTCAAATCACTCCTGATCTATGGCAACTCTAAAGGGAACCTATCACAGGGTTTTTTGGTTGTTGTTTTTTTGCAAGATTTGTTCAGAGGGGCTTTATTTTTGCTTTCCTCTGACGCTGAGAGAATGTGATTTGCCAAAGGTCGCCCAGTGTCTGAGCGGGGATTTGAATCCTAATCTCCAGAAGCCATCAATCAATCAATCAATCAATCAATCTGGAGTTAAGCCTTGGGGGTTCCCCATCAACCATTTATATTTGCAAGGGGTCCCCAGTAAGAAAAAGGTTAAGAACCACTGCACTAGAATTTAAGAAAGCCCTGCCCTATATCCTGGACTGGCTTATGATCCTGGTTCATGCCTGGTATAACAAAGTCTATAACTAAGCTATATTTTTATTTGCACCAATCAAGATAACAGAGAAGTGGGTAGTTCTTGAGATTACAAGGTAAGTTACAGGCCATGAAAAAGCTGGCAAACCTCAAGTATCTTCACAGAGATAATTGACACTGTCAAGCTATCCCTAGAAGTGCTGGAAAGGGGCACTGTGACTTGTAATTGCAAAATGTGAGATATTGAACCAGGGGGATTCCATAGCTCTGGCTTGTGAGCACCAATGCATGTTCATCTATTGATAGTTATACTGTAGCCAAACAAACTGAAGAATTTGGTGCACAAAGATTTCTTTCCACCTAATTTCTTCTGCTTTGGATTCTTGACTCTTCCCTAATTGCAGCTTTGGACACTGTGTAAAGCAAGATCTCTCTGTCTCTCTCTCTCTAAAAGATCTTACTACATAGGCATAGCAGCTCTGTTTCTATAATTATGGAATGGATGTGCTTAATAGCATGTGCTTAATGTGTCCCCAGGGTTTCACCTGAAGGAGATGTAAACAGGAGCCCTCTTGCCGTGAAGGCAACACGGTGGCTGATGCCTGAAAACTGAGCTCTCCGGAGCTCCCCTGGGCATGTTAAGTCAAGCTGACATACCTGGGGAGCAAGTCAGGAGAAGCTGGAGCAAAGGGTGGGGCTTGGCAGGTGAATCACAGCTCCAGCGGGAAGGAGAAGGTGGAGTTTGGCCCCTTTGTTCTTCAGAGCCCGGAGAGCTGGTCAGACAGGAAGAGCTGACTCCCAACACCAACTGCAGTCCTGGAGAAGTAGACGAAGGGAGAGGAGGACTCCAAGAAACAGGCAGCACCTTGAAAAGTGCGGAAGAGGTTGGATGGTTGTCGCAGTGTGTGCCCAGGCCACTGTGGGCTCCTCCATGCTCCCAGGTGCTCGGCTGGGACGATGAGAGGGCCGAGGGGACAACTCTGACCCAAATGCTGTTGAGAAGCTTGGATGGCCTGATCTCCAGACGGCTACGATGTGTCGGCTGGGTGAGTGGCCACCTTTCCAAGGTCAGAGAAGAGGGGCCGAGCAAGAAGGCGGCAGGGCCTGGGAGAAGGGCTCGGCCCAGGCATTGCTGCCCTGGCAGAGGTTGGACCAAGTGGCCCACAGGGGTGGAAGGGGGGAGCCCAGGGGGCCCCGAGTAACTCCTGCACAGACAGGAGTTGGACTGGGTGACTTTTGGAGATTCCCCCCATGCTAGGATGCTATTATATGAGGCCTGTCTGATAAAACAGGCTGGATATTGTGTTGCTGATGAATGTTTAGGTTTTAATTATGTATTTTAAGATTAATTCTTTTTGATTGTTTAATTATGTTTTAGCTTTTGTATTCTATGGGTCTGAACTATGTCTTTTTAATTGCTGCAAGCTGCTTTGAGTCTCAATCTGAGAAAAACGCAGAGTATAAAGATATTACGTCTACTATTACTACTAATATCACTCCCTGGAGATTTGTGGACGATAGTGCAACTGGACACAGCTGGAGCAGTGTGTCCCAAGCACCCTCTCTGGCTCCCAAAGGGATCCAAGAGCATCTCTCATCACCCTTGCTTGGCTTTACGAGGGACTTTCCACTTGTGCAGCAGAGCTGAAGGCAAAGCAAGTTGTTGTTGTCGATACAGTGGCAGTAGCTCCATTTCCCCAGGTGATCACCACTTTTTACTTATCAATTAAAATATCCCACCCTATGTTAAAAGAGCTCACCGTGGCTTGCAAGAACATCAGTTGAAAACAATTTAAAATTGAGGGGAGCAAGGGTAAACAAAACAGCCTCAGAACATGTCACACAATAGAGCAAGTCAAAACAAGCTGAAACACTTTGAAACCATTCACATCTTCAAGTTCTTGTAAACATATGCAATATTCTTAAACCGGAGGCATTAAACAATTCCACGACCAGGTCCATGTTTCTTTAACCTTACAGGTTAAAAGGTGTGACTGTCCAAGGAGCTCTCCCTCCGTCTCATGTTACAAAGGGGGCTCAGCAGTGTGGTTTGGAAACCAGGGCCATTTCTGCACTAGACTGTTATAGCGCTGTCATTCCACTTGCAACATCCTATGGAATCCGCCTGGCCCCTCCCGAAACTGCAAACGCCAGGATTCCATAGGATGTTGCAAATGGAATGATAGTGCTATAACAGTCTAGTGCGGAAATCCAGAACCCCAGGGATTTTGTCATACTTGTGAATATTGTGCATATACACAATACACACTTGTGTATATTGTATATATACACTTGTGTACAAAAAAGCTTTGATCTGCACCCTGCAAGCACAAGAAAATCCCTTTACATTTGCTGTGAATTAAGTGCATGCACAGTGCCTTCTTCTGATTACCTGTCCTAATTACAGCACTAAGAAGCCCCAACAGTGTTAAAAATTTTTTTAAAAAAGCTTTAGGTGGAGTCCTCTCTCTCTCTTTCTCATTCTCATGCATGCACACTCGCTTACACCTACTACCAGCTGAGTTTAGATCAGGGATGAGAATCCTGCAGTCCTTCTGTTGTTGTACTGCAAGTCTCAGCAGCCCCAGCCAGTGAAACTAATGGCGAGCAATACTGGGCATTCCAATCCCACAGTATGGGGGAGGAGAACCAGAGCAGAGGAAAGGCTTTCCTCCATCCCAAGGGCCACTGCTTTGCCCTCCCCAGAGGGAGGGAAGCAGAGGCCATGTTGGCTGGACTTAATCTCCTTCCACACTGCCATCCCCTTTTCCTTTCATGTCATCTCTTCATTAGATTGCCAGCCTGCAGGCAGGGAGCAGTTTTCTTGGTCTTTTACTTGTAAAGTGCCGTGCACAGTGATGGTGCTTTATAAGCAAATGACAATACAGTAATGAGAATAATAATAGCCATCACCAACAAATTTCCCCTGTTGGTTTGGAGTCTGGGGGCAATCACGCACTCCCTCTCTCTTTGCTTGCACAAACAGAAGAGATGACATGGGGTCAGATGAATGCTCATTGTATCTACTTCCAGCTTCACCTTTCCCAGGCAGACCAGAGGGACAAAATTAGGGGTTGAGATGGATGTCAAGGAGAATCTCCTAATGTTTTTAAGCCAAAGTGATTTGCCAGTCAGTAGATGGGCCGCTGCATCCAGCAGCCCCTCTCCTACGCCTCAGACCCTCTGGGGACCATACAGACTACCAAAACCAGGGGGGAAAGTGGCTACAAGTTTACCTGTGGTTTTGAAAAATGGATATCTTGAGTGTTAAACACTGAGGGAAGCCCCGTGGCCTTTTAAAGAGGTTCATCCTTGCTGCCGAAGGCTTCTGAGAGGCAGAAATTCAGCCATCTTTTCCCAGAAAGAGAGCAGTTTGGAGGAATTTGGCAAGATGCTGGGGTCCCTGGAGGCAGCCACGGGGGGCCATGTGCAGTCCCAAAGCCCAAGGAATTTGTCCAGCCCTGCAGCCTAAGAAATTCTTCCTTTTCTTCAGCAATAGAAATCAGTGGATACCTCTGGGTCATTGTAAATGCAACCACGTGGCATGTGGCAGATTTTCCTGAGCCCCCCAGGCTGGTGTAGCTGTCAGATGTATGTGTAAATTGAGGGCATCACTGCCATTAAGAATTCTCACTCTCCCATCCCTTGAACTCTCTCATTTGTTGTGTTCACATTCTCGAGGTCGCTTTGCCTGCCACTTTTCTTTCAGTACACTACTTCTAAAAGCTCAACTGAAAAGGTTAAGTCACTGTAATACTAGAAATTTGGGGAACAAAGGACAATGTCATTTAGGAAACCAGAATTCTTATTTGGGGGCACAGAGAGAGACATAGCTACCTCCCTGAGTGGAGAGGCCCCTGTCTCTATGGAAGCTGAAGTCTGCAGGTGAAAGGCCTTACCTGGGAAATCACCTATTTCAGAAGAAGGGTTTTTGGTGATTCGTGTAACGGGTCTTGGGGAATTATCCTGATCCCACTGGCTACTGAGCTGGCAAATAGGAGCCTAAACTGAGTTGCATGTCTTTTCTGATCACGGCTGTCCTTCCCGAATTGCCTGGCAATTGATGGTGCTAAGACTTGGATGTCCTAGCCAGGAGATGATGACCTCTGATACTATTTGCTGTTTGACAAGTGGTTAATCTTTAAAGACACTGGCTTGTTTGGAAAGGAAATGCCACATTACCTGGGCATTCCTTTATGGCACTTCAGTCAACATCCCTGAACTCCTATCTGGGGATGGGAAAACATCTGCTGGGAAAACAGGTTGACAAGGCCCAAATCTGGGGCCCTGGAATGGTGCAGGAATGTAGCCAACCGGGGGTGTGTGTGTGTATGTGTGCAAAATGAAGGCATTGTCTTCCAACTAAGAATTCTCCCCCCTCCATAAAAATTTTTTCCAGTCCTCAAAGGCAGCAGGCTCTCCTTCATTGGCAGTTTGTACCTGAATGGTCATCTCCTGGGGAGAGCCAGTGTTGTGTAGTGATTTGGGCATTGAACTGTGACTCTGGAAACCAGGGTTTGAATCCCTGTTCAGCCATGGAATCCCGCTGGGTGACCTTGGGCAAGTCACACTCTCTCAGCCTCAGAGAAAGGCAAAAGCAACCCCCCTCTGAACAAATCTTTCAAAGAAAGCCTTGTGGTAGGTTTGCCTTAGGGTCACCATAAGTTGGAAATGACTCCAAGGCATATAACAACGACATCTCTCAGGGATTTCCTGCCATAGGTAGAGGATTGGGCTGGATGACGATTGAGGTCCTCTCTAATTCTATTCTACAAAACCTCCATCTGCCATTTTGGCCGTTCCAAACGAGAAAGGAAGTGCATGCAGACCAAAAGTACGTGAGGGCAGAGAAGTGCTTTGAGTGTCAAATGCCAAGTGATTCCAAACTTGTTCCCTGATTAACTTGCTTCATTGCCTTTGGCTCCTGGAACAATTAAGCTCTTCCGTTGCTGCCTCCACCCACTTGCTTTGCTTCTGAAGCAAGAGGAACCAGTGCTGCTCAAAATGCCCCAAATGCTCCAGCCTTTTTCAGTCTATTGGGTGTTTGGTTTCCTGCCTTCAGCTTCCCACTCGCAGTCTTGAGAGAGGAGCTGCTGTGGTTCGTGAGCCTACGCACAGAGCCTGGAGCAAAACACGAGCAAAATTTTGCAGTAGAATTGAGCCGTGCTTGGCATTTATTCTTAATTTTCCTTTTTGTCAAATGAGGGACGTTATAAATGACAACACTGCAAATTTTAAAAAACTGTGTGATTAAAAAAGCTATAATCTGTAAAATCGCACAATTGCACAAGCACGATTCCAGCTAAGTTATTCAATGTTGGCAGCTCTATAGCACAGCATGTATCTGTATCTACATCTGTATACCTATGCAGTATATATAGGTCACTCTGCAAGGAAGGAGCAAAAACAGTGCAGCCCTGGGGGTGGCATATATCTCCCAGCCCCTCTTTTCATAACCCCAACATCTCTCCCAAGTCTCTCTTGGGCTCCCCTTTTTGCTAGCAATAAATAAATAAATAAATACATACATCTTTTTTTAAAAAAACCCACTTCTCCTGGAAACACTCCAGAATGGCAGTTTACCTTTTCAATAGTCTTTAACAGTAAAAGAAAGCCCACACTTCCTTTCTTCTCTTTCAGACAACCTAGACCCCAGCAGCACGCAGAAGCTCTTGATGAAAACAGGCCTCATCTTGATCGTCATCGGCCACCTGAACTTTATCACTGGAGCGCTGGTTCACGGGACCGTGCTACGTCATATCGCCAACCCCCAGGACACCATTTCCCTGCAGTATGCCGTCTCCAACGTCGTTTCGGTGATCTCTGCCATCTTGGTATGCGTTTCTGTCCATGGGCTTAGCAGTCAGAAGGACGCATGGGAAAGAGGGTATTGGGTCTATGAACCAGAGTCCTTGGTTCTGTGCCTCCTGGCAGTGCTGCACCCAATAAGTGCAGCAATGAGCCAAACCTGGCTGCAAGGCATGCAGAGACAGGGAAGGCATGCGATAAACCCTGGTCCTCCACCCCAGGGCAGGTTTAACTTACAACCCAAATAATATCCCTGGAGAATCCTTCTTTGCTTTCTTCCATACTGTTGAATGAGTTGGCATAAGACGTTGCTCTCAAAATGCCTGCAAAGCACAGTTCAGTTCTATGCCACAGCTTAATGCAGTGGTTCTCAACCTGTGGGTCCCCAGATGTTTTTGGACTTCAGCTCCCAGAAGCCCTGAGCATTGAGCATAGTGGCTGGGGCTTCTGGGAGCTGAAGTCCAAAAACATCTGGGGACCCACAGGTTGAGAACCACTGGCTTAATGGCTTGCAAAGCACAGCTCAGTCCTATGCAGGGCAGGGGTCAAAGAGTGTTGGACAGGAATTTGGTAGGCAAATGAGAGCTATGAATGCCACCTTGGACTCAGGAGGAAAGGTGGGATATAAATCAAATAAATATGTAAATAACCACCTCAAAGTACCACAGGAGGAAAGGTGGGATATAAATCAAATAAATATGTAAATAACCACCTCAAAGTACCACAGGAGGAAAGGTGGGATATAAATCAAATAAATATGTAAATAACCACCTCAAAGTACCACCTCATGGTCCTTTTCTGGGCAGAAAAACAGGAAGACTATATTACAAGTGGACTCATTCAGTCAAGGAAGCCATGGTAGTCAGTTTGCAAAGTCCAAGGTGGTTCTGCCAGTCGTTTCCTCTGAAATATAGTCTACAGCACCTACTTTTTCCTGGCTGTGTCCCATCCAAATACTAACCAGGGCTGAGCCTGCTTAGCTCCCAAGGTCAGATGGGATCTGGTGCCTTGGGGTGTTTAGGCCCTTGCTGTCTCATTTAAAGGGTTGCCATAATGTGAAGCTGACTTGATAGCCCACAGTACCAATAAGCAAAGAAGGAGGTTATAGTCCTGATGGGTCAGCTCTGTGGGCCACATTTCTGCACCCCTAGGCTGAAGGCTCCCCATCTCTGTTTTATCAAAATAGAGGGCAAAGCTTATCCACTGCTCTCCAGCGTTCTTTCTTGCAAGGACTTACGCTCACTGGAATTTCTGCTTATTTTTAGCTCATGCTATATCCTTATTAATGTGTAAGCACCTCTCTGTACTTCATTGTTACAGTGCTATCATTCCACTTCCAACCTCCTGTGGAATTCTGGGGCTTGTAGTTTCCTGAGGCCCAAGAGCTCTCTGGCTGAGAATTCTAAATGCTCCTCCCTAAACTCCAATCCCCAGGATCCCACAGGATGTTGAAAGTGGAATAATAGCACTGTAACAGTGTAGTGCAGAAAGGCACTAAGTCATAAGCACAGTTCAAAGGTGTGATTTGTTTTTCCCCTTTGGGCAAACATTCTGAATTCTTGGAAACACATCAACCATTTTGGATCCTGAGATCAGGAATGGAAATGTCTGCAAATGTGTCAAGCGCCCTCCCAGTTTCCATCAATTCTGTCCTGAGTACGAAAGTGGGGTTTTGGGGCTCGGCATGTGAATAGCCCTGCTTGTGGCGTCCTAGGGCCACTTGCAAGGTGCTGTTTCCTGACACCTGCGTTCTCTCGGCAGACGATCTCCTGCGGCATAGCAGCCATCGTCCTATCTAGGTACATCTCCAGGAAACCACTGGTAAGAAATTCCTCTCTCTCTCTCTCCATCTCTCTCTCCTTCTTTTGTGGCAGCTTGGGAACGGAAACACTCCTGTTTCGGTCATGCTTGATCACTGGTCATGTTTCAGAGCAGGGAAGACCTTCTGGTCCTGGATTACAATCAGCTGCCTTTCAGGACTCCTTTCTCTCTGTCATTACTGATGGAAAGAGTATTCATAAATATTGTTCCAAGTTCAAAAAAATCAATGTTCAAGAAACAGTGGGGAAAACCCTCTCAGGAAGAGTAATGGATCACTGAGAATTCTGTGCAGTTTTCTCCTGGCGTCCAATATCTCAGCGTATTGTAGAAGAATTGTTCTGCAGAGAAAAAAAACATGGGGTTTGTGCCTAAATAAATAAATGTCTGTTTTCTGTGCAGGAAATGAACAGAAACCACTATTCTTTGCAGAATAATTCCTCCTCAACACTTCAAGATGCTTGGGTATGGGGAGAATATTGCAGTCTTTTCTCTTACAGCAGGGAGGAAACTTGTAATGATGCATCCCTGTATGCAAGAATAAATAGTTAGGGATTTACTTCCATCTATGCCGGTAGTGGGCAGCTTGCATTCCAACCCTGGGCAGAAAATCTACTCTTGTATTCACCCAGCACCCAGCCCAGATCTCACCTCCCGGACGTTAACTGGCACCTGTGCCAACTGCTCCACCCAGAATATGAGATAATGGCTTGGAAAGTTCAATAGCTCCAGAGGTTGTAAAAAGTGCTGCAGGTGGCCACAACCCAGGAAAGTACGGAGAGCAAAGAGCCTCACCCAAGAAGGGCTGGGTTCCAAAGCTGTTAATTTATAATCTAGGTTTCCACCTTCCCTCCCAGGCTGGTTGCAGCAGGAACAAACGGAGCTCTTGAACCACAAGCTTGGAGCTCCAAAGTCCAATCTGTGGCAATGTTTTTCAGCAGGTTTAGTGCATGCAGGAGTCATGTTTTTCCCCTTCTGTGTTTGCAAAGTCCTCATTGGGCACAATCCAGGCGGAAGATCCTTGAGACCTGTTGAAGTGGCAGGGGGCTGTCTAAGGGCCCCAAGGGCCAGGATCCCGTGGGTGCACTATGATAACTACACTAGAGTAGGCCATGGTGTCAAAAGGAAAAAGGCCACAGACTTTATAGTGGCTGTGGACGAAGCCAGGTGTGGGAGAGAGGGCTGCTCAGAGCAGACGGATTGTGGCTTTCTTAGTTATATACATGCATGTAACTTGAGGTTAGACAAACAGATGCCTCGTTTTGGATGGGAGTCAAAGGATTATTCATTAGGTCTTTGTGCTCTGTTCAAAACCTTCCCTCTTCCCGGCAGCTGCCAAACTCTGAGGGCGTGGCTGTGGCTGTGAAAAGGCTGGGGAGATGACCAAACTGTGGGGGCTGCCTCCCAATCTTGCTGCAGCTCCCCACAGAACAGAGAGGAACGAGGTTAGAATTCCTCTTCCTTTCTCCGCTGAGAACTGCAGCGCGGACACGTGGCCGTGCCCAGTGCGCTGTTGTCCCATCCCTCCCTCCCCATGGCTACCTTGTGGCCTTATCAGCATCAGGGGAAAGAGACTGGTGTGGAAATGCACATGCACCACTCCCTCCCTGCAATACACATTCACAGCCAAGAACCATTTATTTATTGGATTCTTATTCTGCCACCCTGGGAAAAAAAATGCACCAACAGAATTCTGGACTCTGCGCTTCACTCCCCGGCCCGCAGAGAGCTGTGTTTCTTTGCACCTGCCCACCAAAGCTACGAGCATCTTCTCTTTCCATTTCAGACATGGGCCGTTTTCTCCCTCAGCATCAGCAGCACCCTCCTCTCCCTCATCTGCTCGGGGGGCCTGGCAGTTGCCATCGTTGTGACATTTGCCAACCAAGGGCGCACCCTCTTGGCACTCTGCACCTATGCCAACATGGACTTCATCCAGATCACCCACGAGTGCCCTTTTGATCCCACCCGGGTCTACGTAAGTCTGCAATTTGGGGGGGCACACAAACATAGGTCATGCTATGGGGCGAGGGGACAGAATTGGGTATTGAATTCTGAATGTGAGGGAGACCAGGGCCATTCTGCACGAGGCTGTTGTAGCACTATTATTCCACTTTCAACATCCTGTGGAATCCTGGGGTTTGCAGTTTAGGGAGGGGCCTCAAAGGCCATCTTCAAAGGCCCCTGAACTGCAAACCCCAGGATTCCATCGGATGTTGAAAGTGGAATAATGGCGCTGTAACAGCCTCGTGCGGAAATGGCCCAGATGTGAGCAAAGTGAATCTCACTTTCCCCCAAAATTGGGACTCAAAGTATCTCACAATTTAGAAGAACAATGCAATTTAAAACGTGCAAAAAGTGAATATTAAAACAGAATTAACTGTCTACAATATTAAAATAATTGCACAGAATAAGTCTCAAACCACGAAGATTCTTGTCAGTACAGGATTCCCCTCTTTGAATTAACTGTCACTTCAGAAATACGTTTTTTCTACTGTTTTTTAAAAGCGTTTTCTAATGCTCTTTCCACCCTTAGTTAGAGTTAACATGCAATAGGACTGTGGGACACTCCGTGCTGGATTCAGCAAGATGTTGGTGGTAGGATGGATGGAAGGATTTCTCTGGTTCAGAGGGGATGGAGGAGGGGAGGGGACTTAGATTACACCAAGAGTGGGAATTCTTCATCCTTCCAGATGTTGTTGGACTGCAGCTCCCAGCAGTCTTGGGCAGCATAGTCAGTGGTGAGCGATACTGGGAATTGCAGCCCAACAGTCTCTAGGATGCCACAACTCCCACCCCCGGACTGGAAAACCCACGTTCCCCTCCCATCCCTGAGTCTCTACTGAGCATCGGGTAGTTTTGTTTGCAAAAAGTCTTTTCTGTCCGCCCTCCAGAGCTCTGCGCTGGCCCTCTGGGGTCTCTCCTTTCTCCTGGATGCTGTGGAGATCTTTTTCAGTATCCGGTGCTTTCTGATCACCCTGAAACTGCTGGACATGAAGCTCTGTTGCAGGGGGCCACGCAAGAAAAAGGTAGGATGGAAGGGCTCAGAAATGTCCTCTGTGTTTGGGGAGGAACTTGTCCCATTCCCTCCCCATCTCCTCTGATCCCGCTCTGTTGAACGAGGTTGAACAACTCCTGTGGGGCTGCTTAATGCCCCCCAAGTCCTCCTTGGGCCAGAAGGGGTCATGCCTCCCCAAGACCATCCGGTCTCCAGCCAAGTAAATGGGTGGAGTTTCTCCACCATTTGCTTTTCCCAGCGACCAGACTTTCCTTCCTGTCCTGCTCAGAGCTTAGCAGTTACTCTGGCAGCTAGTTTTTGAAGTAACAAGATGAAATCAAATTCCTTTCTTGGGTCTGTAACAGCCATGACTGTAATTGATTACTTTTCATCGGAATGAGTTGCCAGCCTGTTACTTCTTGCTATGGGTTTCTATGTTGTCTTGGTTCACTTTCACACTACACAACTATAGCACAGTTTTTCCTCTGCGAATACCATAGCTGCGTCCTATGGAATCCTGGGATTTGTAGTTTGGGGAGGCACAATACCTCACAATTCTCAATTCCTCACAAAATTATAGCATGTTGATATAGAGCGTGTTGATACAGAGCGTCAACATGCTACAGCTGTGTAGTTTGAAAGAGACCTGCAGTCTAATAGATGGGAAGGAGATGGGGAAAAGTCACACTTATACTGGACCTGGGATTGCTTTGCACCCTTTTTGGTTTCTTTTTAACTCAGAATATTCATGGTGCAATATCTAAATTGGCCACTTGGGGGCACCGACAAGCATTTCCCTAGATTCTTCCCAATGATGATGGTATTTGACCAAGGCCATTCTGCACCAGCCTGTTAAAGCACTACGATTCCACTTTCAACGTCCTATGGAATCCTGGGGTTTGCAGTTTCGGGAGGGGCCGGCCGGCCCCTCCCGAAACTGCAAACCCCAGGATTCCATAGGACGTTGAAAGTGGAATCGTAGTGCTTTAACAGGCTGGTGCGGAAACAGCCCAAGTCAAGGGAAATGCTGTTACTTCTCCTGAGATTCTCTTGCTGTCCAGAGTGGCCAACAGCTTCTATGTCAGTGGGTGCATTCCAGGTTTTAGTCAAAAGTTGTAATGGGTGGTCCAAGATCCTGAACTTCTTTTCAGGGGATTGGGTTCAGGACCTTGAAAATTCCTTTAAGAATCAGACTAAAACCCAAAGCAGTGTCACTGCCCCACTGATAGCAGAAGATACCAATCAGCACTGTGGGGAGGAAAATAAAATCACCATCAGAAACAAACAAGGCCCAAAGTAACCTTCAGGTGACGTGTTAATTAAATGAATACATGAAAGGTTGCCCATCCCAAAGCTCTTCGGCTGTTAAGGCTTTCAACTGTTGATGATATCTGGTGATGTTGTCAGAAGGTCAGGGCTCTGGGGCCTGCAGACTGGTATGTGGAGTCTCCCTGTTATTACGTAAATTATTTGGTGATGGCTGAGTCCCCAGTGGGCAATCAAGAGCCGTTAGCTCTACAAAAGACCCTCTCGTAGTAAAGACAAATAATGCTAGAACCAATCAGTTGACTATTGATCAACCTAATGTTTTTATACTCCCTCTGGGGGATGTGGCTCAGAGGTCCTGTTACACTGAGTGCCAGGACAGCTAAATTTCCACTGCGCTCCACTGATATGACCCTTTTGACTTAAAAGGTCTCGCTGCCGCCCATCTCAGCCGAGAACAGAGATACCTCGGAGGGCCGGGATCTCCTGCGGATGGAGCGAATGGAGGCCGTGTGGCTGTAGAGGTGAATGGCTGTGGCCCAGGTAGTGGCAACTCTTACGGAAAGACCGCGGGATCCTCCAGGACGTTCTTCCGCATCTTCCTTTTACCTTGCCTCCCTGCAAAAAAGGCAGGCAGGAGATGCTCTGCTTCCTCTCCATTGTGGATGAAGTTTGGCGCTTAACAACTGGGCCACGGATGAAAAACAAAACAAAAAAATCCCTTTCCTTCAGTCCAGAGGAAACCAAACCTCATTCCTCTGCAATTAGACTCTCTCACACTCTGTACTTTAACAGGAATTCTATCCCCAAACTCCATTTCTTCTTCAGAAACTGAAGGTGGAACAGCTGTGAACTTTTGCCGTGGTGTTGTGCACTGAGACAAAGCAACGTTGTTGTTTTTTTCAAATTTTATTTTGAAGGTATTAAAAAGAAACAAACAACCCCACAATTGCCGCGGCCCACTCCTCTCAGCATGCAGTCTGGTGATAAGTGGATTTTAGTATATTTTTATATATATATCTGTTTTAAAATTTTTGAACAGCCAAAAGCTTTGACTTGCACGACGAGGTGGAGCTGTGCTGTGCTGTCCGACCGTCCATTTGTCCGTCCGTCCGTCCGTCCGTCCGTCCTCCAGAACGTGGGGTGGGGGGTGGCCGTTCCCTCAGCCATTTCGGAGGTAGAAAAGTCACCACAAGGTGACCAAAGCTCCTCACTTGGCAAGCCGCCCATCAAGAGGGCCACTTGGAGGAGGAAGAGAGCGAGGAGGGTGGCGCACAAGGCCAGAAGGGGGTAGAGAAATTAAAATATGTTTTATTTGACTTATTTGGGAGCAGGAGAGATTTTTGATTTTATAATTCTTTCAGGTCTTGGCTCGGGTATCCTTCCTCAAACGAGCAGGGGGGAGGAGGAGATCAAGGAATGTGTTTATGAAGCTGCAGACTGCAAAGCTCTAAACTGAAGTCACGCCACTTTCAACTTGGCAAAAGGAAAGATGAGCGTAGAGGTTTGGGGAGATAGGGACATCTAACTGAATCAAGCAATGACCTGAAGGGAGGTGGGTATGTTTAGCTTGGAGAAAAGGAGCCATGTTTAAATATCTGAAATGATGTCATATGGGCGATGGGGCAAGCTTGTTTTCTGATCCTCCAGAGACTAGGCCATGGAGGAATGGCTCCAAACTACAGGAAGAAAGATTCTACCTAAACATTAGGAAGAATTTCCTGATGGCGAGATCAGTTTGACAGTGGAATACGTTGCTGTCTGGAAGTGTGGTGGGGTCTCCTCCTTTTTTGGAGGTTTTGAAACAGAGGCTGGATGGCCAACTTTTGGGAATGCTTTGATGGTGTCTTCCTGAAAAGCAGAATGGGGTTGGACTGGATGGCCCCTGTGGTCTCTTCCAGCCCAAGGATTCTGTGATTCTAAGTGAAGAGTGTGTAAACACAGCAAATAGAAGCATTCCTGGTCTGAATGATTTTCAGGGTCTCACCTGCTGCAATGCTAGCAATTTTGGGAGTGAAGGAAAATTTTACTGGGGGAGGCAGAATTCTTATTTGCAGGGGTAATGCCTTAATTTTGCCCCCTGTAGCTACACTGTTCCATTATCAAACAGTTCTTACTATAAAGATATTTCTGCTATTCAGAAACCCCTTCCCCGTAACCCAGCTAGTATTCCCTCACAGCCCCGAGACTCCAATCTGGAGATTAAAATGCCAGGCTTGTGGTGACGGCAGAGGCTAAGAGAGAATAAGTGAGTGTGCATGAAACATGCTTCAGAGTGGCAAAGGCGAAGCATAAATGTTCACACCTAGCCCACGGTTGGTTAAAGAGAAGGAAGGGGAAACCGTTTGGCGAAGGAGTCTGCGGTATGCTTCCCATCACTCCCCAGGTGTGGGGAAACGTGTGATGAAGCAACGTCAGAGTGCGGTCTCGATGGCAAAAGCCATAAAACGATGAAGGTCACACAATTTGGGAGAGGCTGCAGCCGTTTGCTTTTGCCTGGGAAGGGCAAGACTCAACCTGTTCTTCTTTCCTGTTGCAAACGACTTTTGCATTTTGAACTCAGTTGGCAGCAACTGAAGTAAGCTGGAAAGACGGAGGAGGAGAGAGAAACTGAGACATTTTGAAATCAGCTGAAAATGTGGGATGAGAAGGGATTAATCAGGACTGTCCCTGCCAGATCAGGCCTGTGGGACAATATGCAAAGGAGTGTGTTTTGTCTTAGATGCTAAAGGCCTAGGGAGTCTGCTTCCAATTCACAAAGTTTTCTCCTGCATGTTGTAGCCTGTGAATACTTTTGTCACGTTATCCCCCACCTCCACCTCTCTGGATGCATGCCTGTTTTCAAACAGACGGGACGGTGTCCGTTCCACTGGGCCAGCCCATAACTAATCTTTGACTCTACAAAGAACATTCGACTCTAAATGATGCAAATTTGTACATTTTGTGCTTAATTTTCAGACTATATCCCACTAGTCAATGGGGAGAGTCCAGTGCTGAACCTGTGACCACAGCAAGGTCTTCTCCGTTTCTCTCTCTCTCACACATACACACACACTGATACGCGCGCGCACACACAAACACACACAAAAACACCCTATTGCACCCGCTGTGCCTTCCACCATTTCAATCATGCATTTTCCAAGGGTTCTCTCTTGGCACTCCTTCGATGTGGCCTCAGAGGGACTTCCGGATTGACCTCGGACTATTTCCCTTTTCCTTTGTAAGCAAAGACACCCACAGACAGAGCATGCATGCAGCCACCACAATCAGAAAAGTGTGCTACACACACACGCACAGACACACAAGCGACATGCGACCACACCCTAAAGGGGACGGAGGGAGAGAAGGAAACTTTTGCAAAACCCAAACACTTGGCAGCTCGCCGCGAAGGAACCCCTCTGCCATCTTGGGGTTGCTGCCACCATCCTCTCCCCAACAGTGTTAACATTCACACAAAAACTACAGTGTTCAGGGAAGGGGAACGGGGTCGCCGTGTGAGTCAAAAGAAATCAGTAGACTGGCAGTGCTGTTGGTTTGGCAGTGGGAACATGTCCGGTTTTCCCACAGGGGGATCCTGGAAGCTGGTCACCTCTCTGTGAGCCACGTGAGGTGGTTGGTGGGTGGTGGTGGTGGTAGTGCCGTGGGGCGTTTTACCCCTCCTCTCTGGGAGACCTCCTCCTCCACCTGCTTGTCAGCTGCACGGGTGAAGGAAGGGAGGCCATGCTCAGAACTGGGAGGCGCTGCTGGGGTCGCACTGGAGCAGCCTGACAATGGACGGGTCGCTCTTGGCGCCTCTGATGAACTCCTCCAGGGACAGTTTGCCTGCCAAGGAAAGAGAAGAGGGGAGGTTAAACCAAATTCCCAGCTCAGCAGCAGGCTTCCCAGTTCAGGCTCTCCTCCAGGCCCAGGGTTTGCAAGTCAAAACTCAAGAACGAGGGACAATGGCTCCTGGGATGGCATTAAATACCAGCCACAGTTGCACACAGCCTGTCATTCAAATATGCATGCACACATGCACACACACACACAAACACACACACACACACACAACATATTTTCCTGTTTGGAAATGAACAGAAATTTTAGCTAAAGGGGCTGTTCCCAGACCAAGGTGAAAAGAAAGGTCTGCCATGGAAGATTCGAGATGTGTAATATCTACAGACATTTCTCCCTAACTGGAAATGTGCCACAAGGGCTCAAGCCGCAGAAACACCAGAAATTATATATTGAAAAAAAAAAGTGTTTTCAAGACTTTCAGTACCATTTTAATGACCATGCACAGCTATTTTCAGTTTATTTCATATTTTCTGACCAACTCATTGCTTACCACTTGATGCATCAAATATTCGGAATGGATTTACCTTTTGTTCTTCTGTAAACATAGACTGTTGTCATTTCCCTTCAAACAGGTACAGGATCAAAACCTATGCTGGAAATTTTGATACAAATCTTGTTGATGTCTTACACATGCGTGTAAATTTCTGCCCTGCAAGGGAAGAGCTGTATTTGGCTCATGGCTGCTGCAGTGGAGTTGCTTGTGCAGACATGCACTTGGCTTGCATTCAGTTGCACAGGAGAATCTGCATTCAGTTGTGCAATGTTGCCGTTCAGCCCAATGGCTGCACAGCACAATCGATGTGCGGTTCCACGTGTGGAGATTTATGCTATGCAGTGTAAGATGTCAGCTTCTGCACAGACAGCAACAGACATGGAGAAACTTGGATTGTGTGCAAATGACGGTTGTGTACGTGCTCAACACCATGAAAGTACAAGGGCTCAGCCATAGCAGCATCTGGTTACCCTCTTGCACAAAGAGTATATGGAAACTGTTATGCCACTGGACTGGAATGGCTGATGATATCACAGCCTCAGGCAGCCAGTGCTACATGCAAAATCATTTTTGAAACAAGATCTTCCTACTGTGTCACATTTTATTTTGCAACATTTGTTCCATGCTGGTAGCAGACACAGAACATAATCTTGTCCAGAGCATGGGTGAAACACTTTGCTTTCTTCTTTCAAGGAAAGCTCTGTTCAGGTATAACATTGTCCCAGAAGCATTTGGGCTGATTGTGCCTAAGCATAACTGTGTGCAACTTGGAGGTTAAAAGCAACTTTGCATGGAGGGAGTACATGCAAAGCTCCTCTTTCCCTTTCTAGACATAGGTTGAGATCCTGTGGAAACCAGCCATGGTGTAGCATAACACCGTCCTGGCAAAACTCCACGAGACTGTGAAGGAACTGAGGAATTTGCTTGTGTTTCCACAGTTCCTGTGTGTCTTTCAGACAGCCCAGAAAAGTATTGTACAACTTGGGTTGGGGGAACAATTGCACAAGGAGGTCTTTGAGCTCTTCTTACACAAACCAGTGAGAAGTCTAACCACTTGCCTAGCTGGCTGGTTACACACATGACAAGATTCTGGACACAACCTGCCATAATCGCTGGTTTTGAGCCATGTTAACCATATATGTGGTGGACATGTCGGACATTTCTGCACGAGCCTGGACCACCCTGAACACACCAGTCTTATCCCATTTGAACACTAAACAGAGTTGGGCCCAGTTTGTACTTGGATGGGAGATTCCACCACACTCTGAGGCAGCAGCATATTCCACTGTGGAGCTGCTGTCACTATCAGGAAATTCTCGCTAATGTTTAGGGGAAATCTCTTTTCCTGTAGTTTGAAGTCATTGCTCCAAGTCCTAGTCTCTGGAGCAGCAGAAAACAGGCTTCCACTGCCATCCATATGACATCCCCTCAAATATTTAAACATGGCTATCATGTCCCCTCTTAATCTTTTCTCCTCCAGGATCAAGTTTTTCCTTTCTTTAATAAGGTGGAGTCATGGCAGTGCAATGGTCCCATGGCCAACACAGTCCCCCAGACTTGGGCAATTTCCCACTTCTGGTACACAATTATGTCCAAACTGGTTTCATTCTTTTCTGAGCTGCCAGTTTCCCCTGATGCAATCTCAGTCTGCAGTGTGCAAAGCTACAGGACCTTAAAAGATGTCCTTCAGGGTTGTTTCTGAGCGTGGCATCTAACCACACTTTCTTTGTCCCCCACCCCCATGGACTATTGATCTGACACGGGAGTGTCTTTTAACACATTGGCACCAGCAACTCATTTCCCTCGGCCTCATTTTCTGGATCATTAGCAGCAGCAGCTGCTCTCTTCCTTGTGGGGAGGAGGGAGACAGGATCCACTTCAAGTTTCAGTCTGAACTTTAAAGGAGCAGTCCAAGGTGATGAACCTGTATACGAGTCCACCTTGGAGATTTCCTTTATAGTTCTGGAGCTGATACACCTCCACCCACCAGCCTTGTTATCTGGCCTCCTGTTTTTTCCTTTTTAAAGTCATCTTTCAAGATGGCTCTCCATCCACCTCTGTTCTGACCTCCAGCTTTTAGCACACTGAAGCTGATACAAGCGTGTAATTTCATACCAGATGACTCCCAACAAGGCAAAGCATATAAAATATTCCTCCTTCTTGTTCCTCCCAACAGTGAGATGACAACCTTTCCTTCTGCTCTCCCCACCTTTGGCCCCGAATCTCCTCCCGTGCCAGAATGCCTGTGTGGGTCACCCCATTGCTCCTCTGACCCAATTCCCCCTCCTAAAAACCTGATGTATTTAATCAGCCAGCCTGCCTCTTCCTGTCTAAGCGCTCGCTGGATTTAGTGATGTGGTTTGTGTCTTAATCTCTTTCTCTCTCCTCATTTACCATCATTATTGGTATCCATCTGTCGGAAGATTTTTTCCGTCCGTTTCTCTGGGGTTGACTCATCCTCTGGCATCTTCATCACCGACGAGACCATTTTGTAGATGGCCTGGGAGAGAATGAACAGGGAGAGAGAGATGGATGAGACACACAGACTCCCCAAATTCTCACCCTCCAGGCAAGAGCGGCTGGAGGTTCCCAAACCAGTGGGGCAGTCAATCCACTCCAGCAATTAATGGAGTCTATGCTGGAACTCTCCAGCGTGCTGAACCCCAGTCCTAAAGAGATCTAGCACCTTGGAGAGTCCCTTTAGTGCAACCAAAAACATGGAATGGATTCACTGCTCCACTGACATAGCAGCCACCTGCCACCACTATGTCTGGAGGCCAACAAGTCTCTGAATGCATATCTAAGCTTTTCATCACAGTCTTTTATCTGGAAGGGTTTCCTTCCCTCATTTTAAGGTTCAGAAGTTCAGAGAAATGACACCACATCTGTCTGAGCCTCCAAGCATTTGTAATGTGAAGACAACCGAGGAGAAAAGAGTTGATTAAACAAAAGCAGCATCTGAAAAAAATAGCCAGTGTGCTAATTCCCAGAAGACAGCGTGCATTGCTTGGTTAAAGGAACGGGTAATTAACATTCAATATGTTGAGGACAGGTTTCTCTGGGGAAAAAACACAAATTGTCACTGCAGATGAGAAATAGCTTCTGTTTCTCTCTCTCTGTCTCTCTCAGCATCCTTTGGAAATACCTGCTTCTCTTCCATTCCACACTTGGAACGGTCTGAGCACCTGAGAAAGGACAAGGTGTCTTACTGGGGGACACTGGGGTCTGGCTGGATGGGCCCACAGCACCAGCAAGAAGAGGAGAAACAGCAGCAATTCTTGGCCTCCGGACCAGAGAGGAAGAAATTCCAGCGGTTCAGCTCAGAAGGAAACAAAACCAGGTGGTATCCTGGTTAGCGCAACGCACGCAGTGCCGACTCGCCACTGGCAGAGGGTGCTACAGAGCCAGATAGGAAACGCACTAAGAACATTGCCATCGTTGTTTTGTTGGAACAAACAACTACTTAAACCCAGCATTCTGTTTCTGGCAATGGTCAGCCTCTGGAAAGTTGTGGAAAGGGCCTCCCTTTCTGTCCATTATTAGCATCTGATAGACTATTCTTGAACCTAGAAGTTCCACTTATCTCTTCCGACCAACAGTTGATCATGGGGAAAAAACCTGTTCTGTGCATTTGTCTAACCCTTTTTAAAAGCCAAAGGACACAGCCTCCATCTTGTGGCCATGAGTTCCATAAGCTATATGTTGTACAAAGTTCTTACATGATTGGTACTTTTCTCTGTGGTGGCCCTAAATCCAAGTATGATGTGGCAGAACAGAAATAACTACAACACTCTTTCGCACTCTGCACGGTACTTCACAAACTTTTATCAAGTTCCATCAAAGGCCAAATGCAATGGTTTGCATTTCCCCCCAGGAGATCTCTGAGGAATCACTACAGAGCTAAAGGAGACCTGCTTGGACTGTATCACCAGCAATCCCCTACCTGGCTAACCTCATAAATAAGCTTTTGGAGGAAACTCCTGTTACAACCCCCATTTTTTTCTCCTCAGCAGATCCCATCATTTCAGTCACGGAAAAAGCAGGCAGGCACGCTGAGAGACCAAAAGTCCTTCTAAACGTCTCTCTGCGCCTTCTGTATCATTCTGGCAAAAATCCATTTGGGAAGAATATCGGAGGCGGCTCAGACACCGCAGAACCATGACTGTCACGGTTGTTACGGGCCTTCGAGTCACTCCAATGTATGGCAACCCCATCGCAAGTTCCTTTTGGCAAGATTTGTTCAGAGGGGGTTTGTCACTGCCTTCCTCCAAGGCTGAGAGAGCGTGACTTGCCCAGGTCAGCCAGAAGGTTTCCATGCCTGAGCAGGGATCCAAACCCTGGTATCTAGGATGGTATGGATTTCCAGCTCCTGGTCCTTCCCAAATGTGGGTGCTCTGCCTTAAAGGGGTGTTGTTGCTTCTTTTGTTTTGATTGACCTTTCATAGACTGGGGGGAAGGAAAACACCAAGGGATTTTGGGACACTCTCAGCTTTATTCTCCTACCTTTAAAAAAAAAAAAAGGCTGCCCTCTTCCCACCGCTCCAGGTGTTCCCATTTCTCCCTGCTGCAGGCACTCAGCATCAGTTTATAAATATCTTAGACCCAGTTAGGAGCTACTTCTCTCTCCCCCACCTGGCAAACTATTCACATCCACCTCTTTGCAATCTGCGCTACTTTCTGGCGCTCCATGGGGACCCCACCTGCTCTTTGCCTTAAGCTGTGGGTCACCCAAATTGAGTAGGAAGCACCCAGGTGATCCCACCCAAGCGGGTTTCCCCATCATAAGATAGAGGAACATCCAAAATAAACAGCCATTTAAATTGCAAAGTATAATATTCCACACAGAAAACACTGTCTTGCAAGCTGGGATCAAGATGGGGTCTCTTTCCTAAGCCTTTCCTCTTCTGTTCATGCCCTCACTGATCCAGTCTCCCGTTCCGGCTAGGGAGCAGCCCAGGAAGAGGCAGAAGGCCAGCGGGCGTTGGATACGGTCGGCCAGTTCAGCATTTTCCCAGGTGCTGAGATTTCTGGGCCAAACCTAGGTCCCAGGGCAATACCCCCCAGTAATGCCATCAAGCATTATGCATGAAGCACCAACCACCGTTGCTCACAGTTTGTCACTAAGATGAATACATACACAGAACACACTTTCCTATGTGCAAATTAAGGGTCTTTCCACACACAGCATAACTATTGCACTATGATTCTATAGTGCCATGGTTCTTGTTCTATGGAATCACTGCAGTTTAGGGAGGGACATTTAGCAGTCTCAGCCAGAGAACTCCAGTACCTCCCAAGACTACAAGCCCCAGGATTTCATAGGAAATGGTTATGGTAGTTAAAGTGGAATTATAGAGTAATAATTGGGTAGTGCAGAAGGGCCCTTAGACAGAAATTTTAGCTAAAGGGTCTGCTCCTAGAGCTAGGCAGAATGAGGGGATTATTCCTTCTCACCTTCTCAGGGAGATGCAGTAAAGAACATTAAATCTAGCCTCCTTGCTTCTAGCGCTGTCCAAAGGCACCAGATGCCATCTGATCTTGGAAGCTAAGCAGGGTCAGCCCTGGTTAGTACTTGGATGTGAGACTGCCAACAAATCCTAGGTATTCTAGGTTGTATTTCACAGGAAGGAACTGGCAAAACCACATCTGAGTGTGTCTTGCCTAAGAAAACCCTGTGAAAATCATCGGGTTGCCATAAGTTGACTGGTGACACAAAGGCACACACACACAGACTTGTCTCTAGCCAGAAGGTGGACGCGTAGCAGAGCGGCAGGTGAGCCATAGTGCCACTGTCACCAGGAGGAAAGGTATAAGGTGCCTAAGCAAATACAGAGACCCTCTGGAGAGCCTTTGCAAGCTGCAGGTTTGTTCCAAAGCTGTGATTCTATGAACTGTGATTCCAGGAGTGATGAGCAATCCCAAATGGAATGACAAAACAGCTGAACCAAATTGCCACAGATAGGATCACATCAGCAGAGCAGTATTTTTATTATACAAAATCTGTTAATAATTTTTTTTAAAAAAGTCACACTGTGACTTTTTAACTGCCACATTATCTGCCCATATCTCACTGATTCCTAGATTCTTGGATCACTGAGGACCCAAAAGTCCAGTTAGTAACATCTGGTAGGCTGTGAAACTGAGAATGACAACAACGGTGCTGGAGGCATGATGCTGTGGCAATGCTCTGAGCATGCAGCTCCCATTTTAATTTGCCCTGGTAGCTGCCAAGACCCATGGGGACACTGCCATGGCTGTTAAATGGCCATGGAGATGGAAGGGGCCTCCACAGGGGGAACTGCTTCTTGTCCCCACTGCATTTCTCTACAGAGAGAGGAAAGAGGAACTATGCCCACATTCCTCTCTATGGCCATTTGCAACAAGGGATGGGAGACCGTCCCCGCTGAGCAACCCCTTCCCTCCCTGTCCACTGAGCAGCTACAGCAGCACCCCTGGGGCTTGGCAGATCCAAGGGCGGGGGAGTTTGCAACTTTGCACAGAGCACTGAATTATGCATGTCAAGATTCCAGCCTTTATGACAGGGACCCCTTTGAAGAGTTGCTGCAAGGACCCCTAAGAGAAAACTCGCAAAGCCTCTGAAAATATCAGGACAGCTTATCTTGTTATTGCAAAGTTTGACTTGCAGACAGGATTAAAGGTCCGTGCCTTGCTTGATCTCCAGGAAAGGACTGGAGCAGCTGCTGAGCATCTGTTTCCTCCCAACCACTTCCTGCCCCCTTGTCTGGCACAAGGGGGTGGCGAAGGACCACCGGCTGCTGGAAGAAGCAAAGGGGCAGTGCAGGGAAGCAGTGCAGCAACCAGAGTCTGTGTCAGAGAAGGGCGATCCAAGGGGAACTTTCCCCTCGCCCTGTTCTGCTAATCTACTCCGTTTGCTGATTACAAACGGCCATTAAAAACAGCTCTCCGGTTATCTTTCAAGTCTGCACCATCCCTGCTTAGACAGTGACAGAGAGAGAAGGAACTCCGGACGTATCTTTCCAACACAGCGAACAAAAGAATGAGGCGGCAGAGAAGGGAGCAGCTTCCAGGGAGGGCTTTGATTATTTTCATCACTAGCCTCAAACAGATTTTTACAGACCTCCTCGTCTTCTGCTCCTAAACATTCTGCACTTTTCTACCCTTTCTTCCATATTTTTCTCCTCATTGGGTGTATGTGTGGTGTGGAATCTGCTCAGGTGAGGGAAAGAGAGAACAGCTAAACAATGCCCCTAGCCAGGAGCTGCTGGCAGCTTCTATGTTGCTGGTGCAGTCAATCCACTCTGGGCTCTAGTCAGAACTGTAAAGGAGCTTCTCAAGTTGCTCGAGCCTCATTTTGGGGATAGAGTTAACCAACTTGGATTTATTCATTCATTCATTCATTCATTCATTCATTCACTTATTTAATAGTTCTCTTCTGGGCACCCCAATTGAAGGAGGACATGGTCAAGCTGGAGCAAGTCCAGAGGAGGGCAACCAAAATGGTGAGAGGCCTGGAAGACATGCCCTATGAGGATAGACTTAGAGAGCTGGGTATGTTTAGTCTGCAGAAGAGAAGGTTGAGAGGGGACATGATAGCCATGTTTAAATATTTGAAGGGATGCCATGTAGAGGAAGGAGAGAGCTTGTTTTCTGCTGCTCCAGAGACCAGGACAAGGAGCAACGGATTCAAGCTGCAGGAAAGGAGATTCCACCTGAGCCTCAGGAAGAACTTCCTGACGGTCAGGGCTGTCCGGCAGTGGAACAGGCTGCCTCGGAGTGCGGTGGAGTCTCCTTCCTTGGAGGTTTTTAAGCAGAGGCTGGATGGCCATCTGTCAAAGGGAGTGCTTTGAGGGTGTTCCTGCATGGCAGGGGGTTGGACTGGATGGCCCCTGGGGTCTCTTCCAGCTCTACATTTCTATGATTCTATGATTCTGACTGTCTACCCAATAGGGACCAAGATGTCTCTCAACACAGCTTAAAAAAAAAAAGTACAGCTTTGTCCCCTCCTTTTTAACTGTCACTTTTTACACTGTAAATTGTAAAAGATGCCGTGAACAAGTTCATCTTTGCATCTGTACTATGTCCCAGAGAAAGCTGTTAATGAATTGATTGTACTGGATGCTTCATATTAATTTTTTTAAAGAATGATCGTATATATTTTTTTAAAAAATTAACTATCCTAATAAAAATGGCACTCGTTTAAACTTGTTTAAAAGCCTTTAAATTATAACAAGGGGAGTAAAAGTACAGTGCTCACACATCTGTTAAAAAACTCTTCTGAGGCAAGCAGCTGTTGGAGCTCTTTTTAAGGTTTGGATTAGAAAGGCAGCGCGGTGTAGCAGTTTGAGAGCTGCACTGGGACTAAGAGAGACCGGGGTTCAAATGCCCACTGGGTGACCTTGGGCAAGTCACACTCTCTCAGCCTCAGAGGAAGACAATGTTAAATCTCCTCTGAATAATAAATATTGCCCTTGGACGGTTGGAGTTAACCCTTGGACGGTTAGAGTTAACCTGAAGACACCTAACAACAGAGCTGTAGTGTTGAGTCTGGCTTATAGTTTGGGGCCTGGTACTTTGTAGTGTATAAGTAGTTAGTGTTGTGGATAACATGTTGGACTAAAACTCTGGGAGACCAGGGTTCAATCTGAAAACCCATCGGGTGACCTCAGTCAAGTCACACACTCTCAGCCTCAGAGGAGTGCAATGGTGGTAAATCTCCTCTGAAGCAATCTTGCCAAGTGAATTTTAAGAGAGGGTTTCCGTAAGTCCGAGCTGCCTTCCAGGTGCGTAGCAAAAGCTACCTTACAAGATTATTTTTGAGAGGTAGCATGGCCTAATGGTTTGGACAAGTACTCCAGAAGAGCAGGTTAGCCCTGGAAACTCAGTGAGTGACCTTGGGGGAAGTCTCACTCTCTCGCCCTCACAGGAAGGCCATGGGAAGCCCCCTCGTCACCAAGTAAAACCTGGGAGGGAGCTGCCATAAGTCAGAATAAACCTGACGGCTCACAGCAATGACAACGAAGTTTGGATTAAAGTCCAGAGCAGAGTCATTGCCTCCTCCCTCTAATGGCGTGGGAGACTCTGCTCACCAGGGCTAGTAGTGCTAAGGGCCACAACCTTTCCGGCTGCACCACAACAGGAGAAAAACACGAATGGGCATTTGGCTTCCTTCGGCTCATTCGTGACAGCGCTGCTCTCCAAAGCATCATGCTCCCGACCCCTCAGCTCTGTCCGTAAATACAGCCTGTGCATATACTCTTAAAGCTCCTCGCTTTAATCAATTTAAATGGTAGATTAAATTGTTGCTACTAATGGCACACACTTCAGATTAGTTACCCTTTACTGAGTGGATTTTTCTCCACTCTGTAATTAGGGCTGCAAGCTTTAATCGGTTTAATCAGCACATTAACCAACAAAGGCTTTCCTTGATTAAACACTGGGGACTGGTTTTAATTGGCAGGGGAGCAACTTTAATAGCTGGGCCCCACCCGTTTTATTTTTTTATTTTTTTCCTGAGCTGTTTTGGGCTGTTCTGCATCAAACAGCAAAAGAGGGAAATGCTGGAAAGTGACCTTTCCTTTCAGCCACAAGTGACAGGTAGCATTTTTGATCATGAAAAGCAGGTGAGGGCTTACAACAAAATGTTGCAAGGGGTCCTTAGGTGCCCTCACGGTGGGGGGAGTTCCCGGGCCAATTTTCTACCTCCAGGATTCACCATAAGCCATGTCTCTCCTGAAAATGAGTAGGGGGAAAAGTAAGGTCAAATCCCAAAGTGACCAGATGTCCACTTCCACTTTGTTTTGGGGGGAATTTGTGGGTCAAAATAAGGCACGGGTGACCCAGTGGCAGAAGTCATGTCAGACTAGATCTTCTCTCCCTCTTTCTGTCTCTTCTCATTCTCCATCTTTTTGACAGAATTACCAGCTTGGTAGATGAAGGGAATGCTATGGATGCAGCATATCTTGATTTCAGTGAGGCATTTGACAAGGTCCCCCCAATACTCTTGCAAAAAAAGCTAGTAAAATCTGGGCTAGACAGTGCTGCTGTTAGGTAGATTTGTAACTGGTTGACCGATGAACCCAAAGCACGCTCACCAATGGCTTCTCTTCACTCTGGAGAGAAGTGACTGGTGGGGTCCCACTGGGTGTCCCAGTGCTATTCAGCATCTTTATCAATGACTTGGACAATGGAATAAAAGGCATTCTTATCAAATATGCAGATGACACCAAATCAGGAGGGGTAGCTAATATCCCAGAGAGCCTACAAGAGTGCTCCAATACTCATCTGTGCTCCCAATGAGCAACGGAACTTCTGGGGCCCAAAAGGACACTTCTGAAGTGTACTGAGCACCTGTGATGCTCACTGCACACTTCTGATGCTCACTGCACACTCCTGTTGCACTCAGCACTTTCTAGCCCGTCTCTGGATGCTCATTGGGAGTGGCCTCGTGTGATGCCAACTGCACATGAGGAGGAAGATGCATCAGTCATGCCACTGGCTCCCATTGCACAATGGCCCTCTGTGCTTTGTAATGTCATGGCAAGTCCCAATTCAATAAGGAAGTTGCAAAACTGCTCAGTTCTGTCACCTGCATATGTGAGTCCAGTTATGAAGACAGAAGCCCTAGAATGAATTCCACCTGATAATCATGCGGAGGAAGGGAGAGGGAAGTCTGACCCACCAGATAGAGCATGGACTCATGTATGACTTTCCTAACCCAGTGCTACCACACACAGCTTTTCCACTTTCATGCAAGTGAAGCCCAGCTCTGATTTTAAGCCCAGGGAACAGGTGAGTCTCCTCTCCCAGGGGTTTACCTGCACAATCTCCAGCATCTCCTCCCTACTGATGTAGCCATTCCCATCGAGGTCATACATGCTGAAGGCCCACATCAGCTTCTGCTCCAGCTTCCCCCGCGAGGTGACACTCAGAGCGATGATGAACTCTCTGAAGTCAATGGTGCCGTCCCCGTTGGTGTCGAAGGTGCGGAAGACATGCTCTGCAAACTTGGAGGCATCGCCGTAGGGGAAGAAGTTGGCATAGATCTTCTTGAACTCCTCCACATTGAGGATGCCGGTGGGACAGTCCTTGAGGAAGCCCTTGTACCACTCCTGGAGCTCCAGGTCTGAGAACTCAGTGTTCTCCCGCAGATCTTGGAGCATCTCTGGGCGCAGTTTGCTGTTCTGCTTTCCCATGGTTGGATCGGGACCTTAAACTGGAAGACGAGAAGTGGGGAGACAGTCAGAACAGGGCAACTGCCATCAGGGTGGCTGGCTGCCCCCCATTATTGGGTGGCGGATCTGTTCCAGGCCATTTCCACACTAGACTGTTATAGCGCTATTATTCCCCTTGCAACATCCTATGGAAGCCTGGGGTTTGCAGTTTTGGGAGGGGCTGGCCGGCTGGCCCCTCCGGAAACTGCAAACCTCAGCATTCCATAGGATTTTGCAAGGGGAATAATAGCACTATAACAGTCTAGTGCGGAAATGGCCCAGGTCTTAGCCTGCACTTAAAAGGAACTATCCAAGGTGCTGAATCTATTTTTGCAGCAGGATTTGGCCCCCTTGGAAGGTGCCTTTAAAGTCCAGACTAAGACCTGGAGTGGATTCCCCAATCCACTGACATGGAAGCCGCCAACCACACCTGGACGGTACCAATGCATAGTCTGCTCTTGGAGAAACTTTGGTATACGTACTCAGTTGTCTGAGTTGATCAGGGCTCTATATTTGCACATTAGTCACTCTCCCAAATAAACATGCAGTACTTTTACTTTATTCATCTGGAGTTCTGTGCACAACCATGAGGACTAGAAACCTGCTTCCATTTAAAAAAGCCATTAAGGCCAAGATCCTAAAATACAGCCTATGTTTCATAACTTTGCAAACTTTAACTTTACAAACCCACAGCTACACTGCAGAAGTGGAACAAAGCCCTCTTAGTGAATTGTGAAGATGCACATTTCGGCACCCCACTGGGCACTTCTGATGTGCACTGGCCACTCCTCTTGTGCTCTTGCACTTTGTAGCTGGTGTCTGGACGTGCATGTGAGTGCCCTGATGCACAGCAGGCCCTGGCACATCAGTCACTCCACCATTGTGCAATGGATGCTCCTATGTTGTAATGCCACAGCAGTGCCTAGGTGAACAGGGATGCTGTGAAGCTGCACGGTTCAGTTCTGTCCACACACAGAGGACCAAACTGGAAAGCCAGCATGGCATAGCAGTTTGGGTGTCTCTGGAAGAAGAGGGTTTAAATCCTCACTCAAACACTGAAACCCAGCATGTGACCTCTGACAAGTCACTCTCTCTCAGCCTTAAAGGAAGGCAAAGGCAACCCCCCTCTGAACAAATATTGCCAAGAAAGACCCGTGATAGAGTCACCCTAAGTTGGAAATGACTTAAAGGCACACAGCAACAGCAAAGTTAATACTAAATACTCTAAAGGCACCAGACCCTGTCTGTTCTTGAAGTTAAGCAGGGTCAGCCCTGGTTAGTACTTGGATGGCAGACCACCAATGCTATAGGCTACATTTCAGAAAAAGGAACTGGTAAAACCACTTCTGAGTATTTCTGAGAAAACCATATGGAGAGGAAAAAAACATTAATGGGGTTGCCATAAGTTGACAGGAGACTGAAGGCACATTTATACACACACAAGGTCATTTACAAAGATGCAAGTTGCAAGGAGATTGCCAGCTGAAATCTTCAGGAATTCAGTGCCTATGTCAAGAACTTCTGATTTATTCAGCTTACACAGAACACTGACAGATCTCAAAATAACTTAGCATTCTGATATCAAACAGAAACAACAATCACTGGGTACATTATTAGACATTCTTTGTGAGAATCACCAGTGCTGCAAAAAGACACACACACACACACACACACACACACACACACACACAAGCAAGCCATGAGCATTTGTGCCTCTAACAGCTTGTCAAAAGATCCTCTGGTGAAAAAAAAGGACAAAAGAGAAAAGGGGGTTGATCCAGCAAGACTAACGTTCTCAGTATTCTTTAAGTCAGACTTAAGCAAAGCAATTAAACTCCATCTGTTCTCAGTTAAGCAAAGGCACTTCCAGGCTCTTCAGTGTTGTTCATCCAACTCCAGGGCATGCCCACTGTGGTTGTGATGTTGGTAGAGAAGTAAGGGCACTCATCACTCCCTGAATTAGTTAAGAGGAATGCCAGTGTGACTGAGGAAGGCGGGTTATAGTATCCCACGAGGAGTAGATACACTTTCAGAGAAACAACAGAAACATTTTGCTTCCCTTCCAAATCTCATCTTGGTCTGAGTTCAAGAGGGTGAAGACACTGCACTCCTCTCAACGCCTGGCTCCCAAGGAGTGCCAGTTTTGGGAGAAAGGATTTCTACCTCTGGGCCAGAGGTGCTCCAAAGGATCTGACTCAATATAAGGCAGTTTCCTAGATTCCTATGGGACAGAGCTCCCTTTCAGAACCATGGAACCAGTTGTTGAAAGGTGGGCTGACTCTTATGTAAATTCCACTGGGCAATGTCTTGTTAGAGGTATACACTTCTGTAAGTCTGGCTTATGCTGCTCTACATCTGTTTCTGGATGAGGCTCAGGGAGCTATCCTCTGTCCCTTTGCACTGCACCCAAAACCATTCCCTCCTGGCAGCTGGCAACTTTGGAGAGGGGCCACTGCTGTGGCTTGCCAGCGGGGAGAGGAGGGAAGGGGAAAGCAATTTAGAAAACAAAGATGCAGATGGTCTGGGCTCCCAGGGGAAGGAAAAGGAGCCCTTGCTTCTTCCACCCTTTGAGCCAAGACCAACAGCTTCTTCATTGTCAAGACTACCTTCTCCCTTCTCACCAGTAAGCAGCAGCAACAGGGGCCTCTCCTGGGCTGACAGTTGCCAGAGGGAGGACAACATGGAACTGCATATGAGGATTGTTACATTCTGCCTGCTCTTGACCACTGACTTAATAGGACTACTTTAATTGGGACTACTAAATAGCATTCAGTCCTATACGTGAACCAGAAGTGGGGGAGCAGTGCCTCTGATCATGTCTAAAGTCCATTCCAAGAACCACTGATTGATCCAAAAAGCTGCTACTCATCCTACCCTCTGGGTTTTGGAGACTTCTTTGTCAGAGAGTTCTGCTGAACACTATGCCTCCTCTTTCCAAAAATTAATTGCAACCTCTTCTTCACATTTGTCCAGAGCCAAGGGGGAAAAAAGGACACTGCACCTCATTACGGGTCAGCTTCTGTGTTCTCTCTCTGTGGATCATTGCTTGCTTTCTCCTGCCCAGGCTTATCACTAGGAAAGTGATAAGAAAGAGAAAGGAAGAAAAAATGTCTGCAAAAGGGTGGCTTTGATCTCCCTTCTCTCAGGCTGGATCTATGATATGAAACTAGCAGGCGAGTGGGTTTGGGTGAAGAAAAGAAGAGGAGGAGGACGATGAAGAAAGCTTTTCATGAGCAGATTCATTTCCTCTCCATTTATGCCTCACTGCAGCTGCTGCACCACTTTTCATACCAGCTGAGCAGCGACACAAAAAGACGACAGCACAGAGGCAATGAAGCCTGGGCACTCTTTCTGCACCTCAGTCCTATGGTTAGTCCAACTAAAGGAGACCCTCTGAATCAATGGGATTCAACCACGTGCTGACTCTCTACACAACAGATTCAAGGGACTAGTCTAGCTGGGACCCCCCAAATACTAGGGTGCAGGACGTCACCCCAGCACCCATTAGAAGAGCACCAATTGCAATTCTGAAGGTGACCTCCTTCAGATCATCTGCCAGAAGGCCAGTGTGCATTCCATCTAATTTTATGTCATTGTTGTTGTTAAACACTGTCAAGCCAGCTTTGAGTTGTGGCAACCCTACCAACGAGAGACCCCCCCAAGTCACCTTCTTGTCGACAGCCTTGATCTGGTCTTGGAGACTCAGAGCAGCCATGGCTTCCTGAACTGAGTCTGTCCTCCTGAAATGAGGTCTCCCTCTATTCTGGCTGCCTTCTACCTTACCAAGCATCCCTGTCTTTTCCAATGAGTCCCATTTTCTTGTGACATTTCCAAAGTATGACTGTCTCAATTTTGGCCATTTCCACACTACACTATTATAGTGCTATTATTCCACTTTCAGCATCCTATGGAATCCTGGGGCTTGCAGTTTAGGGAGGGGCCTTTAGATTTCTCAGCCAGAGAGCTCTTTGGCTTTAATAAACTACAAACCCCAGAATTCCACAGGAGGTTGAAAGTGGAATAATAGCACTATAGCAATGTAGGGCAGAAATGGCCTAAGTCATCTTGGCTTCTAGGGAGAATTCAGCCTTGACTTGCTCTTGAACCCATGTATTTGTCTTTCCAGCAGTCCGAGGTACCCACAGAATCTGCAGAATTTTATACCACAGCCATAAACCAGACATGTCTGTTATATGTATCAGAGAATATCTTTTCACAGATTTACGTGTAACTAGAACCTTTCTTCTGATGTCCACTTGGAGCACCTGAGGTTGCATTTGCCTCAGGCTGACAGTAATTTAGTGTGCATAGGGTATTTCTACGATTTGCAAAAAATGGCAATGTATCTGGTATTTCCAAGCTTACAAGAGCATCTGGCTTGAACAGTTTAGTAACACAATGCAGATCTTTTCAAAATGTCATTTCTGAAAGGCCAAGCTCATTTCTTAAGATGACTCGATAGGATTATGTTGTCAATTAATTCTCCCTGTGTTACGATGTTAAGTAGCAAAGTAGAAGGCAGGAAGAAAAGTGGGAAACCATGGCAAATTCCTCCTCTTTACCCTTTGGACTGGAGAAGAGAGGCCTGAGATCTGGGAACTGAGGAAGGACCCTCTGACTGCTGCGGGGGCTGCTAAATTGCCCCCCAAGTGGGGAAAAACAGGAGCAAAAACTGGCAGGTAACCTGTCTGAAAGGTGAGTCACTGCTTCTGGGGGTTTTCAGAAGAAGCAATTCACATTTTCTTTTTTTACATGTGGCACTGCAGGGTTGTTGTTGCAGCCCCCAATGCTCCCAAGGTGCTCTTTGCCTGACCATCCTGGCCAGGGAGGATGCTGGGAGTAGTAGTCCCATAATGGAACTCCTTCAGGCTCAGCTGCTCACCTGACTACTCTACCTTTAACTCTTATTCTCACAAGCATCTTGCTTTGCGAGGGCACAGCCTTGGAAGAGCAAACAAAAATGCTTTAAATAAATCGAGTTACGTGCCCAGCACAAGCCACAGATGCACACAGCCCCACGAGTAGACCTGAAAGGCAGCCCATTGTCCCAGTCTCAAAGCGGCACCATCAGTCTTCAGAAGGAAAAGACGCTTCCTGTCCATGTCCTGGGAGAATCCTGATCCCTATTGCTAAGTCAGAACAGGAACACAAAAGAAAGAAAATATTTCTTCTCACACTGAAAAGACGTGACTTGACAGAATTCTCCAGTGAATACAGATTCAGCTACCTTTTAAACAGCGGGGATGGTGAATCCCTTCCGTATTCCAATCTGAATTTCAAAATTCCTCTGCAATACGTTGAATCTATTTGGAGAAAGGGGGTTCCTTGCCTTGGATGGTGCTTTTCAGGTTCAGACTAAAAGATGGAGTGAATTCATTAGTACTCCCACTAACACAGGCGCCTCCAGCTGCCCCTTCTAGATTGGTACTGTCTGCTCTGGCTGGCAGCATCTCCCAGGTCTTAGCCAGAGAGAGACACAGAGAAAGGGCATTCCCCATCATCCACCGCAGGGTCCCTCTTCTAGCTGGAGATGCTGCCAGGGATGCCTCCGAGCCTCCTGCACAGGTTCTACCAGTTCCTTCTCTTTCCCCAGGAACAGAAGAACTGGGGGTGGGGATCTGAGAGGCGGGCAGGCCGATCCAGAGAGAGGCAACTGTGACTCACAACAGCGAAATGCAACTTCCACGTTCAGGAAGAGAGCATAACTCTGAAGGCTCAAGGCCAGCAGGGCAAAACGGGGCAGGTGAGTCCCATGCTTAGGGCTTGCTGGAAAGCAGGAGGGGGTAGGGTTAGCTGGATGCGAGGGAGTCTGAGGATCAGCTTCAGGGTTTCTCTAAAGATCATTTAGAGCAGGAGCTGGCGACTACAGCAACTCTGGTGGCCAGTTTTTCCACCTCTGGGGCCAATCAGATTGTCCCAATGTCAAAACTAATAAACAATAGCAACTACAGAATTCCACTTCTGGTTTTGAAAAGCCATAAGCTATTTAAAAAGTGAACTGTTGCTCCAAAAGGCTTCCATAAGAGATAATTCATTTTGCTCTCTTTTGCCCCCCCCCAAAAAAGAGAGAGAGATAGAGAGAGAGAACAGTTTGGAGAATCTGGAAGAGCTGAGGGCTGCAAAAACAGCCTCAGAAAGTGAACTTTAACTCTCCGTATCCCCTGTTTTAGAGTTTTGGTGGCCAATGGGAGGCCCATGGACCTTGTATGATTGCAAAGACTTTTTTGAGGCCCTCCAGATGTCTTCCAAACAACCCCCCATGGAAAAAAAGGGAAGCTCATTTTCCACTCCCGGAAGCCCCTGGGAGCTTTAGTTTTGCTGTAAACCCTTGCACAGCTCAGTGGCTGATTAGTAGGGCAGCAAATTCATTCCAGGTTTTGGCTGGCTTTGAAGGAGATGTGCAACAGTGAAGCCCTTCTGGGGATAGAATTCAGCACCTTGGAAACTTCCTTTGAAGGCTGAGTTAAAAGCATGGAGTGGCATCACTGCCCCATTGACATGGCAGGCACCAGTTGCAGCCCCCGCCCCAACAAAACAGGAATTAGACATCTGGCCACTTCCTTTTCCAGTTTTGGAGGGAATTCTTTGTACCTGGGGGTTCATGCACCTCACACTAGGTCCTGGAGAAGAAAATGATCTCCTGAACTCTCAGGAACCTGCCTGTCTCTACCACAGAGCTCAACAAAACAACTACAAAAATAACAAAGATGGCCCCAGAAATTTCTGAATTGTTGCATTTTGCGATTTCTAATTCCTGGTGCCCTGAAACAGCCAGAAAAATGCTGTATGAGATGCCTAAGTGAGCTGTCTTTTGGTGCTCACATCCTGTGTTTGCCTAGTGGGGGAGGAAGCTTACTTTGCCACCACAACCACCCCCACATCAGCTCAAAATATACTCAAAGAAGAGCAGACATATGGCTCTGTGGATGCTGAGGACATTCAGAAATGGGGAGGTGTTGCGATTTGCAGTTTGGAGGCCTGAGACCTGCGTGATGACAAAGCACGGCAGAAGATGCCAACACTCCAAAATCTTGGAAAGAAACAGAGAATGTGGCCCCAGGAGGAGAGGAAATAGGGGGTTGGCTGGAATCCCAGGGGTTCAAATTGAAGACGTTGTGCTTCCCAGATAAGATCTGCACCCCGGAATGAAATGTTCCTTCTGCTCCCAAATTGCTAGCATTATAGAAACTTAAAAATTTTAGTTGATCATTTAGAAGCAAGAGTTTATACATGCAAAGAAAAGGGGCAGGCAGAGTGACTCAGGGAAAGAGAATATAGCAAATAGAAGCGAGCTAGGCATGAATGTATTTCAGTGTCTCACTCTCTGAAAGGCTAAGACTGAAGGAAAAATTCATTTGGGAGGGAAGAATTCCTAACAAAGGGAGCCATATCCTCACCCCATCTCACCACCCATAATAGCTACACTTCTTCTGAATCCCTTCTTTGACGTGACTCCTTAAAGGGTGATAATGCCTTCCCTTTCTCCATCGGATCACCCTGAGGGTCTCCTCCAGAGAAAGGCTTGTTCTACCATGTGATTGGGGGACAAACTCCTATGGAGCTTCCCACTTACCCCGGGCCCCACCCAGGGAGAGCACACGGCGAACGGAGCGTTCCTGTCGGAAGCTCTTTCGTAGAAGTGGGTCAGCTCCCTTTTGAGAAGAGGTTTATTTTCAGCAAAGCGAAGGACAAGATTGCACCAAAAGAAAGAGAGAGAGAAATAAAAAGAGAGATTTCCCCGGTTCATTAATATTTTACTGTCCCTTTCCGGCAGCCAACGCCTCTAACTCTAATCCCAATGACAAGGACTTGGAAATGCACCCACACATACAAGGAAATATTCTATGATTCTGAATGGACTTGGCATTATATTACAGGCTTAATGAAGCTTCTGCCTCCCCCGGCGTTTCAGCAACAGAAGCCAGGGGGGTGTGTGCACGATTCAGCTCTCCCCTTCGGCTAAGGACACGGGGCGTTTGGGCTCCCCTCTGTCCACTGAAGCTTCAACAAGGTCCCAGATTTTCTTGGTTAGTCCCAACTAGAATAGTTAACAGACTGGGAAATGCCGCTGATTGAACCAGTGCTGTTATGTGTTCAGGTTGACGTAGGATGACCCTTTCAGGCAAGATTTATTCTGAGGGCTGCCTTCCTCTGAGGCTGGGAAAGTGTGCCTCGGGCAAGGTCATCCAGTGAGTTTCTGGGACCAGGGCAGGATTTGAACTCTGTTCTCTCAGAGTCCTAGCCTGACCCTCAAACCACTATACCCTCCTGCCTCTATCTTCAAGTCAGTTCTGACTTATGGTGCACCTCTGCTAGGGATTTCTCAGTAAGATTTTTTATTAAGAGGAGGTCTGTTGCTGCCTTCCTCTGGGGCGGGGGTGTAGGCTTAGCAGAGGGAATTTGAACCCTGGTCTCTCACAGTCCTACTCCAACACTCCAGCCATTATATCTTGCTACTCTAATTGGGATGATCAGTAAGATTCAGCCAGTTTGTTCCCCCCTTTTTTGTTCTAGAACTTCAACCTCAGCAACCCCAGTGGGAAAGTAACTCCAAAATGCCACTCCTTAAGCTGCAGGAGGAACTTTCAGACCCACTGCCAAGTCTGAGAAATTTGCAAAACCGTGGCTGGAACCCTGTGAGTTAGTCTCACCTAGAGCAGACACAGAGAATCAGAATCCTAGAGTTGGAAGAGACAGCAAGGGGCCATCCAGTCCAACCCCTTCTGCCATGGAGGGAGACACAAGCCCTTTCTGCCCCTCCCGAAACTGCAAACCCCAGGATTCCATAGGATGTTGATAGTGGAATCATAGTGCTATAACACTCTAGTGCGGAAAGGGGCACAGTCAAAGCACCCCCTTGGACAGCTGGCCATCCAGCCTCCGTTTAAAAACCTCCAAAGAAGGAGACTCCACCACACCCCCAGGCAGCGTGGATTCCACTGTTGTTCTGCTCTTACCATCAAGAGTGTCTGTGTGGTTTGGGGCCAACATTGCCTGAAAATTGCTGATTTATTCTTTTAAAATTGGCTGGCTGGGGGGCTTTGAGGGACTGGTGGGGAGCTTCGGGGTCCACAAAATGTGTGTGACCTGCGGGCCACTGCTTGCCCACCCCGCCATGCTGCAACTTAATTGCTGTTACTTTAGGCTGAGAGGTAATGCCAGCTCACCTCTCTCTCCTCCTCCTCCTTTCCAACCAATCTGATTAAAAGAACCTGACTGACAAACGCTTCTCAGCACAAGTTGGAAATACTGCCGTTAAAGGTCTTGACAGGTCCTTCAAGAATGGTTCTTTTCAGCTTCTTGAGGCTGGAATTTTATTCTGTTCATGGCTATATCGGTTCATGTACAGTCTTATCTCCTACCATCATGTTTCATTGCATAAGTGTGGTTTTCATCTTCTTGGTACAAGACTCTTTGGGAACCAACCAGCAAGATAACCTGCAATAAATAATTGAAATTCTCTCTCTTTCTTTTCTGGCAGACATGAATTCCTTTTTTACAGCTTCCTCAGGCTGTGTCCCCTGGCATCTTATATTCACATCAGGCCCAAAGAATCCTTTCATTTGTTTTCGTTTTAAAGTTTCAAGACCTCATGGCTGCAAAGTTCACACAATTTTTATAAAGTCTGAATAACTGAACATAGTTTTAGCTCTCAAAAAGCTGTCATCTCGTTTCGAGCGACTCTGGTTAACCAAGGGCACACCGTGCTTTTGGCTGAGTTCTTCAAGACACCCTATTAAAGATATTCGGTGTTTCTCACTGAATGCACTTTCCTCACTTTCTTAACATGTGGCAACACAGCAGCCTGACAACAAAGACTTCCTCCACCCACCAGCAGTCTGGTGATACGCCTCAAGATTTTGACCCACAAGCTGCCACTTCCTTCAAGACTTTCTTACGATTCCCGGAACCAGCCAAATACAGCTCATGTAATAATGGGGGAGAGGGGAAGGAAAATAACCCCGAGGGTCATCTGCCAAAGAGACAGAGAGGAGGAGGCTGAAGCAGCGTTGGGGCCATCAGAAGGAGAGGGAAGGCCAGTCAGAAAGAGAAGCATTGATAAGATCCGAGCAGGATTTTGAGGAGCTGAGAAAATGGAGAGAGTTCAGGAACAAGAGCCACTTGGTTTGAAGCAGAAAGTTGGTTGGGTACTGTCTGTGTCAAATGGGCATGAGATCAGAGGTTTATTTATTGTACAATAAAATCTTTACTGATGTAATTTTTACAAATGTGTCTGTATCTAAGAGGCAAAAGGGAGAGCTGGTCAGGCTTTACCCTACTGAACCCACTGATCAAAACAACCATGGCCATTTTCACCCTAGGCTGTTATAGTGCTATTATTCCACTTTCCACATTGTATGGAATCCTGGGGCTTGCCTTTGAAGTCCCTTCCTAAACTGCAAATCCCAGGATTCCATAGGACGTTGAAAGTGGAATAATAGCACCATAACAGGCTAGTGCAGATGTGGCCCATGTGTCCAGAATAGGGGTTGCCTTGAGGCCTGAGTATTCAGGGAGGGATGCTAAGGGTCAAAGGGCGAAGTGAGCGGCAGCAGCCCAAGGGTTGGAATCGCAAAAGTCAACTGGACAGGGGTTCCTTGCCATATATTTGGAAAAACCCTCCTGATTTCTAATTTCTAGGTACCAGTACCCATTTTTGTGTGCATGGAGGGAGCAGCCTGGCTGATTTAGCACCTCTGAATCCCTTTGGTAGCAAAACCCCCCTCCTCCTTTCCCCACCCAGCAGTCAATTTTTGGTTTCCCCCTTGTGAATGAGGCAGCAAGTCTGCTCTGGGTTTTAGTCTGCATTTTAAGGGAGCAACACAAAGCACTGGACCGATTTAGGAGAGAGAGTTGAGCACCTTGGAGACCACCTTTGGGCTAAAACACAGGGCAAGTTGCTACAGCTGCCTCCTCCACTGAGATGGCAGCTGCCAGAGGCCACTGCGAAGGAAAGTCATAGGTAGCCACACGCCATGATACTCACCCACAGATGAGGAGACACGGGAAGGAGGAGGTCCAGGCACTGGGAAGAGAGAAGGGTAGCGTGTGAGCTTTATTGCCCCTCAGCAGCAAGTCGCAAGACCCCCAGATCTAGGGCCACCCCCTCTGCTTCCCCATCAAGACAGTGTGCTCTGTTCCTGTTGGGAGAAGGTGTTCCACTGCCAATGGGTGTAAAGTTTCATATGTTTACTTATTCCATTTATAGCCTGTCTTTCTCCCAAGAAGGGACCCGAAAGGTTGCACAAAGCTGAAAAATAAGCTCAGCTAAAAATTTAAGCATGAAAATTAAAGCACAATCTAAAAATAATCACATTAAAAGTAGGAAGTCATTCAAAAGCATAGCACATTTTAAAAATATATTTTATAATTTATATTTTATCATTTACACATATAAAAGATATAAAAGATAGTTGAAAACATTCTAAAAACATACACCCCATGAAAAGGGTCCCTGTAAGCAGTTACTCATTAGAAATCTGTTTGAAGTAAAAACGTTTTTGCTTTGGGGCAAGAGAAGAGCAGAGAGCAGGCCAGCCTAGCTTCAAGTGGGGGAGAGTTCCACAGATGGGAGCCACCAATGATAAGGCCCTGTCTCATGGGTCCTCACCAGACAGCCCTGTGATATTGGCCAAACTAAGAAAAAGCCCTCCCTTAAGGATTTTGGACTCTGGCAGGTTTGTATAGGGAGACATGCTCTTTCAGATAAACTGGACCTAACTTATACTATACCTCTTCAGTAGTCTTTAACTGCATAACAGTAAGGGGCATATGAGATCCTCAACTGTAAAAATGCATAATTAAATACCAAAGTCAGACTCATTCATGCGATAGCGTCTCCAGTTTCTATGCATGGTTGTGCAAGCAGGACAGTGAGAAAAGCTGACAGGAAGAAAATTAACTCATTTGAAATGTGGTGCTGGAGGAGATTTCTACAGATAGCATGGGCAGCCAAAAGGAGAAATAAATGGGTCTGGAGCAAATCAAGCCTGGGCTATCCCTAGAAGCCCAAGTCATTAAACTGAGGCTGTCATGCTTTGGACATATCGAGAGACAACCGGACTCATTGGAAAAGAGGATAATGATTGTTAAAGTGGAGGAAAGGAAGGCAAAGAGGAAGACTGCATTACAGGTTGATAGACTCAGGGCCTTTCTGCGCTACACTGTTATAGCACTATTATTCCACTTTCAACATCCTATGGAATCCTGGGGTTTGCAAATCCCAAAATCGCACAGGAGGTTGAAAGTGGAATAATAGCACTATAATAGTGTTGTGTGGAAAGAGCCTCAGTTAAAGAAGACATGGCTGTCCTGACTTTGCAAGATCTGAACAGGACTGCTGGTGGTTGGGGGCACATTCACACTCCCAAATTAGAGTGCTATGATTCCACCTTAACTGCCATGGTTCCATCCTATGGGATCCAGAGATCTGCAGTTCAAGGACGGGTATTTAAAATTCTCAGCCAGAGAGCTATTCTAGTACCTCCCTGGACTACAAAATCCAGGATTCCACAGGATGGGACCACGGCGGCTAAAGGGGAATTGTAGCTCTATAATTCTGTAATGCAACTCGGCCACAGGGTTCTTGGGAGGTCTCCTGGTCAAAAGCTTTCCATAAGTTGGATGTGTCTGGACAGCCAAAGAGAAACAATGAGATCAACCCTAACCCCTGTGTTGAACAGCAACATTGCACAGCCAAAGGAATGTTATTTTGGGAGGGGTGTGCAGAGACACACTGGCCGAGACTGTGACCCTGGGCGACTCTGTTTCTGTGACCTTGAGCTCAGTGTGGACACTGTTCAGTCCATGGATCTTGTCCATGGAGATTGTGATACCATCACCAGAGTGCGTTGTCCCCAAGAAAATGCCCTGCAAGGTGGCTTAATCACACCCTCTTGACTTGTTGGGAAGCGGGGGAACATACAGAGTAGGAGATTCCACATCCTAGCCATTTTTTTCTGGGAGCAGTTAGGCAAAGAACACCCATCTCACACAAAGACCCTCCTGGGACTTTTCATTTCTAGCCTTTGCCCCCACCCCCACCCCGCCTGGATATGCCATCAGGGACACCTCCTTGGAACCAAATCTGTTTTTGGCATTAGCCCTTTGACAAAGTTGCCCAAGAATTTCCAGGAATCATCCTATATACCACTGGAATGAAGGTGGTAGAGCTTTGGAAGAATCACCATGCTGTACTGATTCGGGTATTGGACTAAGGCCGTTTGCGCCCTACACTGTTATAGTGCTATTATTTAACCTCCTATGGAATTCTGGGATTTGTAGTTTCCTGAGGCCAAAGAGCTCTCTGGCTGAGGATTCTAAACACTCCTCCCTAAACTGCGAACCCCAGAATTTAACAGTATAGTGTGGAAGGGTTCAAACCCCCATTCAGCCATGAAAACCCAACAAGTCACTCTCTCTCAGTCTTAGAGGAAGACAAGGGTAAATCCCCTCTGACGAAATCTGACCAGGAAAAGATATACAGTCCTCCTTCCACATTCACAGGTCTGCCTTCTGTGAGTTTGATCATTTGTGAGGTATATGAGTGTCTCACCCACCCCCCAGTCTCCTCCTCCTGTTCCCTTGCCTTTTGCTGGATGTGAAGAAGGAAGGCACATGCGCCAGGGAAAAGGGCAAGGGAATGGGAGGGGGATTGCAAGGGGAGGGAGTTATTCACATTTTGTGCACTTTTGCAATGGTTTTGCACCCCGAAACCTCATGAAAGTGGAGGGCCACTGTAACTTGAAGAAATAACTTGCAACAACAACAACATAAGTGCGTGGAGGAAGATCATATTTTTAAATGTTTACTTTTGTAAAAAAAAAATAGAAGGCACTCTCCATTGATGCAGAAAACTGGCACATCAAGGAGAAGGGGTCAGCTGATATACTAGTTGTCTCCATGCAGGGTGTTTCAGGGAACATTAAAATAACGCTCCTTTTAGACGCAGCCTGAAGCCACATTTCACAGTTTTGTTACACAATTCTTTCTGCACAATATGTCAGCCAGTTCTTAGTAGTCACAAGCTACAAAAGTTTCCAGTGATCTTTGTTTTTCTCAAACCATCCCATGACAGGGCCGTGGGAGGGAGAAACTCACTTTTTTCCTGACTTTTAGATGTAGAACTAAATTTTTAGGGATTTTCCTGATCAGTCATCTGGATTCTTCCAACCTTCATCCAAGACTTTTTTAAAAACATTGCAGACACATATCTTTCTCCTCACTCTACCAAAAAATAAAAGTGTCTTTTGCCATATTTACTTGAAAGCATAAACAAAAGTAACCAACAAAAATAGGTTCCTGCCCCAAGAAGGCTCAATTTTGCATTTAGTACTCTCGAATAGGGATGTGGAGGCTTAGATAAATCCACTGAAAATGCTCCTCACCATTTTTTTTAAGAAACCCAAAACCACAGGGTAAAAATAGTAACCCACTGATATGGAGCAAAAAATTCTATCTTTCAAAGCCATCAGTAACATTAGCGATTTTTAACAGAACCAACAGTAAATTCTTAAGTGTTGTTTTCTATGTAAAGGTTTTTCCAACCATAAACTCACCCCATTCACATCCTGAAAGCAATAGGTCCCATATCAAAGATCACCTTGAAAAAAGAATCTCTGGCTTCTCTCCTTTGCAACCTTACTTCTGAGTAAACACCCCAAATGCAGTGAGACTTAGCTCCGGTAGGTTTGGGCATAGGTTTGGGCTGTGAGTGTCCCCTTTTTAAATCAATAGAAGTGGGGCACCCACATAAGCACAGGCAGCTACGGCTTGCTCAGAATTAATCTACCCAAGAGATTATGGGAAACCCTGGGGAGAGCAGAGCCAGGGAACAGAGCGTGTGTTTCCCTATCTGTCCACAATTCCTGGCTTTGGGATCCTGTGCTTCTCCTCTCCCCACACCCACCTGGGAGGAAAGAGCATTCATTTTATGCCTGAATTCACACCATCAGTGCCTGGAACACGGGGATAGAATTCCCGCCCTGCTAGACCAAAATGCAGCACTCCTTCTCCCATGGGCGCAAATGTTTTTAGGAAGAGCCGAAGCTGAGAGTGCAAGATCATACTTAAAAGCCATGCTGGGTCATATCAACAGACCATCTGCTCCAGTGTCCTGCTTCTTATGGGGAGGGCAGACGCCCTTGGGAAGCCCCCCAAAAGGGCAAAGAGGAAAGGGACCTCCCCCCCCCAATCAGGAAGCCACTGATGCGGGGAGATGATATACCGTCAGCTGAAGATGACCTGTAGCCATCATGAGCAGTAGCCCTTGATCCATGTATCCTCCTCCTCCTCCTCCTCCTCCTCCTCCTCCACGAATTTGTCCCACCTCCTTTCAAACTCAATGACCACCAGTCCCATAAATCCATTTCTGTATATACTTATTCTACAGTGTTCAGAGGCACCCTTCCTTTTCACCTGTCCTGATTTTGGGTTTGCTGTTCTATTTGAACAGATAACCCCAAGTTCTAGTATTGTGAGGAGGGGAGAGAAAGGTTTCTCCCTGTCATGCTGCCACCCATCCACCCTTAAGTCAACTGTTTCCTAGACCAGAAAAATCCCCAAGTATTGCAACCATTTTTTTATTTTTATTTATTTATTTATTTAATTATTTTGTCTCAGGATAAATTGTTCCAGTCCCCAAATCATTTGGGATTCCACTTTCCAGGTGTACAATACTCTGAATTCAGGTCTGGTTTCCAGAAATGTATACAGCACACCCAACTGCGGTCACACCATAGATGGATATCCAGGTGCGGTGATAACCAGCTGTTCTGTCTTTGATCCCCTTCATCCAAAACAGCCCTGGTACGCCATTGTCACAGCTGCTGTGCACCTCACTGAGCATAGAGATGATGGCTTTCCCCTTTCCAGGATCTAGCCCTCAGAGGAGTCCTGTCTTTGCCCATCCAGATATTATCACAAATGATGGTGAGTGTTAACAGGTCCAGTCTGGTCTTGGAAGCACGTAAGAACAACAAGCACACTGGAGCTATAGAAGTCCAGGTCTAACTGGTGCCTAAACTGGAAAACCACCTTGGGATGGAGAAGTATTCCCACCCTTTCAGTTCCAAAATGGTGGAAAGGCAAGATGCAAAGATAGTAAATAACAGAGGGGAAAGCAAATTAATTTATCTATTCCTTTTCATAAAGTCATCTGAGCTCAAAGCCTCTGGAGCCTTTCCTGGGACTGAATGCAGCCACCAACAGCGCCTTCTAAATGTTTGGTTTGACATAGGAAGTGGTTGAATTTCAAGCACAGTGGGGCACAGACCTGATTTTTTTAAAAAAAAAAAATTGGTGTGTTGTGTGCTTATTTTGCTTACACAATGAACCACTGTGTATATTTCCAGAAAAGATCAAAATCCTTGGAGAAAACTTAAGATGAAATTCCCACCAGAGGCCCAAGCAACATGGCTTTCCCAGTCTGGTTTGGAGGGGGGGGTTGTATTTACTTTGTTTGTTTTTGTTTGTTTTGGGGTTTTTTTGTTTTTTGGGGGGGAGTTTTTGGGAAGGCGGGGCTGTTGCACAGGCATCCAGATTCAGAAAACAGAGGTAGTAGAGAGGGTTAGATTTTTGTTTTCCCTTTTTGGATCCTTTAGTCTCTCTATCATTTTAAAGAAGAGATGGAAGAAGGGAAAGGACGGCTGAAGGAACCTGCTGGTCCCAGTCCCTCGGCCAGAGCAATGCTGGTGAGTGGGTCACCTGTCAGTGGAACAAAGAATCCACTCCATGTTTCAGTTCAGGCTTTCAAGAAGCTTTCCAGGGTGCTGGCTCTCATTCCTAAATTAGTTCCAGCACTTTGGAGAGTTCCCATACAGCTGGCCAAAACCTGGAATGGATCCACTGCCCCGCTGCCATGGGAGCCATTTGTGGGATTGAGGACACTAGTTTAGATTCTTCATTTGAGTAAGCAGCTGGACTAGAAAGCTGAGAGGGAGGACAATACCACTCCAGCGGGGTGTATAAATACTGGGTTTTACCTCTCCTCTCCCACTCTTTTCCCCCAGTCTTGAAGGACCTGCAAGTTGTAGGGTCCCATGTGTACCACCCAGCCAGGTTCCACACCTGCCACTGCCCCTGCTTAGCTTGCGGGAGGTGATGGATTATCTGTGAAATGGAGGACAATTCCCTTTCTCCCTTCCTTCTGTGTTGTACCCCTCCTAAAAAACAACCCAACCTTCTATCTATGGCACCCGAGCAGCGCTGATCCAAAAACAAGTGCAAAGGAGAAACTGGTGCCATTCACTATTCCCATCCACTCCTTGGAGGTGGAGGGTCTTGATCCTTTATAAGGGATGGGGACCTCCTCCACACCTCAGTCCCCATCTGCAGGAAGCAAGTCCTCCCCCCCCTAACATTTCCAATTAGGTGCAATTTCAAAATGATAAGATACCAAGGAATCAAGCTGCATGCGGAGGGGCCGACAGGTTAAGAAAAGACCCCTCTGTCCTTCTTACTCCCCTGCCTCTTCTTTCTGAACAGCAGGTACTGGGGTCCTAAAGGGGGCTTTGAGGCGGGGGCTCCCTTTCTCTCCCCCCACCCCGCTTTGCAAAAGGATTTCCCCATTCGCCCGGCAAGGCTTCCACGCAGCTGGAAGCCAGCGTCTGCCTCAACCAACAGAAGAGAGGGAGCCCGATCCACCCAGCGTCTGCAACCCTTACTTGGAATTGGCACCATTTTGCAATGGGCAAAATTTGCCATCTGGACCATTTTTGCATTTTCCCAACCTTTGCAATTAGTAGTAGCTGGCAATTTTGCAAGATCTGCAACCGGGATCATTTTTCATTTTTTTCCAAAAATCTGAAATTGGGACCCTTTTGCAAAAATTGCAAGTTCCACGATCATCGCAACAGGGCAAACATTTTGTCATTGGCAATTGGCATCATCATTAACCATCATCCACGCTATTTGCAATGCACCGCAGAGCGCAGAGAGAAACATTTTAATCAATCAATCAGTCAATCAATCAATCAATCAATCAATCAATCCATATCCGCCGCCAGAAAGGGAAAGACCCCCAACCTCCTCCCCTTCTGCCCTGCCGCGCCACTCACGCCCCCTCGCCTACCCCCGGACACCCCTGAGGCGAGCAGGGGGGCGACCTACCTGGCCGGGGGCGCGCGGGCGAGGCTGGGCTGACGGGGGGCGGGGGGCAGGCTCCCTTCCTCCGGCCGAAAGGCTCCTCTTGGGCAAAGTCCGGCTACTCCCGCCGACGCTCTTGCATCCCTGCGCCGCCGCCGCCTCCCGACTGCTCCATCCAGAGCCGCCGGGCGCTCCCCGCCCGCCTCCCCCCTCCCTCCCAAGGCTTAGCAAAAAGGCGGGGGGGGTCCTCGCTTGGAGATGCAAAGCGGGAGGGGGAGGGCGGAGAGGGGGAGGGCGGTCAGGCTCCCCTGGCCTCGCAGCCTCCCCCTTCCCCCCTCCGGTGCCCACCCCCGGGGACTTGGGATTCAGACCCCCCCGCCCGGGGCACCCACCCACCCACCCACCCGCTGGTGTTTTCCTTACCAGGTGGGGCAGTCCGACTGGAAGAGGCGCTCAGTCGCTCCGATTTGGAAAGGATTTTGCGCCCCCCCAGTCTCCAGGAAAGAGGAGTTTTGGTGGAAACGGAGTTGCGGGGGAGAAAATTCAGAGAAGATCTGCTCCTAGGCTGGGGGCTGTCTGGCCAACCTTTGCCCCTGTTGGAAAGGGGGATCCCTCCTTTGCAGCGACTCCAGGAATTAAAATTAAAGGAAGGAGGGAGGAAAACTCAGAAAGAGGATGGAAGCGGAGGCGAAGGCGCTGGACCGGTTCGGCGGATAAAATGGGAAGGGAGGCGATTTGGTCCTCCCCACTCCAGGATGCAAAAGAAAAGAGAGTATGGGGAAAGGTTTGAGGGTTTTAAAAATGAAGCGGGCCTTGGGGTTGAGCCCCCGCAAAAGGGGTGGAGGGGAAAGGACCCCTGGCTCTCTCGTTGGGGCCCCTCCACCTGGGTGAGCTCTTCCCCCTTTCCTCCTGCCGTTCACTTTGTGGACCTGTTACCCTCTTTTGGGATGACCCATATCCTCTCATGATGTGTCTCCAAAGTAGGGCAGACTCAGTGTAATCATTTTGGCCCTGGGGCCCATTGGCTTGCCTTTTGGGCAGTCCACAGCACCACAGAAATCTTCTCCAGACCCACATGTCAGTGAGTTGATTTTCCCCATCAGCTTTCTTTGCTTTCAGCATCATGCAAAGAAATCAGAAATACAGTCATCCCTCCGCCATGCTAGAGTTAGGAGCACAGGACCCCTGTGAAAGTGGAAAAACCATGCATAACTCCAGGCCCTCCCAAACCATATTTGACACACACACACACACAAAGTATGATCACCGCATTCAACCCACTGTGGATTCATCTGAGGCATCGGGGTTCCTTCTCAAGGCAGAAGTGGGGGGCTGGTGGGGCTTACGGCCACCTCTGCTGCTGCCTCCCTAATACCATTTTTTAAAGGGACTTCACTAGCCTCATTTGCAGTTTCTCAGCCTCTTGAAGCTTGCAGTCACTATTAAAAATGGTATTAGGGAGCCAGCAGAGGCAACAGCAAATAATATGTGAATATTCAAATCCACTAAAGTGAAACCCACAAATGTGGAGGGCTGACTGTACTTCTGTCTGGATGGTCCTAATGATAGAATTAAATTATCAACCTGTACACATGAGAGTCTTACCTAGCTCTTTTTTTTCTGTCCTTCAGATTTTCCTCGTCCTCCCGTTTCTCAACTACAGTCTCTATTTTGATTAATGACTAAGTCAAAGTATTGTTACATCCCTTCAAGTTGACTCTGAGTTATAGAACTCCGTCACAGGCTTTTCTTGATATGGTTTATTCTGAGGAAGTCTGCCATTGTCTTGACCTGAGGCTGAGAGAGTGTGCCATGCCCAAGGTCATATAGTGGGTTTCCATGGATGAGCAGGGATTTGAACTCCAGTCTCCCAGAGTCCTAACTCAGCACTCAAAAGACTGCCCCACACTGGCAGGCTTTATAAATAGCCAACCAACCTTGCTCAGTAGCCTGAGGCAAGTACTTCCAGGAGGAGGCCTGCCCGGGAAGCATTTGTGTGCACGCAAAGTAAGTTCAGCACTTTGGGTGGTTCTTTGAAAGCTGGGACTAAAACCTGGGACAGATTTGCCACCCCACCAGCACTGGAGCCACAAGCTGCCCTGGGAGGGAAAATGTCCCCGGGGGAACCCACGCTTTTCAGATCAGTGGTCAGCTGTGGGTCGCTTTCTCTCAAGCCCCACATAGCTGCCTCAGTCAAAGGCCAGCATTCTTTGGGAGTGACGAAAGTAGCAGATGGCCTGGACAGATGGGAGGAAGCAGCATCCATGCTCTAAATTACACAAATGAGCACTGGTGGAGTGATTAAAATTACAGCCCCATTTACCAGTTTGAGCAAAACCACAAAACCTTTGGAGAGACACACAGCAGGGCAAGACTAGCAAGGTTGCCATTGGTCCTGGCAAGAAAAGGTTTGGAAATTGCTTTTTTAAAAAACAACAACAGCCACATACTCTGCAGTGCATTATATAAAATTTCTTGCATGCATTTTGCTAAGTGTCCTCCCGCACTGGAGCAGTCGGAAGTTCCCATGGGAGTTAGGGGGGTAGCGCCCATGACATCCTACAGAAGTATTTTTAAGGTGCTATAACACACTTCCTGATAGCTCTTGGATTCCATGTCAGTGGGATAGGGAATCCACTCCAGATTTTCTGCATACTTCAAAGGAGCTTTTGGAGGAGACTGTCCTAACTGGGCAACAGGACTGAGCACCATCAAAAGCTCCTTTAAAGTGCAGTTTGAAATCCAGAGAGTACCAATCTCTACACTTCAAACAGGATCTTTCCGCATTGCACTGTTATAGTGCTATTATTCCACTTTCAGCATCCTGTAGAATCCTTGAGGTTGCAGGTTATGGAGGGGCCTTTAGAATTCTCAGCCAGAGAGCTCTTTGGCCTCAGTGAACTAAAAACCCCAGAATTTCACCATAGGTTGAAAGTGGAATAATAGCACTACAACAGTGTGGTGCAGAAAGACCCACAGATTCAGTGCCTTGGATAGCTCATTCAAAGGTAGGATCAAAACTCGGAGTGGACCCACTGCTCTGCTGACATGGAAACCACTAGCCACTGCTGGTTCACTGCAACACACTCACAAAACTACCCAGGTGGAGTCTGCATGACAACAACACAGCTGCTTAGCTCTGTGTTTCAAAGCTCAAAAAGCCCCAAATATGTTGTCATTGCAATTTTGCAACAACCGAGCACTCAGTCCCATTGCGGTCACAACCACTTCTGGCAGGAATGCAGGAGAGAGCCTTCTCGGTGGCTGCCCCTCAGCTCCAGGACTCCCTTCCTGGGGAGGGCGTGATAGCCTCCTCCTTGCTGTCCTTCCAGCATCAGGCAAAGACTTTATTATTCCGATTGGCTTATGAAAACTGGAGGTTTTTCAAAGGAAGGGCTTTTAAGAGGGAGCTCTACTGTTTTGTTGTACTGTTTTAAAACTTCTTTTTTTCCAGCTGGATACACCTTTTAAACATTTTTTAATGGCATGTTTTAAATTGTATCTTGCATTGCTGATAATTTAATTCCATCCTACTGCCAGACTTTTGTATGTTTTAACTCTACTGCATTGGTTTTGATTTGTAAGTCATCTATAGTCCCATTTCTGGGGAAAAGGATATAAATGAAGATCATCATCCTTATCCACTATTTTTCTCCCCATATGACTTGCTTGTTATTTTTACAAACTTATATCCTGCCTGTTTTCAGAAAGGTGAACTTAAAGTTTGTAACACAAACCCTAAAAATAACATGAGAGCCACTGAATTGCACAGCAGCGACAGGAAGACCCCACTTTTTGATGCCCTGTTGTCTGGTGACTCGCTCTTTTGATGCTTCCAAATTAAGGACACGTTCCATTAATTCGAAGGGGGTTCCACTCTTTCATCAGTTCTGCCTGCCTATGGTGGAGGCTTGCTTGGACTGTGCATGCATATGCTGATTGCAAAGCAAGCAGAGAGGGCGGAAAAGCCACCAAGCCAGCTGTGAGACTTTGCAAGCAGCGCGCACACGGTCAGTCCCATTTGAGCCTCTGTAAGTCCTTCATGCTCCCTGCAGTACAGTCCATGGGTTCTGCTTTTCAACCCATTCTGTTTTGTGACAGTGCTCCGGTCCCTAACCTATGTTGGATAAGTAGGGAAGCCTATATCATAAATGAAAAAAAACATAAGGAGAGTGGGATGGGGAAAATGCAAATTCCTCCTCTTCTTTCCAGCGCTTTTACTGCCCAAATTTGCTGCTGCGGAAGCACCGGAAGGAAAGATGCCTTTTGTTTTTACAGCAAAGTACATGGAGAGCCGAATGACTCTCCCACAAGCATCCCATAAGGGCAACTCCTTAAAGATTAGGACTGAGATTCTACATTTGTGTTTGCATATTGGAAATCTACACAAATCTATTTCCTTAGCCTGCATTAATAGAACCATCTTTTCCATGACAAGGGAAGTTATGGGCCGTTTCCACATTAAACTGTAATAGTGCTATTATTCCACTTTCAACATCCAATGAATCCTGGGTTTGCAGTTTAGGGAGGGACCTTTGAGGCCCTGCAAACCGCAGGATTCCATAGCATGTTGAAAGTGGAATAATAGCACTATAACAGTCTAGTGCAGAAGTGGGCATAGCCCCACTATTTTCTGTGCTAGTCAGGCCTCATATGGAGTCCTGCTTTCAGTTCTGGGCACCTCATTTTAAAAAGGGTGCTGTATAAACAAGCTGGAGCAGGTTCAGAGAGTGACAACGAGGATGATTAGAGGCATGAAGAAAAAAACTTATGAAGAAAGACCGAAGGAGCTGAGCCTGTTCAGCCTGGTGAAGAGGAGGACATCCAAGTTCAAACCTCATTTACACATAGAAATTAATGCAAGTACAGCAACATTTAAAAAAACAGTCACAAAAAAGGGAAAATCATTGCAGAAAAGGGTTAGAACACTGATACTTTGGTGAGGCTCAGTGGGTGGCGATTCTAAAGTTCTAAAAAGATCTTTTTATCTTGGTGAGGGCAGAGAAAGATTTAACAAACAAATAAGAAATGGAAGTTAATATTATTTTTGAATGATATGAATGTGAAAACAAAAATTACAATGACAAGGGCTGGGCTTAGATTTTGAAGGAACAACTCCGTATAGTCTGAAGGAAAAGACTTCATGAATCGAGAAGTTTGGAGGGGAAACAATCAGCAAACCTTCCTTGCAAGCAAAAGATACCCGCCCCCAATAATCATTTTCATAGCTATTTTAATCCTGGGCTACATGAGTGACAGCAAAATGATTGACGCAGACTGATTGGAAAGCAACCTGCTTTCAATTTGGAAGGGAAAAAAAACTGTTCCCTTTAAAACGATGCTAATCCCTTGGGTTGGCATGGATTTCAGGAGAAGGAAGGAACTGGCTTCCAAGAGTTTTAAAAACAACAGGACACACGGTACAGACCATACAAAGTCTCAGAGAGGAAAACCCCCAGCTTCTCAGGAGAATAATGATCAGCTCAGGGGGAACTTTTTGGAGACTGAGGGATGAGGTCTTCAGGATGATCATTCAATCAATTCCCCCACAAAAGAAAGAAAGAAAGAAAGAGAGAGAGAGAGAGAGAGAGAGAGAAGGAAGGAGGAAGAGTGTATTTTAAAAAGAAGTCAAAGCCCGTTTCCACACTACACTCTTATAGTGTGATTATTCCACTTTCAACATCCTATGGAATCCTGGGGTTTGCAGTTTTGGGAGGGGCTGGAAACTGCAAACCTCAAGATTCCATAGGATGTTGAAAATGGAATAATCACACTATAAGAATGTAGTGTGGAAATGGCCAAAAGTGGGCACAGATTTCATAGAATCATAGCCTCGTAGAGCTAGAAGAGACCCTAAAAGCCTTCCAGTCCAACTCCATCCTGCCATGCAAGAACACACCAACAAAGCATTCCTGACCGGTGGGCGTCCAGCCCCTGTTTAAAAACCTCCAAAAAAAGAGACTCCACCACGCTCCCAGGCAGCGTATTCCACTGTTGAACGGCTCTTACTGTCAGGAAGTTCTACTGATGTTTAGACGGAATCCCTTTTCCTGTGGTTTGAATCCATTGCTCTGTGTCCCAGTCTCTGGGGCAGTGAAAAACTAGCTTGCCTCACATCCAATGTGACACCCTTCAAATATTTAAACATGGCTATCCTATCACCTCTTAACCTTCTTTTCACCAGGCGAAACAGACCCAGCTCTGTCCCTTTTAAATCTTAGCTCACCATAAATTGGAGTCGACTTGATAGCAGTTACCAACAACAGGCAGACAGCACCCGGTTGGCAAACCGGTCTTTTTAGGCTCACAGAGATCTTTGTCTCCTGGAGGCCTAAATTGTCCTGGGAAGAAGGAAGGCAATGCATTGGAACACCATCCTTCTGCTGAGACCAAGCGGTCCTTGTCCAAAGGGACGCAAGAGGACATACAAACCAAAAGGCCAGCCTCCCGCCCCCCGCTTTTCCCTGCTTTGGGGCCTCCTTGATTCTGCATGCTGTGCACTTGTGTTTCCATCAATCTCTGGAGGAAATAATTTCCTTCTGGTTTCTTGTGCTCAGAGATTACCAAGGGCAGATGAGAAACCTCTTGGGACACCGCTGGCAGATGTTGCTCTTGCTGAAGCAGCTTCTCTCTCTCTCTCTCTCTCTCTCTCTCTTACACACACACACACACACACACACACACTCTCTCTCTCAGTCCCTCCTTCCCATCCTCAGGAAATCTGCAGGTATTCCCTCCAGTTGCCATGGCAGCCGCAGAAGAATTCCTCCAACTCAGAGCACTGAGCCCATCACAGGTTTTGCGTGCCAGGGGAGAATTTCCAAGCATGCGTTGCTGCTGGAAAATCCCTCTCTGGGCTTCAGCAGACTCCCTCTCCGCTGTGGAGTTATCCACTCTTCCTGGAGCAGTGAGTTCCAAGGACAGATTGACCCACCTTTTGGCTTCCAGTTGAAGGCGAGGAGCCCTAGAATTGAACTGCACTGGCATTCCAGCTGGATGAGACCCATGGAATTAACTATTGGAATTAACTATTAACTTGTGCAAGGACTCATGCCTGACATTGGATGGACACGTTCATACACTCCCCGATGGAAGTTGTTGGGCATTTTTGTCCGAAGTGGAACATTCCTATTAGGTTCAAAGCTGCAAAACCAGAGCCCTGCAGGCTGTGCTTTTATGGACACAGACAGAGATGTGGGTGTATAGGAGCATTGGACTGCACATTGGGTTGGCATTCATGTGTTTTATGTTGCCATTCAGTACTGTTTACCACAACTCGTGTATAACTGTGCATGTAGAGATCTATGCTATGCTATGCAATGCCAATATAAGCATTTTTTGGAAAACTTTTATTTCTGAACCATTTGAGTGTTGGATGAGGACTGTGGGAGAGCAGTGTTTGGCCAGCTCAGCTCTGGAAACCCATTAGGTTTGCAAGTCATGCTCTCTCAGCCTCAGAAGAAGGCAAAGGCACACCACCGCTGATTCAATCAGGTCAATGAGAGCCATGGTGGTGTAGTTTTTGGACTGTAGGACTATGACTCTGGGAAGCCAGGATTTGAATCCTTGCCCAGGCACAGAAACCTCCTGTGCAACCTTGGGCAAGACACTCTCTCTCAGCCTCCGAGGGAGGAAAGTGTTGTATTCAGGCAACAGAGTGCAGAGCTAGCAGAAGGCTGTTTCAGCAGACAAACGGAGGCGGTCCAGCAGAGCTTGCCTGTTTAGAGTTGAGCAGAAGCAGAGCCAAAAAGTTGGTCCAGGAGTTCAGGAATCCAGCAAGCAGCAAGGTTGGACAGTTTAAGGTCAGAAATCCAGGCAGACAGCAAAGCAAAGTTCAGACTAAAACCCAAGGCAGAGTGACTTCTCTGGTGGCATGTGAGGCACCAGCCCCCAATAGATACAGGCTGTGTGTGACCTCCCTGATTAGCTGTCGTCTTCTTTTTTCAATCACCAGCTTGTGGTTTAGATTTTTAGAAAAAAAGTATCATAAGAAAAGAACTACCTTGGTTGCCTTTGAATAACAAGAAAGCAGAGATTTACGTTTTAAAAAACCATTCATGCAACATTAACTGACCAAAGAAGAGGGGTGGCTTTCCACTAAAACAGTCCCTAATTAATTATTAAAAGTAACTTCCCAAGCCCTACTCTGACACTCTGATCACTGCGCCACTCAACGTCCTGACTTCCTAACACGCAAATATACTTAAATGTAATAAATAATTACAAAGGTAACAAGTCATTGGCAAGTTTGCAAGAGGAAACTGCACCCAGTGTCTTTTCTTGGCTTGAATTTTGTTGCTTTTTTCAGGTTGTTTTTTTTTTGAAGCAATTGGGTGAAGGAGAGAAGGAAGGAACTCTGTGCATGCACATGGTACTACCAGAGGTAGGATTTAATCTCTCCCTCCCAGTCTCTGTCTGTGATCAGAATCAGCCTTTAAGAGCAGTAATGCCCAAATACTCTGAAGGCACCAGATCCCATCTTGGAAGCTAAGCAGGGTCATCCATGGTTGGTACTTGGATGGGAGATCACCAAGGAATACCCGGCGTTGTAGGCTAAATTTCAGAAGGAGGCAATGGCAGACCGGCTCTGTGTGTTCCTTGCCTAAGACAACCCCATAAAACCCATGCATTCCCCATAAGTGGACAGGCAGCTTGAGGGTACTTAGGAATCTAAATATCTCAAATCATAGAATCATAGAGTGGGAAGAGACCACAGTGGCCACTGAGCCCAACCCCATTCTAACGCACAGGAGGATCTCCATCAAAGCCCTCCCTTTGACAGAGGGCCATCCAGCCTCTGTTTAAAAACCTCCAGAGAAGAGACTCTACTGTACTCCAAGGCAGTGTATTCCCACTGTCAAATGGCTCTTACTGTTGGGAAGTTCTTCTTAATGTTCTCCTTTTTGTTCCCTGCTACTTCTGCCTTAGGTACCAGTGTTTCTGTCATGCCCAGGAACACCCTGACTTTGTTAAATGAGGGACCCCTGTACCCCTGCCCACTTCAGCCGTCTTGGAAGGAGGTGCACTGTAGCTGGCAATGCCCAGAGGGTTCCGTGCGTGCAACCTTAGCCTGAAAGCAGAGGCTGGGAAACACCCAACCCTTTCTGTAGGGCTGAACGTACGCCCAGCACACTCACAGGATTCAGCTGACAGAGGATAGCCACAACAACAAAACAAGCTTTCTGGAAAGGAATAAAGAATTCCAAGAAGCGCAATGCAAAATGGAGGGGAGGGGAGGACACTCATCCGTCCACCACTCCCAGTTTTTGTGCCTGTACCATTGCTCTGACCTTGAGCTGCCCCCCTCCCTGAGCTTAATGTGTAGAGATGCTGTGTGTGTGTGTTTGTGTGTGTGTGATGGCATTGTCCATTATTAAATGAATCCCTCCAGCCATCCAAGAGCAACTGCCTAAGTCTAGATTTAGCTCTCATTTCAGATGAGAACAGAACAGGGACACCACAAAAGGCTTTGTATTCCAGGAAACCTCGTTAGAGATTTAAATTATACGAATGGGCTTTTGAGCAGAGATCCTCATTATCTGGCATTTGCAATTAATCCCTTGTTTCTACACCACCCTCCTTACCCCCCATCTCTCTCATACACACACACACTCATTGGACTCTTCATTTCTCTTTACCTTGAACGTGCCTTTTGGGCAAGGGGGGCGTGTGCAACGCCAGAAACCCAGCCGGGGCATGTGTACGTGTGTGTAGGCATGCATGAACACCGTGGGGGTACAGGGAGGGGATTATAGGCAGCCCCAGAGTGTCAAGCCGTAGAGACGAGACACAGAGGATGAGGAGGGAGCCTTCCCACTAGGCAATACTGTCACAGCCCGAAGAGCCAGAGCAAAGACGTTGCTCCTAGAAGAGAAAGGGACTTGATTTCTTCTCCCTGGTTTGGACAAAGTGAATGGAGTACCGATTTTTAGAGAAAATTACAACACTTGGAGGCTTCCATGTCAGTGGGACGGCGAATCCACTCCAGGATTTAGCTTGAAGTTTAAAGGAGTTATGGAGGGGATTGAATCTATTGGAGTTCAGCCCCTTGGACAGCAACTTTAAAGTTCAGATGAAAACTTGGAGCTGATTCACCATCCTGCTGATATGGATCCACCACTGAAAGTAGTTAAAAATAGTTACACCTCAGAAGGAGTAAAGGTAATTCTTGGGTGCTATCATCCTCATGTCCCAGCCTTGGGTTGATAAGACATAAATGGAGGCACCACCTTCACAAAATCAACAACGGGCAAAAAGTAGCAATCGCGGGTGGTTCCCGTGTCAGTGGCATGGTGAATCTGCTCTGAATTTTAGTCAGAACTTTAAAGATGCCATCCACCCAACAGAATCTATTTCAGAGGGGCAGGATGTAGAAGCTTTGTTTAGCTCATTTGTAAAATTAAAACTAGACCCGAAGAACATTCACTGCCCCGCTGACATCAAGTGAGTCTCTGGCTGCCTCTGGCTTTTATGATTTTGCTGTCAATGGCACAAGGAGTCACAATACTGATGAGCAGCGTATAATTGATCAGCAGGAGACTGACAGTGTAAAAGCTGGTTTGCTCTCTCTGCCATACAGGTTTCTGCAAGTGAAGCTGGGCTCCCCTCCAAATTTTTCCAAATCCCCACCTGTGTGCAACTATGGCCATTTCCACACTAGACTGTTATAGCACTATTATTCCACTTTCAACATCCCATGGAATCCTGGGGTTCATCGTTTGGGCAGGGGCTTAAACTGCAAACCCCAGGATTCCATAGGATGCTGAAAGTGGAATCATAGCATAGCGGAAATGGCCCAGTAAAAGCAGTAGGCATACCAGTATGAATATAGAAATCAACCCAGGAGGGCACCTCCCCCTGCAGAACCTATCTGGTGAGAGAGAAGAAGAAAATGCATGAGCAGTGGCAGTCATGATCAGAAGCGGCTTGCTTGTTCTGCTTCCCAGCCTGTGAAAGCCCCTGTGATCACCCGGCCTCCCACGTACATCAGCAACTCTGGGTGCGCTCAGGCAGAACAGGGACTTGGAAATACCATCCGTCAATCAATACCAAAGCTGGGGAGGACAGAACCCTGCAGATCTCCCCTTTCCATGCCTGCTGCTGCCTTCTTTGACACAGTCCCCGCTCGGCCTTCTGGGCACGCAATGTTGGCATCGTTTCAGGATCACTTCTTGTACTGCTCTCCTAAAAGCACCGCTTCTTTTCCCCCTTTCAACACTTCAAAAGATTAAGCCCTCTGGTGCCCAGATCAAGACCCTGAGATTTCCCTGGTACAAGTTGGAGCTGTCTGGGGGAGGAGGATGGCGCTGAGATCAGCAGTGTTTTATGCAAACTTTTGAAGGAACTGTCCAAAGTTCTGAGAGGCTATAGGGATGGTTGGCAGTGCTGGAACTCAAGGGAGCTTTCCATGGTGCTGAGCACCCAAAGTAAGTCTAGCACCGCCTTCAATAGCTCTTTTAAAGTTTGGACTAGAATCCAGAATCACTGCTGCTACCACCCCATTGATGCTTAAGAAAGCAGCCTCCAGAAGAGGGGGGAAAGCATTGTGCTGCTGAGATGGAGACCTTTCCAATTTTGATAGCAAACTAAACATTCAAACAGAGTTATGACGGGCTTCCACTGGATTTTGAAAGTAGTGGTGGTGAGTGGCTCCCATGAAGGCAGAGATGTCATATCCACTCTTGGTTTAAGTCCAAGCTTTACAAAAGCTTCATGATGCTGAACCTATTTGGGGCGGTACAGATGAGCAGCATGAACGGCTATTTTAAAGTTGAGACTAAAAACCAGACCAGATTCACCACCTTTCCATGACATGGAAACCACCAGCCACCACTGATCAAAAGAAGAGATGCCTCCTCGAGGCCTTGTGACTGACAACCATCCCTGCAAGGTGTTCCATGGGCTCTCCTCCAAAATGGGAGGAAATCTTCCTGTTTCACCACCTCTTTCTTAAGGATCCCAAATCTGTGGGAAGGAATGGTGTTCCTTGAACTATAAAACAGTACAAACAGATGCAACGCCTTGCAGGGGTTTCCCGTGTGGTGCAATTAGTGGGAACGGAGTCTCCATGGCAACTGCTTCTGCTTTGGAAGGACTGCCTTCTCTGCATCTCAGCCCTTCCCAGTGACCACCAGCCTCTTTGGGCAGCTAATCATTCATCTGTTGAATCCTTTCCAATTGGTCCTGTTCCTTTACACAGTTTAAAACAGTTGGCTGTTTAGAGAAAGGCCAAAATCCTATACTGAGGGGATGGAACATAAGCTGACCTCTTGTTAATGAGCGATGAAGTCCCACACGCTCCCCAAAACATTTCACAGATGATAACCGGGATGCGTGGGGAATGGTTATTAATGAAGAAGAAGACGCAGGCCAAGAGAGGCTGCCGGAGTGTGTCTTTGCCTCAGTCTAGTGGGAAGGGCAAGATTCTCTCCTCCACCTCCTCTCCTCTTTTCTCCCCCTGCTGAATTAATTGAGTGCAAACTACATTTTCAGTTCGAACTCAGTTTGCAGCAAAGAAAGTAAGCCAAAGCCAAAGGTGGAAAGTGGGAAGAGGAGAGAGAAACTGAGACATTTCAAAAGCAGCTGAAATACTGAGATGACAGAAGGTTAGCCAAGACTGTGCTTGCCCAGTGAGGACCACTAGAGGGCATGAAGTCCAACTTACACATTTTAAGCTTACTCTCTTGGTCATTGCAGAGGCTGGAATTCTGTATTGGCCTTGTGCAATGACCAAAGTTCCTCCACAGCCCACCTTTTAGCTGCTGCAGTCTACCCCAACACTGCCATTTACTGACCTGTGGGGAGTTGTGGGGAGCAATGAATTGCATCCAGTGTGTTCCCGTATCTTGGAGCTGTCAAGATTTGGGCCTCCTCCATAGCCTTGAAGGCCCTCCAGGAATAAAGAAATTGCATATCCCTCATCTTCTCGGGGAGCATTTTGCCATTTGATTGTTTCGGGGTCCAGGAAAGGACATTCTAAAAAATAAAGTGAAAAGAAAGTGACTTCTGGGCACACAGCAGTGACATCATCCTCTTGGACTTCCAATGGACCTCCTCCAAAGGTCCAAAAAAACAGCTGATTCCCCCCCCCTTCTTCAACTGGGCAGTAAATGGCCACCTGGGTAGGGTAGGTGTTCCATAGTTCAAGCTGTGCAGAACTTTCTCCACCCAGGGTCTCAGCCATTACTTTATGCTCATGGAGTTATGCAGAGGCAACTCTGCCTCACATTGTGATGCCATGCTACAAAACACACAATCAAATGCCCATGTGCACTCTAATGCCCATGCACACCTGCATTGCACATCTATGCACAATGCACACCCATGTGCCATTCAACACAATGCACATAGGCAACTCCAGTGCAGGCAGAGCTCTGCTTCTGCAGCCTTGACCCGATTGGGGATGCTCCCTATCAGACAAATTTGTCCAACCATTTTTGCAGGAGAACTTACACCAGCAGAACTCTGCGCTAAGAAATTAAACAGAAAACAAAAGAGAGAAAGCTTGTCCTCCCATTTATCTCTATGCCAGGAACCTCTTCCTCTCTTAAATGTTTCAGGCTGCTGCTAAAAAGTGAAGTCTCTAGAAGACTGGAGGGGCTGGAGGTGAGGGGAGCTTCTGGGGTTCAGAAGACGCCACACCCTTCTCTGCTGTGGTCTTGGGGCTCCCCCTGCTGGCTTCTTGGGGAATAGCTGAAAGATTTTGAGCTGGCCAGGTTTATCACAGGGGGAGTCAGGCAGTCTTGCAGATATTCTTGGACTGCAAATCCCAGCAGTCCCTGACACTGTAGCTGGTATCTGTTAGTGTTTGATTCCAGGACCCTGCCTATGTGGATACCAAAATTCATGGATGCTTGAGTCCTATGAGGTACAATCATGTAGTAAAATGGTTTCCCTTAAATAAAATGGCAAAATCAAAGGTTGCTTTAAGGAAAGAAAACATTATCAGGCCATGGTTGACAGAATCCATGGATATAGAGGGCCAACTGTAATGCTGGGAGCCACAATCTCATGCGCCTGAAGGGCTGCCTCACTCCCACCCTGGTTTTAAAAATGGACACGGGGGCGGGGGGACCCTTCACATCACTCAGTTGAATTTTTTGTGACGTCCTTGACATTTGGCCATCCAACCTCAGTTTGGAAACCTCCAATGAAAGGACAGTCCATTTCCTTCTAAGCTGATCTAGTCTCCCTGTCAAACAGCTCAGGAAGATCATATGCCATTTCCACACTACACTTTTCTAGTGCTATTATTCCACTTTCAACCTCCTGTGGAATTCTGGGGTTTGTAGTTTCCTGAGGCCAAAGAGCTCTCTAAATGCCCCTCCCTAAACGGCAAACCCCAGGATTCCAGAGGAGGTTGAAAGTGGAATAATAGCACTATAACAGTGTACTGCGGACATGGCCCTAGTTCTGCATCCACGGATATTTAATCTGAATCTCCTGCCTTGTGATTTTGATTTGTAAATTCAGCTTCTTTTCTTTGGAGCTGCAGGGGAAACAGAACCTTATTCTATTTTCCACTTGACAGCCACTGAGGTGGCACTAATGAAAAGACTCTGAATGCATTAAAAAAATATTAAAACTAAGCAACAGACAGCAGTTGTGGTTCAGTAATAGTACCTCTCTATGCCATTGGTTGCTTTGCTCCTTCAGAGAGGAGGTCAGTTGATGTCAGATCAGCTTTGTTCTCTTTGCCATGCTTAAAGCAGTTGCTTTGTGTGGTAAGTGGGCTTTATTGTGCTGTGAGGGGATGATGGGATCAGGTGAGAAGCAGTGTGCTGATAATGAAAAACATGGCTGCAATGTCATGCAATTGGCAGGAGAAATGGGTCCCATTCTGGAAGAAAAGGTGGCATAGAAATATAATAAATAAATAATAAATGAGAAAATGAGAAAATGGGAGAGAGAGATGGAAGTCTGGGGAAAAGAGTTGTTTTAACTAACTGCATGCACTAATTTGAAATGTTACTGCTAATAATGTACTGAAACTCCAATAGTTTTTTTGTCTTGGCAGTTGCCAAGGTGTGCTGGTCTGTTTCTTCACGGTTCTGAATAAAACTCAGAACCCTTTAAGCTCGTTCTCTGAACTTGAAGCTAGCCAGTGCAAGACAATTGGCACATCGCTGGGCTGCAGTTTCACCGTTTGCCAGTGGGAGACAGCAAATCCTCGTGACTCATGGTGTTTGGAGGATGTTTTACCTGTGGAAGAGAAACAGGCTTTGCTCCCACGGCAAGGAAAACACAGGCTCCTGTATGCTGCTGAACTGCAGTTTCCATCGCCTCCACCCTGGCAGAACTACCCCATGGTGCAAAATACTGGGAGCTGCAGTCCAACAACTATCGTATGGTATCTGCCCAGATGAATGAGCAGTCGGAGGTTTTTCTTGGCCACATTTAAGATTTGCAAGTCCTACTTACAAATCCTATTTTATTGCACACGAGCACACACACAAACACACACACACATATCTGGTCTGTAGATTTCAGTCAAGGCTCATCCGATGATTCCTCAGTTAAGGTCCCTGCTCGATTATTTTCTTTGGCTTTTAACTGATTATTATTGATAACCTGATGATTTGCTTGCCACCACTGTTAAGCCTCTTTGGAGTCTTCCTGGAACAAAAGTAAGATAGATTAGAAAAACCAAACCCAGCAAATTATGAGATCTGTCTTCATTAAGGCAAATCTCCCAGAAGGCACCGCAGTGATTGTGAAGAGCACTTGCATGAAATGGGACATGGCTTGGTATCGGAGTCTGGAAGCCACCTGGGTTGACCTGAAGATTGCAGTTGCTACAGCGGGGCCTCTGGAAGAATCACCTACCCTTCAATGTTTCCCAGATGGAAAGCAGAATACACGTGGACAAACAACATCAGCGTGTCCCCAGGATGGCAAAAGGACAGACCAGCTAGGAGAGGCTGCCGTCGGTTGCTTTTGCCTGAGCCAAGGGAAAGATGCCATCCCCTCCTCTCCTCAGCGCAGAGTCTGCTGAGAGCACACCACTTGCGCGTTCGAACGCAGTTTGCAGCTACTGAAGTACGGTGAGGAGACGAGGGGAAAGTGGGAGGAGAAGAGAAAAACAGGGAGCTGAGGTTTGTAGTTTCCTGAGGCCCAAGAGCCCCCTGGCTGAGAATTCTAAAGGCCCTTCCCTAAACTACAAACTCCACGATCCCACAGGAAAGTGGAATCAGGCAAAGGGGGCTGTCCGCCTGGAATGTCTCAGGGTCCCCCCACCCTTTGCTGGCCGCCTGTTACATGACTCTGGTTTCTCTTTCCACCGGTTCTTATCCCCAGAGCTGCCAAGTGAGCAGGGGCGACCGTCTGCCGGTGTCCTTTTGCAAACGTCCCTGGGTTTGGACCCTCTCTGGGCCTGGAGCCAGAACAATCCCATGGGTGTCCTACACCTGTAGGAACAGAATAGCACCCAACGGAATCCAAGGAAAAACGGGGAGAAACGCTCCAAGTGCTCAGCCGATTGGTGTTTTCTGTTGTTTTAATTTTAGAACAAGCCAAATGCATTTTGGTCTGCGTTTATATTCCAATGGCCTTCTTCCGAGGCTACATAAGAACAAATACAAATGGAAAGGCCAAATTAAAAATCAAAAGGACACCACATAATTATACCATAAACATCAGCTTCAAGCATCATAACACATTTCAGCGGGTGTATATCGCTCAAAGCCTTTATATCAATATGTTATCTAGCAGCAGAAACCTCTGATTTCCAGAGGTGTGGACCCTGTTTTCTAACTTTTCTCATTACTGAGAAACCAACCTCACAAGATGTTTCTGCTGCTAGATAGTATATTGATATGTATATAAAATACTATAATTTTAATCAATGCTTAGCTTGATTCTTTAGAAATTCAACGCAACAGTGCTAATTCAAGAGTAAAATAAAATATATATCTGAGAGTAACTAGCCACTCAATAAATTTTGGCAAAGATCCTACGTCACCGTCTTAGACCATTTCTGCACTACACCGTTACACTGTTAAACGTATGTAAAAAAAAATAAAACACGAACAAAGACCACATAAAACCATACACCAAATCAAAAATAGAAAGCAATACGAAAACTATACCACTACCTCTTATATAATTAAACTATAATTCAAAACTTAACTAAACTAACCAAAGAAAAACCACAACTATTTAAAAATTGGCTCCAACCCTTGTTGAAACCCTATTAAATAAATGTACTTAAAAGCATTAACGTGAACTCTATTTTAACTTTGTTGCTCAATATGTTATACCAAGTATCTAAGAAGAAATCATTATTAGTATAATTCTGTTGTTCTTGTGGTGAATAATGCTGATTGCTAAGTTCCAATTTATCTCTCTGGTCATTTCTGCACTATGATCTTATAGCGCGATTATTCCACTTTCAACCTCCTATGGAATCCTGGGGTTTGCAGTTTCGGGAGGGGCCGGCTGGCCCCTCCCAAAACTGCAAACCCCAGGTCCATAGGAGGTTGAAAGTGGAATAATCGCGCTATAGAGCGTAGTGCGCTTCTCTCTCTCTATGTGTGTGTGTGTGTGTATCTATGTATATACATATCAGTCATTACAAATAAAATCACAGTATTTCAGGATAATTGTGTATATTCTGTATATTTTGTTTTCTTGGCAGTGCTTGAAAGCGTGGCTGCGAAAAGAGACCGCAGGGGAGATGTGCAGAATTCACATTTTCACTCCTTCACACCGTAGCGCAAGTGAGGTGTACGTAGGCAGGCATAACTCGACGCTGTGCAAGCACAAGGGGGGATCTGGGCCTCCTTGCTCGGGGAAATGGAGTTGTCTGTGAGAAAGCAGCGAGCAATGTTGGCAGCCTTTGAAATCCGCGAGGAGGAAAGGCAGAGGCAGGGAGAGCAAATGTCTGGGCCTCGTGTTCAGCTTCCTTGGAGGGGGTCCAGGAATGAATTTGACGAGAATCCTCAAATGTGTCCTCAGGCCGAACCTGGACACGGGAGGGGGAAAGGGACGGGGTGTCTTCCTCCCTTCGTTCTCCCTGGCTGGCAAAATCACAGAGGGACTCACGTAGAATGACACAGACTGTGCAGCGGTGGCTATTTCCGCCTTACACTATTATAGCGCTATTGTTCCACTTTCAACATCCTGTGGAATTCTGGGGTTTATAGTTTACTGAGGCCAAGGAGCTCTCCGGCTGAGAATCCTCAAGGCCCCTCCCTGAACTGCAAACCCCAGGATTCTATAGGAGGTTGAAAGTGGAATAATAGCACTATAAAAGTCTAGTGCAGAAATGACCCAAGAGCCCCCAAAGGCCATGGAGTCCAACCCCTAATTGGTTTTAGATTCGTGTTTCAGTAATGTTTTTTGATACTGTGTTTTGTTAAAACTTAATTTACTTTAGTTTTAACTTTAGTCATACATGTATATTGTCTATGCATAATATTTTTCTTTGTTCTTTTTTTCTGCTGTTGTGAATTAGTTGGTGTTACAATTAACTATCCATTTTTTAAAAAAAGATACAAAGATTAAAAAAAAATGAGCTAGTTGCGTTAAAACACCCAGAGTATAAAATCATTTAAACCTAATAATAAAGGTAAAAATGCAGGATGCTTTTCATGACCCATTAATCACCCGATGCCTATGAAAGAGAGCAAATGAGGGGAGCAGGTTATTCTCCCATGGGAGGGAATTGCACAGCTTGGAGCAGCCACCAAGAAGCCCCTCTAACATGTCCTCATCAGGTGGGCCTGTGAGGACGGTGGGGCCAGGAAAAAAACCCCACCCAAGGTTCTTAAGACCCAGGCAGACTCATATAGCAGGAATGTTTTTGTTGTTGTGTGCCTTCAAGGCATTTCTGACTTATGGTCACCCTAAGATGAACCTATCACAGGGTTTTTTGAGGCTGAGAGTGTGTGATGCACTCAAGGTCGCCCAGTGGGTTTCCACGGCTGAGTGGGGAACTGAACCCTGGCCTGTCTCCGGGGTTGTGATCCCACGCTCAGTCTACTAGACCATAGAGTGAGATGTGCTCCTTCAAATAGTCTGGACCTAGACCGTATAGGACTTCATAGGTTGCAACGAACCTTTCCGAATTGTGCCCCAAAATGAGCCAGTGGCCAGTGAAGCTGTTTCAACAAGGGAGTCTTATGCTCCCTGTAATTGGCCCTATTCAGCATTTTCATAGAATCATCATAAAATCTTAAATTTGGAAGGGACCTTCTGGGCCACCTCTTGCCCTCCAGGAAGACAACACAGCTAAAGCACTCCCTGGGCCATTTCTGCATTACATTCTTACAGCGTGATTATTCCACTTTCAACATCCTATGGAATCCTGGGGTTTGCAGTTTCGGAAGGGGCCACCCGGACCCTCCTGAAACTGCAAACCCCAGGTCCATAATGTTTCAAGTGGAATAATCACGCTATAAGAGTGTAGTGTGGAAATGGCCTTAGAGTTGCTATGCGACCTCGGTTTAGAGGCAATCTACTCCACCACTGAACAGCTCTTACAGCAAAGAAGTTCTTTTTAATGTTTAGGTAGAATATCTTCTTGCAACTTGAATGCATTGATTTGCTTTCTCATGGTGTTCTAGGTTCCTTTGCTTCCCTTCTGTTTGTAACATGTGACTTGGCTCACTTGCTTGAGCCAGCTGCCAGTTATTTGTGTGACAGGCCTTCTGTGCGTGTGCGTGGCACGCTGCGCATTCCCCTGGAGCTTCTTCCTGTGGAAGCCTCCCTTTCTCTTTACCAGGCACACATGAAACTTCCCAAAATGCCACACTCCACACACACGCACACAGCCTCGTCTGATAATCAGAGAAACTGCAATGACACATCTTACCATTAATATTGCATTCCTAATTCACCAGGAGGAAAAGCAATTGGCAGGCTGCTGCAAATTTTCCTTTCGGAGGTGTTGGAAATGTGTCTCGTTCCACCACCGAAATTGGCTTTGAGGCTTAATTGCTGTCAGTCTCTTGTGTGGGGATGGGTGACCGTCCGTTTTGCTCTCCATTTGCTCTATGGGTTAACGCCACAGTGGCTGTGCAAGGAGGACGGCACATCCAACCGTGGTGCGCGCTGGAGACAGGTTGCGCCTTGAAGGGTGGCTTTTCTCCCACCTTAATTAGAGCCCTAGCTTTAATCAGTTTAATGAGCAGCTGAAGCAACGATGGCTTTAGTTGATTACCAACAGGGACCAATTTTAATCCTTGAGTCTGTGAGTTTCTGAGGCCTTATGCGATTATAATTTTTTTTCAGACAATTTCCCTTCCCACGTGCTTCCTGCGTAAGGGAATGATAAAAAAGAAAATGTTAAGACTGGCCCTTCTTTCTATCTCACCCTTCCTTCCAGGGCATGGTGGGGAAACGGCGCAGATGGGGGCATTTTTCTGCCTCCGGAGGCCTCCTGGGGCCTTCGGGTCTCCCCAAAACGCCCCACAAATGGCTGGGAGCCCAGTCCTACTGGGGGGAAAAATGAGCATTTTTTAGGTTAGTGCAAGAGGAGCCCTAAAACCTCTTTTAAAGGGAATTGCAGGTGCTAGAAGCTTCTAGGGCAGGCAATCTACCCCTGCAACATCTTTTTGGTCAGAAAAGGGACAGCCAAGGAACTCAGCAGAAGGCTGCAAAAAACCACCCTTGAGAGCCACGAACCAACAGATTCAAATTCCAAGAGGAGAGATTCCACCTAAATGTTAGGAAGATTTTTTTTTCTGTAAGAGCTGTTCAAGAGTGTGGACTCTCCCTCTTTGGGGGTCTATAGGCAGAAGTTGGACGGGCATCCTTCAGGCATGCTTTAGTTGCATATTCCTCCACGGCAGAGGGTTGGGCAAGATGGCCCTGGCATCCTTTTCATCTCTAAGAACCTATGATTCCATGGCCATTTCCACACTAGACTGTCATAGTGCTATTATTCCACTTTCAACATCCTATGGAATCCTGAGGTTTGCAGTTTAGGGAGGGGCCTTGCACTTCACCACTCAGAGCCAAAGGAGTGGAAAAAGAAAAGATGCTCTTCTCTCATCCTCATAAATCCCAGTTTACTCCCCATCACCACTACACAGTCCTATGATTCAGCAGAAGCTGATGGCTTCCCTATCAAGGGTGATGGTGAACATACGCTTTGTGCTTCAGTCTGAACTCTAAATAAGTTATTAAAAGTGACGAACACTTGGCCCAAATCTGTTTCATATTAAAATCTAGGGTAGATGCCCCTCCTTGTCTTTGTCCACGTGTATCTTCCTGCCCTTCATATTTACTTCCCCCTCCTCCCCTCTCCCTCCTCCCATCTGCCTGCCTTGTACTTGCCCAGATCCTGACAAAAGTTCCTGTTTGGGACCACAACTCCCAGAATCCTCCACTCAGTGTGGCCACACGCTCAGCCCCAGCTCAGTTCCCCCTGCGATATCACAACGATAATGCAGAGCATAGGGAACGTTCCTGTTTTGGACCACAGTTCCCAGCATCCCCCAGTCAGCATGGCTGCTGGCTCATCTCCAGCTCACTCCCTGCCCATGATGTTGGGATAATAATACAGAGCACAGGGAAAGTTCTATTTTTGGATTACAGCTCCCAGCATCCTCAAGCTGGCTGGAGGACTCAGGGAGTCACAGTCCACGAATGGAACGTTTCCTGCAGGTTGTGCCGTGCCTCCACGCCGCATGGGCTGCTCTGACCTTGGTTCGACCTCCAGCCCGCCTGCAGTTTGTTCCTTCCCTAGGTCCAGCTTCAGAGGAGCCCACTTGGCTCGGCGCAGGCACTGAACTCCTGCCTGGCTGTGTGCTTTGGCGCCCTGACAGACTGACCGCTCCACTGCCTACGGCCCAACTCCGACGCGCAGAGAGCCCTTGGAGAGAGCCTGCGTTGGTGACAGGCGGAAGCCTCTTTGAATCTCTGAGCTTTGCAGGGGGGATTAACAGAGTTAAAAAGCTTTACTTTTATTTCTCACCAGCAACGCTCCCAAAGGTGCCGCCGCTGGTACCTACCACGGATGCCAAGAAACTGGCCCTTCCCCATTTGGTGACATATTGCTTGGCAGCTCATGGGTAAGGGTGGAAAATTGCTTCCGTTCCCATCAACTAGTTTCCATAAATCAGGCCACTCCTGGTTTAATTAACCTAAATGCACATTAATTCCAGGGGCCCATCTAATGCTCAGAGAATTCAGTGTTTTGGATCACACCATCTTGCACCAGCTGAATTAATCCTTCCTGACAGAGCACCGATGTATCCTAGAAGGCTCACGGTTAGCAACTGAGGGCACACAAACACACAAAATTACACACCGTTTTCACAGCCTGCTGAAAACCAAAAGACCTCATGAGACCTGACACAGTGGATGGCAAACTGGACATGAAAACCCAGGGGCAAATTCCTCCTCTGATGGATCAAAGACTTCTCAGGTTTTAAATGCCTTTTCATCATCCTGATTCCTGAGGTCAAAATAAGATTGCAGTAAAATTGCAATGGAACAGTCTTACGTATATATAAAAAAGCATGACCACAGTTAACAGCGACAGTACAAGCACGTATCAGATAGCAAAGCCTGTGACACAGTGGCTACTTTTGGAAAAACCTTTTTACAGCCCTCCGTTTCGCTTCTCATCCTCTGTCTTGCCGGAAGTTTTTGAAACAGCATTGGCATTGGGAGGATGGTGAGGCACGGTTGGATTTTCAGGGTTAGGCTGCAGTAGTGTGTCTGCTATAAAGCATGTTTGCAAAGCTTGAGCTGGGAAAGAACAGGGTTATCTAGCCAATCCTGGTGGTCCTGCGTCTACCTGTCTACTACAGGTAAGGGAAAGGGCAACTGCCTCCTAAATCACGGGCTAAGCATGCCATTAGTGCCGAGTGGGGCCTTTGGGGCTCAGTTTTCTTCAAAGGTACATGTGCATGGGCTATTGTTTTTAATTGCTGTGGTCTTTTAAGCTGTTTTAACTTTTCATCTTTAATGCTCTTATTCTGTTTAACCTATTTTATCATTTTAATCTCAAATAGTTTTATTCTGGAATCTTTTTAAATTGTTGTTTTATCTGTATGCTGTCCTGAAATCCCATGATAAGGGGTAGAATATCACAAAATAAAAAATAAGATAATAGAAGTAAACTAAAAGTCTGAACTTTAAAGAAGCTGTTAAAAATTAAAATTAATGATGATGATGATGATGATGATAATAATAATAAATGAATGATAATAAATGAAAAGAGAGCTTCAGTGCTGTAGTTCAAGGAAGTGGATGGCAGAATGCTCAGTGTCTCATGAAATAACAGATCCCAGAATTTCACAGGAACCAGCCATAGTAGTTAAAGTGGTATCAAACTGTCATAATTGTGCGATGTGAATTTGCTGTTGTTGTTGTCTGCCTTTGAGTCATTTCTGACTTAACAGCAGCCTTAAGGTAGACTGATCAAAGGGTTTCCTTGGCAGAATTTGTTCAGAAGGGGTTTGCCCTTGCCTTCCTCTGAGGCTGAGAAAGTGTGATGTGCCCAAGGTCGCCTGGTGGGTTTCCATGGCCAAGCAGAAAACTGAGTAGCCAAGCCAAGGGTGGCACTGTCCACCTCTCTGTCTGTCTGTCTGTCTGTCTGTCTCTCTAACCGCTCCCTCGCCCCTTCTCCCTCCCGTCCTCTCCTCCCCATGTTGCTGGTGTGTGCCTTTCACTTCTTATAGCGACCCTAAGGTGAACCTACCATGGGGTTTTCTGGGGCTGAGAACGTGTGACCTGCCCAAGGTCACCCCGTGGCTTTCCATGGTCGTGTGGGGTCCCCGGGGTGGCAGCCTAAGGCGCCAAGCCCTCTCCTCAAACTACGCGGGCTCCCCTCCTCTCCAAGGAAGGGCCCGAAGGCGGGGCTGGGCGGCAGGAGAGGAAAGGAGCGGAGGGGGCTCAGGCACCGCCACCGAAAAGGCCCTGCTCCGGGCTGCGAGGGACCTCCCTCCTCTCAGCCCCCTCCCTCCCTCCCTCCCTCCGGCTCCTCCTCCCTCCTCCCATGAATGGAGCCGGCTGACTGACGGCGGGGGCGGCCCATTGGCGGCACGTTTGCATCTTGCGGGGAGAGCCCAGCCGCCGCCGCCGCCGCCGTCTCTGCTGCCTTTCGCGTCGCTTTCCCGGGAGCAGAGCCGCCTGCCGCCGCCCAGGAACTTGCCCCGGCCCCGGCCCCGGCCCCGGCCCCGGCGGCGGCGCTCCTGCTGCAGCGGAGGACCGATCGAGCAGCCGGAGAAGGCGCGGACCGCCCGCGCGGCCGCCCGCCCGCCCGCCCGGGGGCCTCTGGCGGAGGAGGGCGCGGGGGAGGGCGCGAGGCAGCGAGGCCGCCGCCGCCGCCGCCGCCGCCGCCGCCGCCGGGGCCTCGGGGCGCTCTCCGCGGTGCTGACATGGGCGCCCCGGCGCTGAGCCCCCGGCGGCGGCGGCTGCGGCTGCGGCTGCGGCTGCGGGAGGAAGGGGCGTCCGTGGCGGCGGCGAGGGAGGCGCCTCTGCGGCTCTGATCCGGGAGCCGCGGGTCTCTCTTGGCTGTCTCGGCCGCCTCCCCGCCTCCCTCCCTCCCTCCCTCCCTCCCTCCTTGCGCGGGGCGGATCGGGACCTCGGGGGCTGACCGGCGCCCTTGTCCCATGTGGCTGCGAGATGAGGGACGCGCTCCGGAGGATGGACCCCCGGCTCCTCTGCGTCCACGCCGCCCTCCTGCTCTACTTCAACGGGGCCACCTTCTCCCTGGCCGACGCGGGTAAGAGCGGGGCCGGGGGGAGCCCGCGAGCCCCCGCACCTTCCTGGGGGCGCTGGAGCGGCGCGCGCGGGGTCCTCAAGGCGTTCCGCCAACTTCCCAGACCCGTTGTGTTCCGTATGTGCTGCCCTGGGAGGGGGGGGCTTTCCACGGAGGAAACACGCCGTCCCGGAACAAGGGAGGACAAAAACCAGGCTGGGTGAGAGAGACAAGGGTTGGGTTCACCTGTGGAACTCAGTGTTGCGTGATTGGGGGAAGGTGCCTCGGGCCAGCAAGTGGAGAATTACAGGACTTTTCAAGAGAGAGACGGAGAAATGGGAGGCTGCTTTGTTTAGTGACTGGCTATTACCTAGGTCCAGGGTCTGGGGGAATTTAGGGGGAAGCCACAGATAGAGGAAGCCCTATGTAAACACACAAACACCTCTCAGAACTGTTGGTGGAAGGGGTTTGATTCCATTATGGGATCTACCCAAGGTTCTGATCCCTTGTGGTTGTTGTCATTGTTGTTATTGTTGTGTGTCTTCAAGTGGTTTCTGACTTATGCAAAGCCTAAGGCAAACCTATCACTGCATTTCCTCTTGGTGAGGTTTATTCAGAGGAGGTTTACCATTGCCTTTTTCTGAGGCTGCAGGGGTGTGACTACAAGGTATCCAGATCTTGGACAGCATCCTCAAAGTTCAGACTAAAACCCAGGGTGGACTCACTGTCCATTGTGGAATCTACCAGCTGCCACTGCCTGTGTGTGCTATGAGAGCTGATCTCTCAGTCTTGTTTTCCTTTTATCCCCCTTGAGGAAAAGGAGACTGTAAGCAATCCCCCCGACCTTCTGAATATAAGTGATTTGTTGCGATCATTGCACAATACTGTCTCATTGGAAGGCAGGCGCCTGCCTTTCTGAGCTCAGAAACTCAGCACTCATCTTGCTGGGCCCTGAGAATTGTTCCTTGGATATTCTTAGAAAGATCCTAGTCATGCATGGAATTCCTGGAATTTGGGGAGGGAGAGGACAGGTGATGCCACACGAGACCTCGTTTTAATTCAGATGTGCCATCTGGATAAAGCTTGTCTGACAGTGGACACTAGTCTTGCTAATGTCAGTGGAGTGATGAATCAGATTTTAATCAGAGCTGTAATGGAGACTCCCATGATGCTGAAGGGAGAAATAGTGCCTCTGAAGTTCAAACTAAAACCCAAAGTGGAATTGTCATCCCTCTGGCCTCTAAACCACCATGTTCCACTAAGCATCTTGAATAAATGAATGTAGTGTATTTATTCCTCAAAGGTCACACTAAAATCCAGAGCAGATTCACACACACATCCTTGGCTCAGGATGGGCTCTGAATAGAGGAGTTTAGCCACTGGAACCAAACATGGTCCTAGAGACCACCTGAAGCGTTACCAGTTGACAACCCACGGGTCAAAAAGCTATTAGACTGAGGTCCTAGTTGTGGGAATGTGGCTTGTTGGAGATCGCAGTAGCTTCCATGGCTTTGCAAAGTTCTTAATTGCTGTTTGTGGGGTGGGGGTGGGAGAGGGAGAGAGAAGACTAAAAAGTTGCAGAATGGCCATCTTGAAATATCTGGGGAAATGTCCTGCAGAAGATGGAGCCAGGTTGTTTTCTGCTGCTCCAGCGGGCAGAACACAATCAATGAATTGAAATTACAAGAAAGAAAAAAAAGATCCCACCTAGACATTAGGAAAAACTTCTTGATGGAAAGAACTTCGGAAGAGTGGAATAGACTGTCTCAGATGGTGGTGGAGTCTCCTTCTTTGAAGGTCTTTAAACAGAGTTTAGATGACCATCTTTTAATGTTTTATTTGTGGGCATGGCAAGAGTTGGATGGTCTCTTCCAGGTCTGTGATTCTGTGGATCTAAGAAAGTCTCTGAGGGGAGTTAAGTTGGAAAGATCATGTTGAGAATCCTTCTGATGCCCATATTTGCACTTTTTCTAGTGCCTGGGTTTTAGTCTGAACTTTAAAGATTCTCTCCTGGGTGTTCAGCCTGGCTCCGAAATGGTTCAACACCTTGGAGAATTCTTTTAAAGCTCAGACTGTGAAAGAATCAGACGGCATCTTTGGTAAGGGAAGAAAGACAAAATCCGCCAGCTCTGGGTACCCTATTTCTTCAGTTTCTGACTTCTTCCACCTCCTTTTCCCTCCAGCTGTGCCCTGTCTGTGCCAGGGTAGTTATGCCAATATAGCGCACACACAGGGTTCTGGCCAACATCACTGCCAGAAAGGAAGACTCAAGAGACGTGCAGGCTGAACAATACATACGGAAGGGCAAAGGCAAGGCCAGGGTTTCAGTGTCTTGTGCATGTATGTGGGTGGACACAGTGCTGGCACACGCTACAAATCCCAAGGTCAAGGTTGCAGCGATGTATGTGACACCTTTTCAGGGGACCTAAAATGCTAAGATCATTTCCAACAATAGAAATCACACGCCTTCTTCCTCCTGCTGCTACTACTGCTACTCAATATGGCATTTCTGTTTCTACAGGTTAACTCCCTCCTCCACTGTTTGATTCCCGTGTCATGGGGGCAGTAAATCCAGTTCAGGGTTTAATGAAGGTTCTCAAGGAACTTTCGCGCTAGCATGGTGTAGTGGTTTGAATGTTGAGCTATGACTCTGTAAACAAGGATTTGAATTTCCACTTAGCCATGGAAATCTACTGGGTGACCTGGGGAAAGTCACAATCTCTCAGCCTGATTTCATGTCAAGAAACCTCCACAATAAGTTCTTCTTGGGGTTACTGTAAGTCGACAATGACTTGAAGGCACACATGTTTCTTCAAGAAGCTCTCCAGATGACACCAAATTGGGAGGGGTTGCTAATACGCCTGATGACAGGATCAAAATTCAAAAGGACCTGGACAGATTGGAGAGCTGGGCCAAGGCTAACAAAATGAACTTCAACAGAGAGAAATGTAAGGTCCTACACTTGGGCAGAAAAAATGGTATGCAGAAATATAGGATGGGGGACACGTGGCTGGCTAACAGTACGTGTGAAAGGGATCTAGGAGTCTTCATGCTGAACATGAGTCAGCAGTGTGATGCGGTAGCCAAGAAGGCCAACGCAATTCTCGGTTGCATCAATAGGAGTATGGTGTCTAGATCGAGGGAGGTATTGGTACCACTCTATTCTGCTTTGGTTAGACCTCATCTTGAATACTGTGTCCAGTTTGGGCACCCCAATTCAAGAAGGATATGGATAAGCTGGAGCAGGTCCAGAGGAGGGCGACCAAAATGGTGAGGGGCCTGAAAGCCATGCCCTATGAGGACAGACTTAGAGAGCTGGGTATGTTTAGTCTGCAGAAGAGAAGGTTGAGAGGGGACATGATAGCCATGTTTAAATATTTGAAGGGATGTCATGTCGAGGAGGGAGTGGGCTTGTTTTCTCCTGCTCTTGAGACCAGGACAAGGAGCAATGGATGCAAGCTGCAGGAGGGGAGATTCCGCCTGAACCTCAGGAGGAATTTCCTGCAGTGGAATGTGCTGCCACGGAGTGTGGTGGAGTCTCCTTCGTTGGAGATTTTTAAGTGGAGGCTGGATGGCCACTTGTCGGGAGTGCTTTGAGGGTTTTCCTGCATGGCAGGGGGTTGGACTGGATGGCCCTTGTGGTCTCTTCCAACTCTACATTTCTATGATTCTATGATTCTATGATTCTATGAATCCAAGGCCTGATACCTCTCCTAGGTAACTGCAGCACCCTGGAGAGATCCTTTAAAGCTAGCCAAAACTATCCATCCCACTGGCATGGGAGCCTCCAGCTGCCACTAAGAGACCCTATATCCTATTGGTGTTGGAGGCTGATGGCTCTTGTGTCGGTGGGGTGGTGAATCTACTCCAGGTTTTCACCCAAGTTCTCAAGAGTCTTTCCAAAGTGCTGTATTCTATCTCTAAATAGGTCCAGCATCTTGGAGAGTTCCCATAAAGCCAACCAAAACCTGGGGCAGATTTATCGCCCCACTGACATGGCTGCCCACTAGTTGCCACTGACTACTGATATTCCCCACTAGAACAGATTCATAGAATCACCTGGATTTACATACATGTTGATGCACCATTCCACAATTGCTTAAATGACTCTGATCTAGTTGGGGCTACTAATAGCAGGGTGGGAATAATTCTCAAGTTTCATTTCTCTAGTTAATTGCTCTCACCTGGATTTGAATGTAGGTGCTATGCAGCTCTCATGATACTGGATTGCAGTTCCCAGCATTCCACATCACTAACAGTGCTGGCGAGGGCTCATGGAAGTTGCTGTCCATCTGCATGCTTCTGATCCCTGGCAATTTGGATTCAGAAGGCCAGCAAAGCTGAAAAGATTGAGCATAAGAATAATACTTAAAGCAGTAGGACACGTCTAGATGAAGACAATCAGAAATCAATAACATTTCCCAGGGAACAAGAAGACCGATGATGCTTGACTACCATTAGTGTTGGTGGTCTGCTGGTTTGTTGGTTTGTTTGTTTGTTTCTTGGATTTATATCCCGCATTTCTCCCAAGATGGGATTTCGGGCGGCTTACAATAATGTTTAAAAGATTAAGCTAAAACATTAGTTTGCAAAAGCTTAAAAAGAATTAAAGTTTCAGAAGTTTTAAAAGAATTAAATATAGTATCATAAAAAAATACAATTAAAAACAGTTAAGAACACTTTAAAAACATGTTGAAAACATGCCTGTTGTTGTTCTTCCTGTGTGCCTTTGATTCATTTCTGTCTCGTGGCAACCCTAAAGCAAACCTAGCGTAGACTTTTCATGGCCAGATTCCTTCAAAGGAGGTTTGCCACCATGGCCTTCCCCTGTGGCTGAGAGAGTGTGACTTGGCCAAGGCCACCCAGTGGGTTTCCATCACCAAGTGAGGATGCAAATCCTGCTCTCTTGGAGCCCTAGACTTACCATGACACCATTGCTGGCTTAAGGGATGGCTCCTTAGCTGAGCATATCAGCTCTCCAGGATGTTGTGGGAAAGACCTCTGTCGGAAATGCACCATGGCGGGATGGACTACGGACCTGGCCCGATGGAAGACAGCTTCCAAATTTTCTATCTGATTTAGTGGTCCTGCCAAATATTGAGAACTGGTACAGTGGTTTGGGCATTGGATTATGACTCTGGAGACCAGGGCCATTTCCGCACTAGACTATTATACCAGTTTCGGCCCCTCCCGAAACTGCAAACCTCAGGATTCCATAGGATGTTGAAAGTGGAGTAATAGTGCTCTAACAGTCTAGTGTGGAAATGGCTCAGGGTCCAGATTTCTGCTTGGCCATAGAAACCCCCTGGCTGACCTTGAGCAAGTCACACTCTCTCACCCTCAGAGGAAGGCAAATTTTGCCAATAAAACCCCGTGACAAGTTCACCTTAGCATTGCCATAGGTTGAAAACGACTTGTAAGCAAACGAGAAAAACTGCCAAATGTTCCCTAGCGTTCTCTCTCTATCTTTCATTCAGAATGAGAAGTGGAAGAGATAGAAAAATTCCGTAGAATTGCAAGCAATAACTGTATTCCCCAGTGCTCCATCTCTCATTTTGATTGTGCAGGTAATGCTAAGGCAGCTCTGCTCCCGGGAGCAAAAGCAGTTATCGGCTAGACTCTCACAGTTTAGCAAATGCCTTGGGGTCCGGGAGTGGCCCAAGAGAGTCAGAAGCAAATGGGCACGGCTGCAAAGGTGGGCAACAAAGGCTGCCCACTGGCAGAGGCAAGCAACAGAGTCCCAGGACAGGCTGATGGCTCAGTGCCAGAGCAGGCCAGCCAAGCCCAGGGTCGGGTGGGCAACTTTGGTGAGTCCAGGTTGCCATTTCCTTTCCCCCAAGAGCTCTAGGGTTACATTGACTGCCAATAATGCCCCCGTGAAAAACCAAAAGTGGCCAAAAACCCATTTCTCTTGATTTGAAAAATGTATATTTGTTGATGAGAAACGGTGCAAGGTGGGGTCTTCTCTCCTCTGTTTAAAAGGTAAATTGCCACTCATGGAGGCTCTTTTGAGCTGGAACAAGGGTGTAGCCAAAGGTGGGCAGCAAAACGAGAGCATTACTTCCCAAAATAAAAATTCTGTCCCCCAAATGTGTCTTTCCCCTTCAGTGCCCAGACTGCTAGCACTGCAGAGAGTGGGGACGTTAGAAATGGCTTGTACCTGAAGTCTTTCATTTGCTGTATTTGCATTCCCTGGGTTGTTCTGCTGCCCTTTTTCTTTGGATGCATGAACTGTGTTTCTAAATGCTCAAATGTAAGTTGCTACAATGCTTGAAATTTGAGGACTGAAGGAAAATTTAATTTTGGGGGCAGCAAGCTTATTCCTCTGAGCTGTGTGCAGTTTTCAGGTCTTCCCAGGACCTCATTTAATAATGAAAACTGACACACATTGTTGCTATAGGATACAATTTATTGGTGGTAAATGGAAGCCGCGGGTGGCTTACAGCACAGAGAAGCATCACAACCCTTTAGCTGGTGGGTTTCGACATCCTCCTGCAGCAGGTGGTGGGACCACGTCCCAAAGTGACTAATTTTACCCAGACTTTCTCATGGCTGAGACGTAGTTCTCGGTGGCTGGCTAAGAAGGGTCCCTGACCTGGAAAGTACGTCCATTGCAACCCCGCGAGGCCCCTGGAAGATGGGCTCCCAAGGGATATGTATTGCAGAAGCAAACAAAGGAAATTGCAATCCACAGACGCCACCCATCTCCCATCCTAATCACTGTGCAACTGAGAACGGGAGAAGCAGGTGGCTAAAAAGGAGCATTTACTTTCTAGATCTCTTTCCAGCTGCATATCTTTTCTGAGCCTCAGAACTGCACCCGAAAGCAAAACTGTCTAACAAAGCCTACCAAATACAAATTAACCCTTTCTGTTCTACTGGATACCTGTTAGCTCTTGGCCATGGTGCTAAAAAAGGACTCTAAGACCCATCTAGCTGCTACTATGATTCTATGATTCTACTATCGTGGTCATATTTTGCTCATTTATGTCCCACCTTTCTCTCAAGGTGGCTAACAACATGTTGAAAAACAACACAGATTAAAACTATACAGAAGCTTCCAAAAAATTATAAATATAAAACACTTAAAAGCAAACAATAAAGTTAAAAACATTAAAGTTTAAAATTCATTAGATGACTACAGTCAGCCTTCCACATTTGCGGATTTGATTATTCATGGATTATTTGCCGTCACCTCTGCTTGCCTCCCTGTCCCATTTTTAATAGGAGCTGCAAGCCTCATAAGACTGAGAAACTGCAAAGGAGGCTTATAGGTCCCTCTTAGAAATGGTGTGGGACAGCGGTGGAGGTGGTCGTAAGCCCCACCAGCCCCCCACTTCTGCCTCGTGAAGGAACTCTGAGGCCTCAAAGGGATCCATGGTGGGTCGAATATGGTGATCATACTTTTTGTGTGTTTTAAGTATGGTTTGGGAGGACCTAGACTTTGCATGGTTTTACCAGTTTCACGGGGGTCCTGTGCCCCAACCCTAGCCGAATGTGGACCGATGACTGTATATACAAACAATTAAAACATCACTGCACAGCATTAAAACCCCCCCCCCCCGCAGTCAATTTCCAAAAGACTGATAGCATAAAGATGTCTTAATTTGCTGACAAAAGGAGAGCAAGGACAAGGCTCTCATGGCCTCCCTAGGGAGGGAGTTCCAAAATCTGGGAGCAGACACTGAGAAGGCCCTGTCTCCCTTGTTCCCAACAAACAAGCCTGGGAAGGTGGTGGGAAAGGGAGGAGGCACAGGCCAAACCATCACTAGGGCCATTTCCGCACTAGCCTGTTATAGTGCTATGGTTCCACTTGCAACCTCCTATGGAATCCTGGGGTTTGCAGTTTCGGGAGGGGCCACTCGGCCCCTCCCGAAACTGCAAACCCCAGGATTCCATAGGAGGTTGCAAGTGGAACCATAGCTATAACAGGCTAGTGTGGAAATGGCCTAGGAGAAGCAGTCCAGGGAAGTTGATGTGTGTGCGTGTTGGAGGGGTCACAAAGACAGCCTCAAGGGCCACATGTGGCCCCCATGGATAAACTTTGCGTGCCCTTGGAGCAGAAGTTGGAAATAATGTTTCCAGACAGGCCCATGTTGGATTCCACAGGGCTTCTGTAATAGGGAGACAAGTCTTGAGTCATCTGGTTCCCCGACCAGCTGCAGTCTTGCTTCTGACCACTCTCTCAGGATTGGTGCCCTGGAGCAGCAAGACCTCGGCCATTTCCGCACTACACTGTTATAGCACTATTATTCCACTTTCACCCTCCTGTGGAATTCTGGGGTTTGTTGTTTACTGAAGAGGCCAAAGAGCCCTTTGGCTGACAATTCTAAATGCCCCTCCCTAAACTGCAAACCACAGGATTCCATAGGATCTTGAAAGTGGAATAATAGCAGTATAATAGGGTTGGGCAGAAATGGCCTTCATATCCCCAGTTCCTCTCCTTACCAGACTGTCCTGGTGGACTAGAGGGTAATGGCTATCATCCACTTAAAAGGGGGACTAGGCTTCTTATATTTTGTTTATTTATACATTTCAAAAGACAGTCAGAAAAAAAAAAAGCAGAGACTGTGATGAAACAATTTTCAAGGTTAATGTCAGGGTATTTTGCATGAATCTGACTTGAATTATGTGTTGTCCTCTTCTAAGCTCTGAATCTTAATTTATTCCTGGTACCTGGGTTTGTTCCTGTTGTAGCACCTGAAAAAAGGCCATTCAGTGCAATGCCGCTAACCAAATCTGTTCACCCCACAAACGAACCCTGTGCAACCACTATGGCCTCCAGCCACACAAGTTTGCATTCTCAAGAAGGATATCTACCAAAGATCACCCTCCAGGGAATAAGGTGATATTTTAGGAAAACCCATTATAGTTAAACCACTTTCCAAATAATTTGACCTTTTAATTAGAACTCCTTTAATCAAAGGTGCTCTGTTTATATTCCTGCCATGCGGGATCTTGATTGTGTGTGTTGGGGGCGGGGTGGATGTCTCCCAAAAATGTCAGTCTATCATGTTTTAAAGCAACTTTCTAGTCCTTATGATTTCTCTAGAAGCATTTGAAAGATGCTTGCAATTATTCAGTTGGAACAAGAATGCAAAAACCATGTAACTTTTCATGATGTATTGTGCAAATTTAGCATCCATATAGGGACAGATTTTCTTAAGTATGGAATCTGGATTTCTTGGGTACAAACTGGCAGATGAGGGATGGCATTTCTGCCAGTCAGTTCTAGTTATCTTTGACCTTCAGTACACCTTGGGTGAATTCTTGTAAAATATAGAGGGCTTTATATAACTTGATCATGTTTCCAAGAAGGAAACATTCCAGATAAGACAGAGCCTTCTTTAGTTTGAGGGCTTCAATCCTACATGAAAACTTTGGGTGTAATTCCCATACCAGTTTGACTAAATTCTTAAATGAGTTCCAAGGCTCCAGACCATGGCAAGCTGAATAACCTTTTTAAATAAAAAGCAATAGAACTGTATGTAATTTGGTGATTGCTTTTAATTCTATTGGCCAATATTCTACATCAGCTTCTTAGTTAAATATACATAGGCCATTTCCACACTAGGCTATTATAGTGCTATTATTCCACGTTCAACGTCCATCATTCACTCTCTGTAGTGGCTGGCGGCTCCCCTGTCAGTAGGGTGTGGTGAATCTGCTCTGAGTTTTCATCCGAACTTCAACAAAGCCTTCCAAGACATTAGATCCTACCCCACTAAGCAGGTTTAGCACCTTGGATAGCTCCTCGTGTGCAGCAATTTAATCTGCAAAATTGTCTTATATTGTTATTGTGTTGTTGTTGTTGTGTGACTTCAACTCATTTCTGACTTATGGAGACTCTAAGGCAAACCTCTCATGGGTTTTCTTAGCAAGATTGCTTGGGGAGGTTGCCTTTGCCTTCCTCTGAGGCTGGGAGAGTGTGATCTGTCCAAGGTCACCCAGTGGATTTCCATGGCTGAGTGGGGATTCCAACCCTGGTCGCCTGAGTTGTAGTCCAAAGCTCAGACTGGTACGTCACGCCAGCTTGCCTACTCATGCAAAAAGGATGGGGAAGGCATCATCTCACTCGTTTGTAAAGGCAGTGTGCCTTTAAGAAACAGCACACACACACACACACACAAAAGGCACACACAACTCCCCAAGTGGCCCAGATTGCCTGTGTCTCTTGCCTGGGTGGAGGCTGCCTGCAGATTAATTGGGCAACAGAGTCTTCTCTAGACACTGCGTGGCTGCTTTTTCCTCTTGCGCGAAGGCTGTCTGCTTTGCTTCTTCCTGTATGGCCGGGGACAGCAAAGTAACACACCCGTAACACACACAACACTCAGTATGTACACACACAACACAGCAAAGGTGCCTTTCGATTTGACATGGCTGTCCTTGATGGTTCAAGCTGTGAAGGAACGTGGGAATCTGGAAGTGGCTGTGTCTGGGAGACACCGTTAGAGATTTATGAAGGTGTCCTTAAAATGTTGCCTTCACACACACGCGCACACACACACACAGAGCACAAAGGCCTTTGCAATTCTAATAGCCTCTTTCTTTTCCTTTCTTCTCCTCCTCCTCTCACCTTATCCTTAACTCACCTTCAAGTCAGGCAGCTGTGACTGAATAAGTCAACAGAAGGAAGGAAAGGACTCAATGTTTAGCTTCTGGATTTCTTTTCCCCGCCCAATATAAGCTCCCCCCACCCTCAAAAATAACCACGCATGTTTGCTTTGATTGTGTACAACACAGAGTCAGGCACCATCTCAGTCATTTCAATTTTGGAGGATAAAACTGAAATGCCCTTCCTCTCCCCACTACTCCAACACTTAGCATGAAGAACAACCACCATCAGGGATGGTTTCTGTGTTAGTTGGGAGGGGAATCTGCTCTGGGTTTTAGCCTGAACTTTAAAGGAACCACTGAAGCCTAGTGTAGCTTCCAAATATGTTCAGAACCTTGGATAGCTGCTTAAATTTAGACTAAAATCTCGCTGTCCCAATGAGCTGCCTGCAGCCACTGGGAACGATCCACCAGGATGTTCGAGACGGGCCTCATAGGAACAACACCTTCACTAGTGGCCCACATCCACCAGTCCAGCTTGCTGCCTCCCCTTGCTTCATCATCCAACCACCTCTATGTGCCGCCTCCTGAAAACCTCGGGGAGGATAAGAACCAGCTCCATAGTGACAGCAAGGAGAAGATCTCTGGTGGAATTCCCAAAAAACTTGATAGTCTTCTGCTCCTCTTCCTTTGAAAGCACTGCTTTCCTCCCACGCCCATTCCATAGCAAAACTGGTATGAAACGACACCTGATGATAATGTTATGATGTTATGGTTGTGGTTATGGTCATGCACGGGGGGTGACAACCCATTCAGGTTTTTGTAAATTGCTCTGCCTTTGAAAACTGCCCAGAAACTTCAGCTGGCCCAAAGAGCTTCAGTCACATTGCTAATTGCTATATGGTGGACACAACTCCCTTGTTGCAACACCTACTGGTCCATTTCTGGGCATAATTCAAAGTCCTGGTGGTGGCCAAACCCAAAGCTTAGGTCCAGGGTATTTGAGGGATCAGATCTCACTTTATGAGCCCCATTAGAGCTCTAAGACCTTCTGAAGAGGACTTTCTGTCTCGGCACCTTCTCAAGCTCACTGGGTGGGAGCAAGGCCTGTAATGTAAAAGAATGTTACATTACATTTTTTTAAAAAAAATATCTCCCCCCATCCCTTTTGTTCTCAGCCCAAGTCCTGCCTGGTTGAAAGGGAATGAAGAGGGGGGCAATTGGGCCTCCCATGGGTTCCTCACAGGAGGAACTCTTGAGAAGACTCTGGCCATTTCCCCACTAGCCTGTTATAGCGCTATGCTTCTCTTTCAACATCCTATGGAATCCTGGGGTTTGCAGTTTCGGGAGGGGCCAGGATTCCATAGGATGTTGAAAGTGGAAGCATAGCGCTATAACAGGCTAGTGTGGAAATAGCCTCTGTCTTACATGTCCTCACCCAGTGTGCCTGTGACTCTGGCAGAACTGAAGGGATGCAAAGGTCTCAAAATCTGGAGAGGGAAATATGGGGAAACACAAAAGGAAGTGCTGTGCTTAATCATATGGTTCCTCTGTGGAACTCCCTGCCACAATAGCCACCAACTTGGATGGCCTATCAACAGTTATTAGCAGCGACGGCTAACTCTCCCTTGCCCAGCGACGGCTAACTACTCCCTCTTGTGCACTGAGGAGCACAAGGAGATCCAGGCCTGTTTGTGGGTCCCTGGAGCAGCTGCATGGCTGCTAGATAAACAGGAGCCTGGACTAGTCTGGCTTTTGCTCTGCTCCAAGGTGGCTCATCCTACACACACATGAGGGCACCAGAGGTATATCCACACTACAAGTTACAGCACTTTGAACCCACTTTAACTACTGTGGCTCTATCCTATGGTACCCTGGGTTTTGTAGTTTCACAAAGGATGTGGAATTCTCTGTCTGACAGCTTATGAACTGCCATTCAGAAGAGCAGACTACAGCAGTGGTTCTCCACTCCACCTCCAAGTGCTTGGGACTTGAGCTTCCAGCATCCCTGGCCAGTGGCCAAGCTGGCTGGGGCTTCTGGAGTCGGAGTCCAAAATACCTAGAGGGCCAAAGTTTGAGAACCACTGGAGTAGAGAATTCTGAGCAAATCCCAGGCTTTCATGGGATGGAACCATGGTAGCTAGAGTGGGATCTAACTGCTATAATTATGCAGTGCGGGTATGTTACACATTAGGGAAGTCAGCCATGAATCTTCTCAAACTGCATCATTTCTGAGGGCAAATGTTCCTGGGCTAATTGCCGTAGTTACCCTAGAGCCTGGCCCCAAACTGGTTTAACTGGGAGCATCCCATCAGGTGCTACTCCTAAATCATTATGCTGAAGGGAATTGCAGCTTGATGACAGTGGCACAGAGCCACCAGAAGTGCAAGATCCTACCATGCCGTAAACAGCCAGCAGAGATAATCAGTTCTCATCACTTCCTGCTGCTGCCCAGAGATGAGGCTGCCAGTGTTGGGCTGAAAAAAGGAGAGGGGCCAGGAAGCCTCATTTTCCGGACATCGCTGCAGAGCCTGGCCTTGGAAAGGTTTGCTCCTATCCGCTGCACTGGTGCCTCCTCCCCGCACCTCCATGGCCATTTAATGGCTGTTGCGGAGGCACCTGGGACCCGACTAAAGTCTGCAGGGCTGGGGAGGAGAGGCAAGGGGCTGTGGATTTGGAGCGTTACGCTTCACACCCACAATACAGGATCTTATCCATAGCATTGAACCATATTTCCAGCATATGATGGACACTCACATGGAAACATAAATGGATGCCCTTCTTACCAGTGTTCTGTGGCGAGAAAATATTTTGCTGTTTGGTGTCCTCCAGTGATTTCAGCAATCATGGAGCACTGACTAACCAAGTTCCAGTAGATTCTGCTCTCCCTCCCTGCCACACCCATGAACATCTTTTGGCAAATTGGCAGAGACAAATAATAAGGTTCATTTTCTTGGTCCAGTCAATAACCTAAAAGCAGAATTGGTTCTGGATGCCAGGACTCTAAACAGCAGGAGAGAAAGGTAGTTGGCTTGGCAGTTGCCTTTGTAGGGGACGCGATGGCGGTATTACAAGCCACTCACAGTTTTGGACTGGAGCGGCAAAAGCATGGGCGCCCCCTCCCCGCCACACATTACTCCCATGGCTGCCGGCTCAGGACAATTGCGGAAATCATCCTGAAGACACTATTTTACAGCTTGGTGCTCTGGGTAATAACACCAGGCCCGAGGCCCCCGTGGCCAGACCTGGCCCAGTCCCCTTGAGCTGCTGCTGAATGGTTGCCCATTACTCAGAGGTTAATGAAAGCAGGAGGTGAAGTGTGCAAAATCTTTTTTAAAAAGCAAGGTGGAAAGACACCAGAGCAGCAGAATAGCAAATGGGACCCTGGGGCAGGGAGTGAGGAGGGATAAAGGAGAGACAATGAAATTGGCTCAGGATGAGATCTCGGATGGCCCAAAGTGTGTGTGTTTTGAAAAGGCAGGGAGGCAGCAAGCGCTTTAGGTCAGCATCTCTGCAAAACAGAGTCGTTTCTGCTGGTAATGTTGCTGGCACTGCTCTGTTGGCCCAGAGCTGTAATTTGGTATGGGAGGCATGCTATGATTCCCCTGACCAAAACGCTTGGGGTGATCTTGAGACAGAAAATGAAATCAGGGACACATCCAGAGGGGATGGCATTACAATAACAGGCAACCCTAATGTGTTGACTGGATATGTTTGCATTCTGGCCACAGGAAAGAGGCAAAATTCCTGGAAACCCTAAAAGCCATGGAAGGCCTGAGTTAATGGCAGCCATTTTGCAAACTGATGATACGCCTATCAGTGCTTGTCTCCAAGCTGATGCCCAAGACATGATTCTTCTTGGTGCCGCACACCTCTGTAAACATCCATCCACGCATGGTCTTACTTTTTTGGTTGCAGTGCAATGGACATGTTCAGTTCATAGAAGTGTAAGTAGCGTTCCACAAGTGTACCCATTTCCTCAATCTCATTCTCTGTCCCAATGAGAGTCGAATCAATGGAGTTAACAATTTGTTGACTTGCCCTTCAACAACATATTCAATGGATTTGCTGTGGTTGGGAGTGATGCACAGGATTCCAGCTCCACAGCTGGGCATTCTTGGAAGATAAATAGCTATTTGTCAGTGCCTTCAGGGTCCCACTTGATTCACTAGGGTTGTATTAACAGCCCCTCCGCATTATTCCCTGTTACACGATGATACAAGAAGCAGCCACATGGGCAGATACACCATCATTTGCAAATTGTTGCTATTCAGCAGAAGGGTGAAGTAGCACAACCATAATGCAATGCACATAACTATACGTGTGTAGACTTGCATTACACAGGCACAGTGTAGGATGTGGGTCAAACCTGCTGGTAGCACTTCTAAGGACAGGAGCAGGGCAGGAAAAAGCCTGGGCTGACACACAGAGTAGGGAGTGGGGAGAGCATAGGGGCTGATGAGGAGGAAATGGCAGATTGGCATTCAGGAATTCACGCTGTGGTGCCCTGCTCCCAAACAAACTGCCCCAGCACACTGTTTTGGGTGAGGCAAGAGGCAAACTCTGTGTATTTGTGTGCATGTGTGTGTGAGAGTGTGTGCTGCCTTTCTGAGTTATCCTGTGTCCAAGAATGCCAGGGATGATTCAGTGTAGGGTTCCCGCATTGGCCCAGGGTTGGACTAGATGGCCTTTGGGTGCGTTCCAGCTCTACCAGCCCATGATTCTGTGAAATGCATAAGCTCAAATACTGTAGCCTCTGGAAGGAAAGAATCCTTCAGCTGGATGACCTCAAACAGCCAACAACTTCTTGAGCAAATTCCTGCCCGTAACCTCCTGCCGCAGCCGCCCACAGCCTCCCGTGGCCCAGTGATTATGGTGCGCCTCCTTCTCACATTTGCTGTTCTCTGTTGCTCTCTGAGCTGTTTCCTCAGCTCTTTCAAGAGGTAAAAGCTGAGCTAGTGGGAGGGGGCTTTTATTCTCCCCAAAATGGCAAGAAAACAAGAGGTTTCGACAGGTTTGCCAAAATAACCCTCCTCCCCCTGCCCGCCCTGCCTTTGTGTGACTCAAGACCCGAATGGCCAAGGTGGGGCCTGGTGCTTTGTGTGCCTTTGTGCCACCAACGCACTTTGGAAACAGGTTTCCAGCCCTGCTAAAGTCCCCGTTAAGTCAGCAATCCATTATACGCAGTGGGAGTTAGGCTCGCTGAGTAGATGCGAAGCAAAGGCTCTGCATGGCAGGAGCGGGGAACGGAAGCCAGTCCTTTCATATACGCACCTCCACTTTCAAGAAAAGCAAAAAAAGGGCCTCACCATCCCAGGAGGAGGGAAAAGAAATGTGTTAGAGGGACAGACAGCCTGGGGAGGGAGCAAATGAGGAATGCTTGCAAGGCTCAGCAGCCATGGGTCAGGCTCATATGCCTCTCACTTCTGCGGAAAAGGGCACAAGGGTGGCTTGGCAGGCGTGGGTCTTAAAAGTCAAAGTTCCTAATCCTGGCAGACTCTGCTGAGCCCATCTCAGTTCTGAGATGGCCAAAGGCAAGCCAGCTCAAAGTCCTTGCTGGGACTCAAAAGGCCCCAGACGTGGGAAACGTCTGTGGCTTTGGAAGCAGTTGTATTCCATGCCATTTGGGGTTTGAGGCCGCAGGTGGGCAACTTTTTGGAAGGGCAGGGGCTGGAAATCTAGAATCTACATTTTAAAGATGCTCTCCAAGGTGCTGAATCTGTTTGCGAGAAGAAGTGCAGCACCCTGCAGAAGTATTTTTTAAAAATCCAAAGTGGATTCACTGCTCCACTGAGATGGCTTCAGCATCTTGGAGAATTCCTTTAAAGTAAGAGTGGGCAACCTCATGGAAGCCAGGGGCCAGTTTTTCCCTCTGAACCCCCTTGTAAAAGCAGAAGCCCTCCCCCAATGTATGCAGCAAGCCAAAATAGGTCTGCTTTCTTCTGCAGTCCTTCTCAAAATATCAAGAAGAAATGATGTCACCTCACTTCTGGTCAGCACTTTGAGAGGGGTTGCAACGGACAGCAGAGGTATTTGGGGAGCATGGAAGGGGTTCTAGAGTGCTTGTGAGGGTATTCCCTCATGTTTTCATGCATTTGCAGGCTTTTGGCATGGTTTGTTCCAAAATTGTCTGAAAATCAAGCTGAATTTTTTTAAAAAGGGAGCAGTTGGGGAACTTTCAGGGGCCATAAAGTGGGGTGTAAAAGCCAGATGTGGCCCACAAGCCACTCCTGTGCCCACCCCTACTTTAAAACCTGAGATAAAATCTAGAGAAGGGCAGGCAGGAACCCTCAGAGGAATGGCCTACGTTGTTAAAAATGCCAGAGATGAATGGATTGATTGGTTGGTTGAGAAAAAGGTGGGGGGGCCTGGAAGTTATCTTGTGGTTAAGAAAATTGCATATTTTCCATGATAAGAACAGTGGCAGGTGTTCCAATAATTATTCCTGATGCATTGCAAAAGCTGCAGTTCTCCTTTTTTGGGGGTGCGGTTTGGAGGGGTAGAAGTTGCAAAAACAAATCCAGTCTTGGTGGTCTGCATAAAGCCCCAGGATCACACTTAGCCCACCTTGGTGTTGAAGGAAGCTGTTAGGAGAGCCAGGAGTCAATGGACCCAGAGAGGTTATTGCAGCTGCGACACCTTTTACTGCTCCCCAGCCTCCACTTCTTCTTAAAAGGGTTTCGGTATCTCTTAGCCTTTCGCTGAAGACTTTGCAGCCTCTGAGCTTTCCAGAGCACTAAGGATGCAACCTGCGGAACAGGAACAAACTGGCCCACAAAATCTTAACTATCTGGCCTTGTTACAAATTTCCTTGGACTCCATGCTGTTTGTGAGGATATCAGAGCTCATGTAACTCAAAGAATCTGGACTAAATAGACAGTTTCTGCCCTTCTGCTTTTTTGCAAGGCAAACAAAGATAGGAATGACTGTCTAGCCCATGGTAACGGTGCTTCCCCAACCAGTGGGGGCACAAATCCATTCCAGGTTTTGGTCTGAAATGTAAAGGGGCTACCCAAAGCGAGGGATCTATTTTGAGGGATAGGTCTTTGGGGAATTCTTTTAAAGTGTGAGCTAAAGCAGACTAAAGTGGGAGTGGATTCGCCCTCCCATTGATTGTGAGACACCAGCCACCCTTGCCTTAAATGTTCTAATATTATTTTGGAATATTATTTTAGAGCAATGTAGTTAGTGAATGTGGGAGGAGAAATTGCCTTCCCTGCTTTCTCCTTCTGATATGCATCATGTCTGAAGCAAGCACAACAGAGGAAAATTCAGTTGCCGCTCCATTTCAGTCTTAGAGATTAATCAAGACTGGAGACAGAGGCCATTTCCACACTACACTGTTATAGTGCTATTATTCCACTTTCAATATCCTCTGGAATACTGAGGTTTGTAGTTTCCTGAGGCCCAGGAGCTCCCTGGCTGAGAATTCTGAAGGCTCCTCGCCAACCTGCAAACCCCAGGATTCCACAGGATGGTGAAAGTGGAATAATAGCGCTATAACAGGGTAGTGCAGAAATGGCCAAAGAATATACCATTGCGAACTGTCACCAAAAAACAATTCTCCTCCCCATGCTGTTTCCCATGTCATGGAATCATAGAATTGTAGAACTGGAAGACACTCCCAGGGGCCTTTCCACCACTGAACAGCTCTTATAGTAAAGTTAAGTTCTACCCAAGGCACTGAACACTATCCAAAAAAAAAAAAAAATCTAACCTTGGGTGGGTGTTTTGAACTAGAATCCAAAATAGATTTGCAGCCGTAGTAACATGGAAGCCAGCCTTTGGTGCGAGCTCTTAGTTATTGTGAGAATAAAAGAACACACCATGTTCTTTGCCACCCCTTTGTTGCTTTTTGTAGCTTTTACTTGTCTTTGTCATCAGTTGGCAGCCCCTTGCAGAGCAGGGGCTCTACGCCTTTGCAGATGAAACTCCTGCGAGGCACCATCTGTACTCATGGGGCTGCTGCCGCCATACACGGTCCTTCTGGGTCATTCAAAGCATTTTGCAAAATTTTCCTCAGTGTTCCTTTTCAAAAGCCCTGGCCTCTTAGGCATTGTTGCAAGAAGGAGAAAGCTTTGTGCACAGGAGATTCAATAGAGCCAGAAATCCTGCTGACTCCTTTAACAGTCCTGGCAAAGTTGCCAGGTACATCTTTTGTTAGAGAAACTATAGGCGGCTGTGTTTCTATGGGAGCTAATGGTTAAGGCTATTGCTGTCTGATACAGGGCCATTCAGGAATGTTCTGAAGAGACAGTGCCTGAAAGGTATCCAAATACTTTGGATAGCTCTTTTCAATCTCAGACTGGATAGTGGAGCAGATTCACCAGTTCAGGGGCACGTCTTAGCACAGATAGATGTCTTTACATCTCCTTACCCACAATCGTTCACCGAAGCATCCTAGAACACAGAGCAACATCTGACTTGAAAGAAACATAAAGCACAAGTGCACTAGGCCCAAGATTGTCTGGACCTCTGAGGAGATGATCCTGGAAGGACCCAGCTGCTCCACAAAGCTTCAGCCCACAAGCTGAAGGCGTGCTCTTCCTCTCACAAGGCCTGCTAGCAAGGAGACTTTGGGGGGCTGCTTTTTAAAGAGGCAGCAATCCTAAGATTTCTAAGACCACCCATTTCTAAGATTTCACCCATGCCTACAAATTAAAATGTGAGACTGTTAACACAGTCTGAGGTCATAATCCTTTTGCAGGATGGGAAATTACTCTGGAATAATGGGGTTATCATGCTGCCATTCGACTGTGCTTCTGCATACCAAGTGCATACCAATAAAGAACAAAGGGTAGGCATCAATTTCAGCTGGATTTTTAAAGTATGATTACAAAGGGAAAAAATGGAAGAGGAAGTACATAGGAGGTGAATGTGGGTGAACAAATTCATTGATGGAAGCTGAGCATATTTCCAAGAATACATTTTCTGCAAGTGGGTGCCTACAAAATGCACATTCATGCGTAGCTAAAGCAGTAAGATCTTCTGACTGTGGGATGATAAAAAGTGAATGCTTAGCTTTCCAAGCTCTGGAGTGTAAGTCTTTTTGCAACAGTAAAAACATGCGGGATCCAGCCATGTGGAACCTCACTAACATGCTATCTCAAAGGGGAATAAATCTCAATCTTCAGCCATTGCCAGTGGGCTGAGCTGAAGGTGCCATTCAGCTAGTGCTGCTGTGCGCCTTCAAGTTGTTTCTGACTTATGGCAACCCTAAGGCAAACCTTTCACAGGGTTTCCTGAGGCTGAGAGTGTGTGATCCGCCCAAGGTCACCCAGTGGGCTCCAATGGCCAAGCAGGGAATCAAACCCTGGTCTATAGGGTTGTAGTCCAATGCTGAAACCACCACACTATGCTGGCTCAGCTAGAATGGTTCCCAAATGTAGCAGACAGTAGGTATCCAACCTGGCCTTGTTTTTCTTCATACAAACAAAGAACTGCCACCTGGTCTTGTGCCCATTCTCCCACCAGCTTGTGTGTGGAAAGGTCTCTGTCTTCTTCTCCCATCATGAGCTTCTTCTCAGTTCACCAGCTCTTCCCAGGTTCTTCTTTCTGTCCCCCTGCAGGCAGTCCCTCTGCTCCGGTCAACGTCTCAGTCAAGCTGCTGAATGCCAACTCAGCTGTTGTGACCTGGGATGTCCTGGAAGAGGAAGTGGTCATTGGGTTCGCCATCTCTCAGCAGGTAAGGTCTCCAAGATAGACTCACCTCCTTGCCTTTCTTTTTCTCTGTTTCTCTGCTTCTTTTGGGTCTTCTGGATGGAGATCAAATTTGGCTATTGCCAACTGTACCCACTTCTCTCTGGTTTCCCTTCCCTGCCTCCCTCCCAATCTGTCCTTGTTTTGTTTTGTCATCAGATTTGGCATGCAAGTACATTAGCTACTGGTTAGCCGCTGCATGAACACGACATTGGACCAGATAGGCTTTTGATCTGATCCAATGCGGTTCTTTTTACGCTCATATCTAAAGCCCCATCTAAAAATGGGGAGTCCCAGACCTCCTCCCAAGCCATTTCCTTAAGGGTCAAACTATGCCTACGTAGATCCTACACTGTGTGCATGGAGCATAAAGTTCCATGTTCTACCTCCCCCAGCAGTTGCCAAGCCTGCAGGGAGGCCACTATACAATTAAACAGCTGGGGAGAGGGAGGGAAGAGAGAGAAGTAACCAAGTAAGAGGGACTGTCTCCCACTTCCCCTGCCGTTTTCTGGGGAGGGGAAAGGTTGTCATTCCTCTTCTTCTCTCCCTGGAGACCTTTTGCAGCAGGGACAAGAGGCAGTCCATGCCAGTTGGTCACTTCCCCTTCCTCAGGCCATTCCATGGCTATAGCAGTATCTGCTGGATTTGACAGTGCTGGGTGGAGGTTTTGGGCAAAGTGCAAGGGGTTAGTGAATAGGTGAATAGTCCCTTGGGCGCTGTCCAAAACAAGGCATCTGAATGCATAACCACAGGTCCATAGAAGCATAGAATGCAAGAGCTGGAAGGGATCCCAAGGGTCATCCAGTCCAACCCCCTTCTACCATGCTGGATGACACAACCAAAGCCCTCCCTGGGACAGATGGCCATCCAGCCTCTGTTTAAACACCTCCAAAGAAGGAAGAGACTCCACCACACTCCATGGAGGCAGCAGCGTATTCCCCTGTCAAACTGTTTTTATCATCAGGAAGTTCTGCCCAATGTTTAGGTGAAATCTGAGGTTTTGTTTTCCTTTTGCAGGGTGGAGAGTGGGAGCTGGTGTAGGCATACTTTATTTATTTTGATTTACTTGAATTTTATTTATACTCCATCTTTCTCTGGACAAGCGACCCAAGAAGTCTCACAGCAAAGTTTATAAAACCATTAAATAAGCAATCCTATTAAAAATGATGATTTAGAATAGTTTAAAGCCCATTTAAAGCTGACGCCATCCCTCCCCTCCTCCAAGGACATCACAGCCCATTCCAGGACCCTCCTGGTAGGACCAGTGAGGAGCCAAAGGCCCGCCTTTAAGCAGGGATCTTTGCATGCCAATGGAAAAAGAGCAGAAGGGGGTCCAACCAAGTCTCCTGTGGGTGGGAATCTCACAGCATGGGAGCAGCTACCAAGAAGGCCTCATCACCCGTCTCCCCCTCAAACACGCCGATGCCGTCTCTCCCTGTAGAAAAAAGATGTGCGAATGCTGCGCTTCATCCAGGAAGTGAACACCACCACTCGCTCGTGCTCTCTCTGGGATCTGGAAGAGGACACCGAGTACATCGTCCACGTCCAGTCCATCAGCATCCAAGGCCAGAGTCCGGCCAGCGAGCCTTTCATCTTCAAGACCCCCCGGGAAGCTGAGAAGCTGGCTTCCAAAAACAAAGGCAAGTACGAAGGCAGTTCCATGGGGGTGGTGCTTGGTGGTACTGTTTTTTTGCAAAGCTGTCTCTAGAGGGGAGGGGACTGACTGGAGGGCTCCCATGCCGGAGGGTGGTGGTGAATCTGTTCTGAGTTTTAGTCTGAACTTGAAAGGAAATATTTTCCTGCCAAACCACACAGGAGCACAGGTCTTGAACAGAGATGCTTCTCTGGACCAGGGCACTCAAAGCCCCCCAGCCAGCCAGCTCAGCTAGAGGGAGCTCATTTCCTCTCTCTTTCTCTCTGCAGACGAGGTGACAATGAAGGAGATGGGAGAGAAAAACCAGCAGCTGCGAGCTGGGGAGATCCTCATCATAGTCGTGGTCTTATTCATGTGGGCAGGTCGGTAGGAGTTCCTGCATGCATGCAAAAGGCAAGGCAGTTTGGCTCCGGTTTCCATTCAGAGAATGTTGTGTGTGCGCAGTGAGAGCAATGAGAGAATCACAGAGCTGGAAGGGATACCCATGGAGCATGCAGTGCAACTCCTGCCTGCTCAGGGAAAAAAATCCTTGCTGGAAGTAAACGAAGGGCCTTTCTGCACTATACTGTCACAGTGCTATTAATTCCCTTTCGTCATCCTATGGAGTCCTGGGGTTTGCAGTCCAGGGAGGAGCATTTAGAATTCTCAGCCAGAGGACTCCTTGGCCTCAGTAGACTACGAACCCCAGAATTCCACAGGATGTTGAAAGTAGAATAATAGTACTACAACAGTGTGGTGTGGAAAGGCCCTAATTTACTTCCTCGGTAGACCCAAGTGACACAATAGTCTCTTTGCCTTTATTTTCCCCCATTTGCTTTGAGTTCACGACTTTGCCAAGTGTTTTAGTCAATATTCTAAAGCAAAGCTCATAACCCAAGGGCAATCTCTAATCCCCTTTTTCTCTCTTTTGCAGACCATTCTCTGCATTTCAGTGTTCAGTTTTGCTTTGCTTTTTTTGCTAGAGCCTACTAGGAACGCCAGTCCTTGACAATTTCTTCTTCAAACACAAGGATGAATAATTTTCTCCCTGCTGTGGAGGTAAACGAATATTCCTCCCCAGTATTGTCCCTATATTCAAATGTTCTGAGGTGTGGAGAATTATTATTCTGCAGAGAAAAACATATTATTTATCAGTTTTTACACAAAACTGCATAACGCAAAATTACACAAACATTAAATTATGTACATTAACATTAACACCTCCATAAAGAATAAAAATGCAATTCATAAAGATTTTTAGAAGCAATTAAAACAACAGTTAAAACAATACAGCACCCCTCCAGTCTGTCCTTTAAAAACTTTCAGTATTAAAAGCCTGTTGAAATAGAAAGGTTTTTGCCTGCTGATAGAAAAGCAACAATGATGTGGCCATTATGCCCTCCTTGGGAAGAGAATTCCAGAGTCTTGGGGCAACCAAGACCCTGGCCATTTCCGCACTATGCTGTTACAGCGCTATGATTCCACTTGCAACACCAGCCGGCCCCTCCCGAAACTGCAAACCCCAGGATTCCATAGGATGTTGCAAGTGGGATCATAGCGCTTTAACAGCATAGTGCGGAAATGGCGCCTCTCTTGCACCTCCACCAACCGTCCCTCCGATGGTGGTGGGACTGAGCAATGAAGCCCCATCTCCCATGTCCCCACCAGATGTGTGTGGAAAGGTGGGTGGGACCAACAGAAGGGTCTCCCCCCAAGAGACTGGCCCTGTCCAAAGTGTCTGCTCACTTTCTTCCCTATGCCAGCCATTTAATGGCCGTTGCACAGCGGTCCAGAATTGAACGTGCAAAGCATTATGTACTGGGTGCAGCATCCCAGGTTGCATCTACTTTGCTACTTAGGGCCAATGCCATAGGGCGCTTGAGAGAGTGGGTCTTTATACTGCCTTTGGGATGACCTCATTGGGAAGCTTTAGGGATTCTCTTTCAGCCTCAGGCCCACATCCACCCCGTCTGCCAACCTACCTTGCAGGGTTGTTGAAAGGATTACAGAAGTGCCCTGATTACTCAAGTGTTGTATGGCTGCTAGGCATAAAATAATATTCACTGTCATGATTATATTATGTGTGTGCGCCTTCAGGTCGCCTGTCAGCTTATGGTGACCCCATTTCACAGGGTTTTCTTAAGCAAGGAATACTCAGAGGTGTTCCTGCCATTTCCCTCCTCTGAAATACACCTACAGCACCTGGAATTCATTGCTGGTCTCCCATCCAAGTACTAACCAGAGCTAACCCCTGCTTAGCTTCCAAGATCAGACAGGATCTGGTACCTTTAGGGTATTTACTATGTGCACACTGAAATGTCTAGAACATTTCCCGCACATTAGCACGGTTCATAGGCATACCTCTGTTAGACCGCTAGAGTATTTGGAGATATAAATCCTTTCAGACTAATTGAGAAAAAGCAATTTCTAGCATTAAGACTCCAGTGTATTTCTGAAGATGAAACCTGAGGCTAGAAATTTATTTCTTTTGGTTAGTCTCAAAGGTGCTCCATGATTCTTTTATATCTCCCATTATCTCAGTAGTTCTGATTACAGAACTCAGTACGATGCATCAATTTTTTTCTCATCAGCTCTTCTCCCCTGGATGATATTTCAGAGTCTGGGTCAAAAGAGAATGTCTTGACAGGAGGGCACAAAATGAGCTTGTGGCAAAGATGGGACTTGGCGCCCCACAGACCTCTCACCTCAACGATTTTGCTGTTAGCAACAGCTCTTGGTGAGAGAAGGTTATATCATCACTTCCCTTATTCCTGGCTTTAAAGGGGGGGGAAAGGAAAACAGGTTTAGGGGTGGAAGATGGCACTCTGGCTGCCCGGTGTTGGCTTGGCCAGCCAAGTGGCACCTTGCCACGCATGGGGGAGAGGAGAAGAACCATCGTCTGCTTTTCTTTGCTTTCTGCTTTTCTGCCTCGCCCAGCATCCCTGGCTCCGCTTGACAGCTGCTTTCGCTCCATCCCCAGCATGCAACATTTATGAAGGCAGAAAAGCATCCCCAGTGAGGTTTTCAACTGCTTTTGCTGGAGGAAGGGAAGGCAAAGGGGGTGGCAGGAGGCATGGGGGCGGAAGGGAAAAACAGGGAGGCATCTCGGGTGAACTAATGTTTGCTGGCATACCTCACGGCTTACTCTGGGGAAGTTCCCTCTCATGCAAACACACCTGCGGGGAGAGTGGAGAAGAGAGAGAGAGCTATTTGTATTAATGGGAGTGAAACCAATGCATGTGATTGAACTGTGAGGTTAAAATGAAAAGAAAGCCGGCCAACTACTGCAGGTGCCAAAGAGCCCACCCTGAGTGAATTTCTAGAATTGTTAACTGCCTTCCATGTTGGTAGCACTTTGGAGCCTCGGTGGAAGTGATACCTCTGGGTCTCATGCATCCAGGCCTCTCACTCTCCCCACATAACTGGGATTATGTGCCCTGATGTGCCAAATGCCTGTAACTCCTTTTTTTCTTTCTTTGCCAGAGAGCCAACTGTCTTAGGACATTAATTGGAAGCAGTGCTTCCTCAAGCGGTGGAAGACATCTCCTTGTCAGAGCATGTGCTTTTCCTTGCTGGGTGCTTTGCATTTAGTGTGCCTTTGCTGTGGCATGTTATCTTTGACGAAATCCCATTGGTGGGTGGAGACTGCATTAACTGGAAGGAATACGTAGTCCTCGTAGATGTATACTTTACCCCAAGGTCTCACGCTACAGACTAGTGTAAAAACGTGTCCCAGTTTTCATTGGTGAAACATTGGCAGGTATGGGAATCTCTCCAGTGAAGCTGGAAGAAATGCCACCTTTGTAGCGTGGGCGCGGAGGTAGAGCCGCTTCCATTGCACCCTCTTCCCTCCCCGATACACTTGTCACTTTGCGTTTGCAGCCTGCGAGAGAAAGGTTGCCTATTCAAGCACATGAAAGCACAGAGACTGCTTGGAGGGAGAGGGAGAGGGAGAGGAAACCGACTGTTGTCTCTTTCATTTGTCACCAGTTCCAAGGCTCGACTCCTCGGAGACAAAGGAATTTTCCACTGACTTGCCCTTTCCCATCCTCCTTTGCGTGTGTTTGCGGGCATCTGCAGTTTCCTTGCCAGAAGATGCTGCTTTGCCTTTGGCCTGGCGACGCACGAGGTCAAAGATGACTTTGCTTAAAGCAGCATTAAACAGCCCAAGCAGTGAGCCGGATTCAGCCGGGGCACCGTTTCACTCCAGGCTACTCAGTTGTGGCTATGTGCCTAAAGCCTTTATATCGGCAGATCCAGGGGAAGATCCAAGGGCCAGTTGCGTGCCCCTTGAACCCTGCAGGGAGCAACACGCATTGCCAAAACTGCCCCCCAAACCCTGATAGCTGCCAGAAGTCCTTTTCTTTTTTTCCTTTTCTTTTTTTAAATGTTGAATAGTGTTGAGAGGCCATTTAAAAGATGGATCAACGCTCCTGGATGCTCCTAGAAAAAGCAATTCAACCTCCTTTTTTTCCACTATGCCAACCCGTCCTCTTTCTCTGTCCTTTCCCTGGCCTGGTTTGGATGCTGGGTACGCACCATACCTCAGCCCCTTCCCACAGACACACATTTTGATATCTGTGATTTTTCCATTTCTGCAAGGGTCCTGCACCCCTAACCCTAGCAAATGTGGGGGGCCAAATGTGTGTGTGTGTGTGTGTGTGTATAAGGGGATACCTTGTACATGCATGTATACACATAGGCCCCTTCTGCTCTACACTGTTATAGTGCTATTATTCTCCTTTCAACCTCCTGTAGAATTCTGGGACTTGTAGTTTCCTGAAGCCAAAGAGCTCTCTGGCTGAGAATTCTAAAGGCCCTTCCCTAAACAGCAAACCCCAGGATTCCATAGCATTTGAAAGGGGAATAATAGCACCATGACAGTGTAGTGCAGAAATGGCAATACATAAACAGACATACACAGACACCTTTCAAGGCAGTGCTCTTGCCCTGAGATTCCTCCCTCTTGCCCAAGGACTGGAGACGGTGGCCCAGGCCCTAAAACCTGGCCATACTAGAGCTGACTCTGCCATGTTAGAAAAAGCCCTATAGGCCCACACCTCGCTGCCAGGACTGGTACTTCGTTTAGGCATGGAACCAATACATTTTCCATAGCCTTCCGTGTGGCTGCCCTTGTGGCAAAAGCCATCTCAACCAAAGCAGCAGAAGGCTGACCGGTGATATTTTTCTCTCCCCGCTCAGGGGTGATTGCCCTCTTCTGCAGGCAGTACGACATTATCAAGGACAACGAACCCAACAACAACAAGGAGAAAGCCAAGAGCACGTCTGAAAACAGCACCCCGGAACATCAGAGCGGAGGCCTTCTGCGTAGCAAGGTGAGAAGGGCCAAGGGGGGAACTGAGATAACAGACACCATTCCACCACCCATGATCTCCCATCTGTCACTTCCTATTTTGAAAAGTGCCCCCTCTTAGGCCTAAAACAGTCTGTAGTGGGGAGACTTGGCCACATAGCCACCCCCCACCCTACCCCACCCATAGGATGTGAGGAACCTTTTTTCCATTATTATTATTATTATTATTATTATTATTATTATTATTATTATTATTATTATTATTTTAAATAGAGTGTGGAGAGATGGACAGTCTTCTGAAGTCCAGCAGGGGAGTGGACAGAGAGACTGTCAACATCCTGATTGTAACACACCCAGAAAATGCAGGCAGTTCTGTTTAATCTAGATTTTTATTAAATTGCATTTCCGACAGTTTTAATCTCCACCAGCAGCAGGTTTTTGTAAGGCTCGTGGGTCTTGTCTACTCAAGACCAAACCACCCCAAAATACTTTGGATTACAATACTTTAGATAAAACTGGTGGTTCTCTAACTTGGTTCCTCAAAATAATTTGGACGTCAACTCCCATAAGCCTGAGCCAACGATTGGGGATTCTGGGAGCTAAAGTCCAGAACATCTAGAGGCCCAAAGGTTGGCAACCATGATCTAAACCTTAACCAACCATTGCTGCAGTACAACATATAGTTAAGTGTTAATAAGTGTTGAGTACATAACTGCTCATCAACCATTGTGCTGCTTCTTGCAGGGGAGGAAACATATGGGAACTGGGCTTGGACCACCAATGCCAGAATCCCCCCTAGCTACCAGGCTGATTGGGGAATTCTGGGAGTTGTAGTTCCCAAAATGATCATTTCTCCCCCTAAACATTGATTTGCAGGTGTTGTACATAATCTTAGAAGGGTTGACTTTTTTTCCTGTTTGCATACCCGTAAACAACTTGAATGTTTTGTCACAAGCGGACATTTCCTAGAATGGACTTTAGGAGAGCCACGTGGGGGTGCCCATTTCCCCCTCCTTGTGGTGATCGGTATCTACCATGTCAGGGAGGCAGTGAGTCTATGAAAGGATTTAATCCTGCAACATGTTCAGTGCCTTGGAGAACTTCTGAAAAGCTAGCCAAAACCTAGACCGGATTCCCTGGCTCACTGACCTGGGAGCCATCAGCCAACACTGCTCCTGCATATTTTCAGCTCTGTCAGTTTAAAACCAACTTCAAGTCTGTCAGTTTTGATCATGCTCCGACCTCCCCTTGTCCCAAGAGACTTCCCTTGCCAGCTGTGAACATGTCAGCTTTAGAGACAACCCACTCCATCGTCCACAAATTCTGCAGTGGAAGGAATTATTCATGCCAAATTGCCAGCAGTCCTTCCTGTTGCCCAAGTCAGTTCAGGACACACAGCTGTGTCCTTGTACCATATTGGAAAACCTCTGTATTTGAGTAGGACAGGCAACAGAGAGGGTTGGGAAGCAGCCGGCATTCGATGAGGGGCTCCTCCAATCCTTTCGTTAGCCTCAACTAGAGTAGAAACATTTAATCCATCAGACCTCACTATGGCCATTTCCACCCTACACTGTTATTGTGCTATTATTCCACTTTGGACATCCTGTGGAATTCTGGGGTTTGTAGTTTCCTGAGGCACAAGAGCTCTCTGGCTGAGACGTCTGAATGCCCCTCCAAACGCCAGGATTCCAGAGAAAGCTGAAAGTGGAATAAGAGCACTGTAACAGTGTAGTGCGGAAATGGCCTGTGTGTTGGTTCAAGCATTCAGTAATGGATTCCGTTGATCTATTCTGCTTGGGACCAACCAAGAGGATTCCAGACCTGCTAGTGCACATTTCTGGATGGTGCATAGCTTTGGTCAAAGCCTTTAGTGTCTCACTTGATTCACTGGGATTGCAGAAGCAGCTCCCGCACATTGTTCCACATTGCCCCCGGGCCTATGAGCAGGCACATGGGCAGATGCACCGTCATTTACACAATGATGGCCTTCAGCAGAAGTGTGGGGTAGGGCAACTAGGGGTGTGCCCATTCAGGGTCATGCCAGGCCCTGAGATTTATGGGCTGAAACCTGAGACCTAGGGATGCCTCCCCAGTGATGTCATTAAGTGCTACACATTCAATACCAACCACAGTTGCTTACATCTTATCATTCATCAGAACACACAGAAGCCATTTTTCCTATTTGCAAATTACAACAGAAGTCTTAGTTAAAGTCTGGGCTGTTCCCAGATCAAGGTGAAATGAGGAGATTACTCTTTCTCACTTACTTAGGGAGCTAGATTAAAGAATACTTAAAGTAGCCTCCTTGCTGCTTGCCAGAAAGTGGGTGCAGAGCAGAGGGTGAGTCCTGCTGTCACAACAACGAGGAGGGAAGGAGGAGGCTGAAAAAATACATAGACACAAACATACACGTGAGTAGAGCCTTTGCAAGTTGCAGCAACTAATCAATTAGGCTTTGCAAAGTGTAGCAAGCTGCTGCTCCACTAGGAAAGCGAGAGATTTGCACTCAGACCGTTCCTTTAGCCTGGAGCTGAGCCCCCATAGCGAGAGAATTCGCCCCTTTCCCCTGCCTGGAAATGACCCAAGCCCTGTGATCTGGCACCCTAAGTGAGACCACCACGTCCCTACATGAGTGTAGTTTTGCACCGTGCAAGTACGATACAGAACCATAGGCCATCTCCTTGCATTCCCCATTTTCTTCTCAGCTGCTGATCTTTCATTCAGTCTCTCTCTCTCTCTCTCTCTCTCTCTCCCTTTTAGTTCCCCAAAAATAAGCCCTCCGTGAATATCATTGAAGCATGACGGCCTGATGGACTGACTCCATTCTCTTTCGCACTCCCTGCTTTTCCCTCCAAGATTTGGCCGCCAGGGAGTTGAAATGTCGTCAGGGTTGTTGAGAAACCTCCACTTTGTTCAGCCAGAGACTTCAGGCATCTTTCAGGGGAAGAAGAAGGATGAACCTAGAAAACCCAACCCAAGGTGGAGAGGTGGGATCTCTACCAGGACAAATCCATGCAAAACAGCCGAGGGGGGAGAATGGAATGTTTCCATCCGTGGGCATCCACCCAGATGGCTGGGGGACCAATTCTGAACTGCTGAACTCACCGTGCCATAGATGCCAACCAACGGGGCCTAGTAGCAGTGCCATCTTTCACCTTGACTGTCCGTCTCTGTCTTTGTCCTACGGTCTCTGTCTCTTGGGAAATGTTTTCTCTGGTTGCTGATTTTGCTTTCCGTTTCCCATGGCTCGGTTTTTTAAAAGTAGAAGATGCTTACCCTTGATTCCAGACACAACTGCCTTCATCTCTCCTTTTCACGGCAACGCTGGAGAGGCCTCCTCTCCTCTCTTCTCCTCTGATGGCTGGCCGAGACGAAGGACGTCAGCCCTAAATTCTGTGCCGGAAGCTCTTTGCGGGCGTTCAGTGCTGTTTCTCAAAACAGGCCACACACAACAAGCACATGACATTTTCCACCTGGGTTCTCAGGACTCCACTAGCTGCTTTATTATAGGTTATTTTGAGCAGTTGTGAGTTTCTTACTTCTGCTGTATATTGTGTATTGTGTCCCTCTATTGGATAATCAACAGAGAATGCAAAAAAAGAAAAAAAATGAAGCCGAAACCAAACCCAAGCCCATCTCCCAGTGCCACAGAACAGCAAGATCTGCCCAAAATCAAAGCCTCTATTTTTGCCCCCACTGCAAGACTGTATGTGTTTTATACCAGTTTATCTGCCTGCCGTGGCTCTTCTTACAAAATCCTAGGAACTGTAGTCCTATGAAGCGATAAAAACTTTGTAGAGATGTAGAAAGAGCTTCACTGGTGCAATTATCACAGCTTTCCTTAATCTGCTGCCCTCCTGAGGTGCCCTTGGCCTACAAACCCTATAATCCCCATCACCGAGGCTGGCTGGGGATGATGGCAGTTGTAGTCCAACACATTTAGAGAGGGCCAGATTGAGAGGAAGCTGGTCTACCTAGTTCCATATCCTGTTTCCAACTGGGGATGGATGGATGCTCCTGGGAAGCCCAGATGGTTTGTCCCTGGCGTTTGGGCAGAGATCTTTGATGCTGGCGAAGCATCCTTCTGCAGAAGGCCTGGGCCAGGAGGGCAGAGATTCAGGAGGGCAGGGCCTTTGCCAGAAGGAGGATGGGTATGAAGAGGGCTCTGCTGGTGTGCCCAGTGCTGGTCGTTTAGACTGGGAGGGAGTCATTTGGCCTGCTGTGGAGCAGGAAGAAACAACTGTGAAAGCAGGTACCAGATACCTTCTTGCGCTATAGCACAAAAAGGACTTTTAGTGTGAAAAAAACCCAACAACTTTGAAAAGAGGATTTCTGTTGTGTAACTCCTGGTTATGGCACTATAAATCATTATGAAGATTCTGGCCACACATAATCTTATCTAACAGCCCGAAGTAGGGATGTCTACCATCCTTTTTTTAAAAGGCGGAATCACGTAGTGAGTGGCCATGGTCACATCTTGGAGCCCTGCCAATGAATTACTCATTTTGTGACAAAGAGCTTTCTTCCGTCTTTCTAGAATTCAGTGCCAGTTTTATTAGATGCTGTGCCAGTGCCATCCCCTCATCCCAGCAGATCCAGAGTGATTTTTTTTCTTTTTAAGGATGAGCAACTCACTCTTAAACTCTAACCTTCTGTAACTCCAGTTCCAGAAGTTGCTAGAAAGAAGGAAGAACAGCTGTAAATCCAAACATAACTCATGGCACCCTGTGGCAGTCATGTCAATGGAGGATGCGTGCATGGATTTGTTCTGGATTTTAGTCCAAACTTTAAGAGAGCTTTCCAAGCTGCTGAACCTACTTTGGAAGGATAGGGCCCCAGCACTTTGGATGGGTCCTTTAAAGTTCAGACTAAAACCCAGAGAGGATTTGCTATTCCTACTGTAAGCAGAGCCACCAGGTGCCACTAGATATAACCTATAGTGCAGATACACCCTCCTTCAATCTTTGATTTCCAGGATTTCATCTCACCAGAGTCTGATCTAGTCTCTGCACAATGCACAAAACCAGCTCTGCTTCAACCCTGCAAAAATGTAGCTCTGACACACACTCAGCTCCATTTGTTCTGTGTTCTGTTCGTGGCAAAGCCAGGCACCTCTGCTCATGAAACAAATGCCTGACACCAACGGCAGAGCCTCGGTTATGGCACTGGCACAGCGACTTGTGTCGTGAGGCTCATGGGGCCTCAGGCTCGAGGCTGATGATAAAACAAACTTGGGAAGCCGAAGTTCTGCCATGTAGGCCTGCCTCTCTCAAACTGGCCTGCCAAGTTTTGAGCAAAGTGAACGTTCCCATTCAGGGATGATGATGCTGGACTTAAGGAGATGGCTTTTGGAGGAAGGGCTGTGAAATTGTGAATTCTGTCCTTACTTCATGTCACTGCCTTAATGTGTCTTGTCATAGGACTTAAGTTTTCTTTTTAAATCCCTTAAACTTGACTTCTACAAAATCAAAATGTGAGGAAGATTTATTCAGTTCCTTCCTATGTAATTCTTCCCCCACTCCTTGTTTCAGAGCAGCTTCACAACAGCCCTGTGAGGGAGACGGGGCCGCGTGACCTGCCCAAAACCATCCAGCAAGATCTGTAGGAGGATCTGAACTTGAGTTTCCAAGTTCCCAAAACTCCCTGAAACCCAAAATAAGTTCTTAAAAATGGTTCCACACAGGAGAACGATCATGCCAAATGCAGTGGGCAGAATCCACTCTGGATTTTAGTCTGAACTTTAAGGAGCAATCTGAGGTGATGAGCCTTTTCCCCCAAATTATTTAACTTGATTTATATCCTGCCTTACTCCCAAGATTGGGTAGACAGGCAGCTTTGAACTGATTGAAAACAGGATCCAGCTAAAAGCACAATGGTTTCAGTGGATGAGTTTGAACTAGAGACCTGCTAGATCAACTGTTGAATGACGGGCCAATACAGCGGTAAATCCAACTAATCCAATGGGTCTGCTCTAGGTGGGAATGACCACAGGGCTGAGGGCAATGCCTGGCACCCTAAGCGTGGCATGCCTAAGCATGAGATTCCTCCCAAAAGTGGATGGACATTTTTGTCCGGTGCACAATGGATGCATTCCATCCAAGGCTGAGAAAACAGAGCCGTGTCTATGGTGCCCTTGTCCATCGTTGTGCATTGTGCTTCATTGTGCAATACACATTAAATTGCGCATTATCACAATTCACTAGCAAGTTGATGTAGTGCAACCCAGACATAACATCGTGGGCATAAATTTAACGCTATGTCTCCTAGATGTAGGATTTTGGCTATTAAATAGCAGCCAGCATCCTGTTAGGTATTTAGGTCCTTGTGAACTGATGTAGTGTCACATAAAGGTGAATTGTGAGATTTTGCAAGAGACATGGCTATGTCTCCAGGAGCATTGTGCAAAATGGGGCCAAGAGCATGCCTGTTGCACTATCGGACCCATTGTGCCATGGGCACCAGAACGCTACGGGAGTCATTACACAGCAGGATGTCCCCTTGTGCAACAGCATTGCCACCCTTCGCTAGAAGGGCCGCACGCCCTGTCAGGGATGTACCTACAACATCATGACATTACAAAGTGTGGGCACAAGATCTCCAGACCAGTTTTTATTTGGGGGAGTGCACGATGTGGTCTTGTGGAAAACTAGTATTTGACACCTCTCGGTCCCTCTTCACCCACTTGAAATGTAGCAGAATAAGATAAACCTTTTCCCAGGAGGTATGTCCACCAGTGGCTGAATGGAGTGGAGCCTCCATGTTGAGGGGCAGAGCATCACAAAATATCAGTTGCACAGCAGGAGAGGGGCTGTGGTCACATTCTCTCCGCAGGTTTGTTATTCCCAGCAATGTAGCTACTTGCAAGTAGTTTGCAGGGGAGGGTCAGAAGAGCAGATCAAAGTTACATGCCGTACTATGTAATTGTCAAAAGTTTATTTATTGATGCAATGGGTGGTGGTGTCTGGTAACTTTCAAAAGGTACTTTTTATGAGCATTTTGAACAGGCAGGAGGAGAAATGTTTCATGCCATTCTATCAGTTATTTTTTCAGTACTGGAGTGAACAATGGTAACAGATGACTTCCCAAGCAGCATCCTGGAAATGTGTTACTTTTGGAAAGTAACTTTCTTAGGGGTTTTGTTGCCGGGATTGCTGATCCAAGGCCTTGAAGTGGTTTGGCCACTGGTTGCTGGTGGCTTCCATGTCATGGGGGAAGTGATTCCACTGTGGGGTTTAGTCCAGTCCTTGAAAGAGCTATCCATGCTGCTGAAGTGGAAGAAGGATTAGCACCATGGGTAGATCCTTTGAAGTTCAGACTAAAACCTGGAGCAGATTCACAGCACCACTGGCATGGGCTGCTCTAAAGCATTCTTCTATCCATGCTAGGTCATAATATTGGTAGGTATGATGTCACTACGATGACATCACAAGTCCTCTACCATCATGTTTTGCAAATTCATAAGGCAGCATTTTTCCACTCAAGATTCTATCTTTTTCACTATTTTTTAGCTCCAGGAGGAAAGAGGCTTTACACACCACACCACAGTCTGCCACTTCCACATACCTTAACAGCGCAAAGGGGGCTGGTTCAGATTGGACCCTCTTCTCCTCACAAATGTGATAGAAACAAGGTTTCACGCTTTCAGCGTCAGTGAAAAGTTTGTCTTTCAAGCTGAGGGCCTGGTCAATTTCCACACAAAGCACCAGTGAGGAACAATTAATTTTGTGCTTCATTGTCACCACCCTCACAATTGTACGCACGTGTTGCACGAGGGACAGGCAGACATTCTTAGTCTCTTGCCCACTGCGGCCATCCCAGAGTGTCTGGGAGGGGACTGTCCAACTTGGATGACCAAGGAAAAGGTTGTTAGCTGTGATAACCGTCTGAGCAATAAACCATGTTTTTAAATGCACCACCAAAAGGACCTCTCCTTTGAATGTAACTAGATCAGAATTTTAATGGCTGCCTAGCCATGAACCTGGTGGGTCAGGGAGTGGTTTGGGGAGTGGGGGGTTTCTCAATGTAAAGTTCATAATGTCCCCCATCCCACAGACAAGCCTTGCTAGAAGTCCAAATTTCTCCTCCAGAGAAGATATTTATATATGCTCAGTAATCCAATGGTATTGGGGGTGGGGTGCTGGGATTTGTAGCATTTCACTCGGCAGGTGGAGGGGATTATCAAACAGGCGTGCAGACAAAGACCTGCCTGAATGTAGAAAGCAAGCACCTCAAGCGTGGTCTAGAAGTTGCACCTGGATTGCTCACTTTCCTGGGATCGGAATTTTTTTTGGAATAAGCATTCCCAAATGTCTGCAATTTGAACTCCACACTTGGAGAGTTTTCAGCTTGTGCTCATCAATAGGCTCTCAAAAGTCTGGAATACTTCTGGTTCTTGCAAGTATCACTGAAATTCCCCTGTGGCACCAAGAAAAGGTTAATCAGCAGGAACACACCTTCCCCCTTCACGCCCAGCTTGTGTTGGTACTATTTGTACAGCCAAGAATGCCCAAAAAACATCCCTGATGGGTTTCATCTGGGACGGGGTGGGAACTGTGCAACCCTCCAGAGGTTGCTGGATTGCATCCCCCAGCATTCCTCACCACTGATTATGTTGGCTTTGGGGGCTGCTGGGAGCTGCAGTCAAACAACTTCTGCAACATTCCTCCCTGTTCAAAAGCAACTAGTGGAAGCTCATTTTGGGGGGTTGCTAAAGGAGCCACTTTCTTGGCCTGGCTGGGAGATAAAGACAATTTTGTTCTTGTTCTGTGCCTTCAAGTCATTTCCAGATTAGGGCAGCCCTAAGGCAAACCTGTCCTGCGGTTTTCTTAACAAGATCTGTTCAGGGGAGGGTTGCCTTTACCTTCCTTGGAGGCTGAGTGTGACTATGCCCAAGGTTACCCAATAGTTTTCCAGAGCCAAGCAGTGATTTGAACCCAGACCCCAGCGCTCAAACCACTCACCTTTCGTTTAGAACCATAGAATCCTGGAGCTGGAAGGGACCCCCAGCAGGCATCCAGTCCAACCCCCTTCTGCCATGCAGGAAGAAGCCCTCCTTTTGACCGATGGTCCTCCAGCCTCTGTTTAAAAACCTCCAAAGAAGGAGGTTCTACCACACCCCATTGAGGCAGCAGTGTATTCCACTGTCAGACTGCTATTACCATCAGAAAGTTCTTCCTAATATTTAGATAGAATCTCTTTTCCTGAAGTTTGAAGCCATTGTTCTGTGTCCTAGTCTCTGGAGCAGCAGAAAAGAGGCTTGTTCCATCCTCCATATAACATCCCTTCAAATATTTAAACATAGCTATCATGTCACCTCTTGACCTTGTTTTCATCAGGCTAAACACTCCTAGCTCCCTAAGCTGCTCTTCATAGGACTTCATGGTTTCCAGGCCTTCTGTCATTTTGCCCACCCTCCTCTGGACGCCTTCCAGCCTGTCAACCTCCATCTTGAATTGTGATACCCAGAACTGGACACAAGATCCCAGGTGAGACCTGACCAAAGCAAAATAGATGCTTAACATAATTTTATCCCTGCTTAGTTAAATAGCAGAGGCACACTGTTAGTGGACTGCAAGATTCCCAACAGTCTGTAAGGGAACAGCCACTCCTTCAAGCTGGAATACCTGCATCCCCCTAAGCAAGGACCTAGATTGGCCTCTAAAGGAAGAAAAACAGGGCTCGAGGGTTGGAGGCAGCGCCTACACCTGCAAAAGATGGAGAACGTGTCTCCCACCATCGGCAGGTGTCTGCGCTCTTGCTGGCATCTCTTGCCCAGCGCTTAGGTCTCCTCATTAAAAGTGGAAAATGTGATGGCGAGGGCCCTCCAGCCCTTTCCACGCCACTCAGATCGGCTTCCCACAAACAGGAAAGGAAAAAATGGAGGTGGGGGGAGAAGCACAATTTTGTACCATTAGCTTCTGTAATTGCAGGCTCTAAAAGGTGCAGTAATCAATGCCATTAGCAAGAGCGAGAAGGAAAAAAAGACGCTGCGAAAGCAATCCCATGCTTCACAGAGAAGGTTTTTCAAGCTATCAGAAGCAGCTGCAGACTCTGTTTAAAGGAGAAAGAACAGAAGGAGAATATTTGATAGTAAACAAGGAGTTATGTAAGGGATGGCAGGGGGGAAAGATTTCAGAAGGAGCATAATTAAAACTCTACCATGCCCCTGAAATGCAAAAGGCTGCTGTGTCTTTTTAGGCAGGGGTGGGCTCGCCACTGAGTGGCAGGAACTGGGCCCAAGGAGGTCCCAACAAGCACAGCTGGCCACAGCCCGGGCCACATTTCAGGTTGGCCAAGGGCCCCACTTAGTTCCTTTTTTTGTTTGGTTCCCTTTGGGTTTTTAAAAGAAAACTTGAAAAAAATCAGCTCTGTATTATGAAAAACTGATTAGAAATTAGTTCAGATTTAATTCAAAATTAAGTCATTAAATATTATTCATTAAATTCCTCCCTCTCAGTATTAGCGGATACAATCCCCACGCCCACACATGATATTTCTATATAAATGCACCTTAAATAGCCTTAAAGTGACTTAAATTCATATGATATGGACTACTGAAGTTTAATCCTCTGTTTGCCATGCTCTGGTGTCACAGTGTGGGTGGGAAGCACCTGGATTAAAAGGAGTGCTTGTCAGCTGATTTAATCAATTAAAACTTAAATGGCAAGGCATTTTTGTAAAGTTCTGGTTAATTGGCAAACCATAAGCTTTTGAAAACTGAAATAGATTGGTTCTTTTTTCTTTCCTTTGCTGTAGTTGTTAACTGCTGTCAAGTTGACTTTGATTTACGGTGACCCTACGGATCAGACTTCCAGGTCATCCCATCATCAACGGCCCTGCTCAGGTCTTGTAGATTCAGGGCTGTGGCTTGCTTGCTTGAGTCTTACCCACCTGTAAGGGAGTCTTCCTCTTTTCCTGCCTTCCACCATGTTATTGTATTTTTTAATAGTCATATCATCTCATGATACGGCCAAAGCACAACAGCCCGTTTACTCATCTTGGCTTCTAGGAAGAGTTCAGGTTTGGTTTGCTCCAGGATCCCTTCATTTATCTTTTTAGCAGCCCAGGGTGATCTGTAGACCTCTCCTCCAACACCACACTTCCAAGGAGTTGATTTTCTTCCTATCAGCTTCCTCCACTGTCCACCTTTCACAACCATACCTAGAAATGGGAAATACAATGGCATAGGCAGTCCTAACTTTAGTATTCAATGATGTATCTTCACACTCCAGGATGTTGAGGTGGCTGCAATTCTTGTTTTACTGTGTGCGTAGCTTCCCCTGATTCATGCTTCTTAAATTCCATTTTCCTATGCGTTGTGCAGCTTCAGACTTTCCCTTCACTTCCGAGCACATCGACAGCTGAATGTCCCTTTGGCTTGGGTCCAGCTGTGTCATTAGCCACAGTGCTAATCTTACTTGCCCTCTGCTCTTCCCCAGTGGCTCATTGGGTGCCATCCAACCTGGGAGTTTTATCTTCTGGCACTATCTCTTGGGTCATTTGGGCTGTCTCATCACTGGGTTTTCATGGTGCTTCCGTCTGTGCAGTACTAACAAGTGCTACCTACGGCGCCCTGCCATTGTCTCTGAGAGCTCCTCTGCCATTGCTGGGCCCCCTCCCCAGTACCGCGGCTGCCCAGGAGCCCCTTGGCGCCTCTAGTCTGGCTGGTCAGCAATGTCTGCCTGGCACGGGGGATAGCCCCTTGCCTCACAAGAGCATGCAATCCCACCATCCTGGAAAGGTGGTGCCTGCCATTGGTGGGCAGCTGCTGACTAGGACTTTTAAATTTTGAGAATTTTGTTCTGAGGGAGACCGCTGGAAAGGTGGAAAAAGCAAGGAGATTAGAGGTGGCTGTGAATGTGGTAGTGCAAGAACAGTGAAGTTGTTCTCTGAGAAAGAGCTGATACAAAAGGACTATTTGCAAAATAACAGCCTAGGGGGCCCCTCCTTAGGAGATATAAAGCCACATTTTGTATGGCTTCCACATTTTCAACCTCTTCCTTGTGACTAATTCCCCTGCTGCTTCATCTGGCATTTTTAAAAGCCACAGGCTTTATAAGCCATGGGTGATATTCTCAGAGGGAAAAGCCAAGTGCTTTCTCTCACCCAATGATTCAGGTGGCACATCATACATCTTTCCTTCCCCAAACCCAACAAAATGGGGCAGATGCAAAGGACCTTCCTAGTGCACTCTGCACCTCCCACTGTTGCTGCAACACAGAACACTGCGCCTTGCTTAGCATCACAAAAAAACCCACTGCTTGCTTATGCACTTTGCTTCCCTTTGCTGTGGCTGTGTTAAAAGCATTAATTCCCCACAAACACACGCAGAGTAGTGCTAGGGTGCCAAAGGCCAAAAATCCTTTTTCACCAGTGCTGAGTGCTATTACGGTCACTGTCAGTAACAGCTGGAGGGGACCATAAATAGAACGCTGGCAGTTAATCGCTGCCTTGGTCTTAACATTTCAAAGGCCGCCCCATGCTCTGCTGTGCCACTGCTGTCTCCTTCGAGAAACCTCATGGGAGGGAAGGCCTTCTCAAGTATGAATTAAACCAGCGCCCTCTGGTAGAGTGTGAAAGCTTTGGAAATGGGATGTTCGATGGGCTGGGTGCCCTCTCACTTAGCTGCATGCTCAGGATCTCCTCTGGAGAACCGGCCTTTTAATGGCTTTGCAATCCACGCCAAGATCAGAAGAGAATAAGCAGTTTGGAAAGCTGTTTGAAACTTCTGTGGATTTACAGCAGGAGTAGGGAACTTCATTCAGCCTGTCGGATGCTTCTTGCCCCCTCTTCCATGGGAAGGTCTCAGGAGACACATTCCATGGGAGCAGAAAGCAAACCTGGGGAGATTCTGATGTACTATTTCACCTCTCCCTCCCTCCACCCACAAACATGAAAAAGAGGGGAAGAGGGAAGAGATTATGGAGACAGGAAGGTTTAAAATGCAGCTAGGAAAGCTATTTATAAAAGTTATTTGGTCCCATTATTCATATGTTTAAAAAGTAATCTGTTAACTTTGACATTGGTCATGTCAAAAAACAAAGCCATCCCATTGCTTGCTGCACCACATGTGGCTTCTCAGTTATTCCCACGTAGGACATCCCTATCGAAAGTCCTACCAATACACCTCTGAAAAGGTAGGAGGAACTTTTGAGATCATTTCCTGCTTCAGTCTTGCTCTTCATTTTAAATGTAGCTCTAGTAACTAGAAGTAACTAGTTGCAGTGAACTGTGTTGCTTGTAATTCATTCCCCAAATCCTGGCTCCTTGTAATCTGCCCCTAAGTGCCTGAGGTAGGCCACAATGATAGGATTAAAAACAAAAAACAAGAACCAGGGTTAAATACTTCCCCTGGAATGCTACCCTTAAAAGGCCACCTTCTGTGTCCTTCAGAACATTTCACCAGAATGAGCAGTACAACACCTGGGACAGAAAAGAAACCACCAAATCCCCAAATTATCATTTCTGTAACCTTGGGGGTTTATTCTTGAATGAAATCCCAAGCTCCTCTCTGGCACTCCACGGGCAGCTCCCCCAAAGAGAGAGAACGAGGACCTGAGAGATGAACAAGCAGGAGCTCTGCAGGCAAAGGCAGAAGTGGGTGGCTGATGGCAAAAAGTTTTGGAGGACTTTGGATTTCTGAATAAGGGAGGCTCAACCTGTACACTTTTTACTGCAAGAGGGCCTCCTCTCAAGCAACCTCTGCAAGCACGAAGCATCCCCTCCCACTATAGCCAATGGATGCCACGGGCAAGGGTACGTCACATCCGTTGACTGTCGAGGACTGTGAGGCTTGGCATTTTTTTGTTTTACACGGGGGCTCCTGGAATGGAACCCCCACATACAGAAAGGTACGCTGTAATTAATGAAGTATAATTAACTGGAAGCCACTGAGTTAAATTACTGAAATATTTCGTGTTGGGTTTGGGGGATGGACTGAAACAAAATAAAATAGAAAAACTAAATATAAAAACAACTGAAAAGGGGCAGCACTCAGGCAGTTCCAGAAACCCAACTGTGGCCTCCAGTCCCCCGCCCCTGCTCTAGTTCATCCATGGGGGGCTGCTGGCTCTCTCAGCGTCTCTCGCTTTGGCAGCTGAACAGGCAAGCTGCCTTCACTTCAAAGTCCTGCGTCTGAAGCGACATGCAATTTTTGCTGACGGTTATTTGAACCCAGGCAGCTGTTCCTCCCATTCATTCATCAACTACCAACACATGTGCCTGAAGCCTTCTCAAAACTTCTAAAAATGGGAAGGAGATACCAGTGAGATAGACATAGAAACCAGCCGACCATTCACTATGCTGAGGAAGAAGGACGAGCACGTCATGGGATATTGAAAAGACAAAAACATTTATGAAGTTTAGCATATTGCAATGTATCACAGAATAGCAAAAGCTCAAAGAACTCCCAAGAACAGCCAAACATGTGGCAGCAAGGAAGCTCCAGGACAAATCTCTCTAACAAAAATACAAACCCAAATCGTTACTGCTAGAACCAACTTAAGCAGACCCACTGAATCAGCTGCTGAGTGTTAAGCCAACACTTTCATAAATATCACTGAATCAATGGGCTTACCGTAGTAGGAGCTAGCCATTGGATTTAGGCATAAACTGGCCTTCACATTAAAAAAATAAAATAAAATCAGTAGAATGAACTTTCAAAGTGTAGGATAAAAAACACTCCAGGGCCAAGGCTTCTTCTAGCTGGGGATTGGGCTGCGCTGGAAGCTTTCTGGGAAGGACTCAAACCGACGGACGCTGCGGCCGTTCCAGTCAACCCACTGGGAAAGGCTAAACGTCTGGGCTGTGCTCTTGCTGCGCTGGGCATAATTCCTGTGCCAAGAGAGGGACAGAAGAAAAGGTGCAAGGCAAAATGATGATAATGAAAGAGAGGAACAGACAAGAGAGAAGCAACATCATTCCCACATGCTCCACCTGTTCTTTGAAAGGTTTTCTTCTACACAGACTTCTGGATCAGACCCCTGTCCGTGGCTGGAATCTCATTAGCAACATACAAGTATCTTAACACAGGGGTTGCTTGATGTTATGTGCCTTCAGGGCGAGGTTGGCTTATGACAGCCCTGTCTCAGGGGTCTCATCTGGCAAGATTTATTCAGAGGAGGTTTGCCACTGCCTCCCTCTAAGGCTGGGAGAGTGTTCACTTGCCCAAAGTCACCCAGTGGGTCTCCAGGGCTGAACGGTGATTTGAATGATTCAGACACAGCACTACTCTGACTTAACTCAAGGTTGCACGAGTGTACTTTCTTCTTTTGGAGGCAGAAAAAGAGGCCACTGGGGGCCCCTCGTGCTCCAACCAAAACCTCCCTCCTCCCCCGGGGGGGGGACATGACTGCTGTGGTCATTTAATGGCCAGCTGAAGCAGAGAACCATCATGGTGAAGCGAGGCTTTGAACCTTGGACTATGACTGGGGTGATCAGGACCCACATCCCCTCTAGGTCCTGGAAGCCCACTGGGTGGCCTTGGGCAAGTCATACTCTCTCAGCTGCAGGCAAAGGCAAACCCCCTCTGAACAAATCTTGCCAAGAAAACCCTGGAATGGTTTGCCTTAGGGTCACCAGAAGTAAACAAAACAATTTAAAGGCATATAACAAAAAGTAGGCAACCGGGGACTGCCTCCCACCTCAGCCACAGTAGCCCGGGGAGCAGGGGCACAGGAGGATGGAGAGGAAGACAGCCTTGTTTCAACCCAGAAAGAGAGGGAATCCCCATCGCTTGGTCTCTTCTCTCCCACAGGCCATTCAGCAGCTGCAGCAGCAGCAGCACCCCACTGTGCCTGACAGCCTCTGGTGAGCAGGCACGGAGATTACGCTCCACACGCCTGGATGCAGGATCTCGGCCGCCACCTGGCCCAGTCTCCTGTGTTCAGACACCAAGCAGGCACTCAGAAACATCCACAAACTGGCTGTGACGGCAACATTCTCCCCACCACCTCTTTGTGATCCCCTCCCCAGCAGCCACAGGCACACAGACCCCGAAAATCATGTCCGTATGGTAGATCTTCCCAGGTACTCTTTATCCTATCCAGCACTGAAGCCAGGCAAGCGCTAGCAATCATCACTGCATCTTAGGGAAGAACATTCTACCAACTGTTGGTTGCCACTGGATATTAGGGATGAGTCAGGTTTATTAGGCACAAAACTATCTTCACAAGACTCTCAGAGGGTGTTAGGAAACGAGAGCTGTGGTTGTGCAGCTGAGTGAGTTTGGCCTTTGGCAAGGAGAAGGCTTCCTCTGTGAAGGTCTGAGAGCTTCCTGGAGGCTCCTTTGGACATGACAACCAAGGGAAAGATCCCTGACTTGATAAAGCTCTGTGAAGACACACATATGTGCTACCCCCTTTCCCCCTCTCCTAGCCTCCCCAGTTGCCCTGTCAAGGCAAGAATAGGCTTTGCCCCCTGGGGCAAGCTCCACGCTATCCACATCAACATGCTATCCACAGCGTTAATGCCAGGAAGACTCCGTTCCCTCCCTCCTTTGGCTGAAATGCTGCAGATTAAAAGATTAGCTTTAGGGTGCCAAGCAGACGCACGAAGGCATTCTTCAAAGGACTACAGGAAATCGACAATGACTGTATAGCTTTCAAGATATAAAAAGCATCCCTTCCATTCAGCTGGAGAATTCTGAAGATCGGTGCTTCCCCTCCCCAATTTATATTTCTATTAGGCAACCTTTCCTTCCCCCACTTAAGGGAGCACTTCAGAAAGTGAAAGCTTCAAGAAGGAAGGAGTTGTGTTAGTCGGAATCCTGCAGCATTAGTGCCATGGCAGATTCGTGCTGCTATGAATTTTGCACTTTGCTGCCATTTGACCCGAGTTTACACCCAGCCTCCAATGCCAAGGATGAATCCAGTCTACTTTTTAGTCCAAATTTTAAAGGCACTGTCGTCAGAATAGGCTCAGCACCTTGGATAGCTCCAAAGTTCAGACCAAAAGTCAAGGTGGATTCATCAGTTCACTAACATCACAGCTACCAGCTTGCTACTACTTTCATGTGTACAACTAAGAATAATCCTTGGGGGTATCTGATGAGCTAAGGGGTTTTAGATTACGAATACAGGACAGCATTCTCTCTTGCCCAGCCAGCAAAAGGCTGCCCTGTCAATGTGAGGCAGGTCTATACAAACCTGACTTCAAGTCTTCCAAAAGAAGGACCTCTTATAGGAATTCCAGACTCCTGCAAGATTAAGCAGTATCATGAACCTCTTATGGCACTCGTTCAGTTGCCCACAGAGCTGGGAGCAGGAAGAGTGGGTACCAGCTGCATCCACAACAGACAGACCCCTGCCTGAGGCCATTGTGTTTTGTACCAAATGTCCCAGGATCTGTCCCTTGTGACTGCAGTTGGCACCCACTCTTGTGTTTACCAGAGAATTTGGTACACAGCAAAATGGCTTCTGACGGGGCTGTGCACATCCTTTCTACCCTCAGTTCTTTGGGCCTAGATGATGTGTGGCAAGCTGCTTTGCCCAGCTGGCTAGAGAGGAGGAAGAGCAAGAGCACCATGCCAGCCTCACCCCAGCAGACAGTCTCCCGCCTTTGGGATGTAAAGCCGTTTGCTGTGTTCAAAATGCTCAGGGTAGGGGAGGTCTGTTGAGAGCCACTCTGACCATGTCAAAGCATAAAGATTTGGAATGTCAAAATGGAACTGGACTTCAAGTCCCTAAATACAGGCTGCTCCACAGAAACTGGGATATCAGGGAGCCCTGTAAGCAAGAGACTCTGATGCGCAAATGTCTACACCACAACAAATACGTTAGCCTTCAAGATGCTACAGACTGCTCCATTATTTTCAATAAGTTTTTTTTAAGGCTCTTGAACCATTGCAAGACAGGGCTCCTGTTTTCCCTAAAGAATGAACATCTGCCAGCAGAGTTTGTCCCAAACTTAAATGAAGGGCGACACAGTACCTCACAGTCAGGTCTGTTGTGTGCTGAGAATTGTATCCCTGGTACTCGGAAGCGACCTTCTGCATCAGCATGAGCATCTCATTGACTTCACCTGAAATTTGGCAGAGTGAGGAATTTTAATCAAGAGGTCAGCAGAATCAAGCATGTTTGCATCAGGTAAGACAGAGGCAGAGAGAACCTCCTCCATCTTCTCCCATCTAGAGGCACCATTTGCTAGTCCAGCTACTTTACTTGGCATCAGTTGTATGTTAGGCACTACGTTAGCGAACGAGCTTTGCAGGTTCTTGCTTCATCTGGCATTACAGCACTGACAAAGACACTGTGGAAGTCCAAATGCAATTTCCTCTGAAATACTGACGCATCCTTTCCGAGAACAGAGTTTCCAACTGGGGATGCATTACATCAACCCAGAAAGAAATAAGCACAGTTATAAAAGGGGTTTTGTTTAAATGTGTATGAAATCAAATGACAGAGAGTGTGAGAGAGACAGACAGACAAATAACTTCTATGGGTATAGATATCATCACAGAAAAATTAGAACTGGAAGATAAGTCCCAGAGAGAAGAACACTTGACAAAGACACACAAGAACTGAACAGAGGGAGCACAAAAAGAAGGGGTGGGAAGCATGTGGCCCTCTGAATGTCCTTGGACTGCAAGACCCAGCAGCCTTTGGCAGTAGAGCCAATGGTGAGAAATGCTGGTGACATGGCAGTCCCCAGTACCTAGAGGGCTTAAAGAAATGGCACGAGCTACAACCAACTGGAGCTTTCCCCATATGTAAGGGTGAGAAGGACTCAGGTTTGTGCTGCGATGTACACACTGGAGGAGACTTCTGGCCTTGGATCTGAAAAAATATGGCGATCAGGGGAGGGGGAAGGAACCTTAGGATCTGCTTCTTTTCCTAACCATCTGAGCATGAAACTCTCCTATCTGGAACAACAGGCTAACTCTCTTCCATGAACTGTTGGGCTCTCCAGCCCTGCTGGCAAAATATTATATATACAATATACAATATTTAATATATTGCAAGCACATGGTACCAAAATACATTTAAATGCTGCTGAATGCAAAACATGAAACACCCTTGGAATATTTCTGTGTGCAATGACGTGCTGGAATCCTCTTGCTAGCGATGTTGCTTTGTGAGCTGCATCAGAGAAGCTGGTGCTGTGGTGCTGCGTCCAGTCACAACGTGGTCACTGGTGAGATTCCCGGCTCCAGTGAATGTGTGGAGGGCTTTAAGTGTGGAGAAGGGTTTCTTGCTTTCTGCTTTCCCCTCCCAAGCTTCTGTTCAGGAAATAAGCTTTCACGGACCATTAACAACATAATTAGGCATTTGCAGTAGTGATTCTGCAGCCCGCTGTCCAGGTAACTTTCATGGTAATATTTGAATTGGAAATACTTTTCTGAGTCAGCCATCATAATGGTAGAGGAGATGGAATTACCTCTTCTAAATTGCCTGTGTAGTCTGAACCCTCACTGCCAAATGAGTAATACTGAGCTAGCTACAAAAATTGCAGTGGTAGGAATGGATAGCAGATAGATAGATATTATTTATATATACATATATATGTACGTATGCCAAGAAGAAGCCAAACAAGGCCACCTCTGGCCTTTATTTATGCTATTGGTAGCAAATCTGTGGCCATCCACATGCTGTTGGACTTTAACTCCCAGCCAGCAGAATCAGTGCTGAGGAATGCTGGGAACTGTAGTGCCAGACCGGGAGGGCTGCATGATTCCCAGTTCAGCCATGAATTATTTCCTGCACTGTATTTTGGTACCATGTGCTTGCAAAATGCAGTACCGTCACAAATTATAAACAAACATACATATCAGACAATAACGTAACGGGTCTCATTTTTATTAGATTTTACTGCATTTGACTCTGCAGGAAAACAGTAGCCTAAACTCTCTTTTAATCCTGACTAAACGAATCCATTAGATTACAGTAGATTTAGCTACATGTTGATTAACATTCAACAACTGATTGAATGGGTTTGCTCTAACTGGGACTAACAAACAAGATGTTAGCCAGTATCTTTAAATCCCTGGATCAAAAATTCCCAAGATGCATTATCTCAGACAGGCAGGCAAGCACCCATTTTGCAGACTTGGGAGTACGTAGGCTTGAAGATTAAAACAGCCATGGTTTTTAAATCTGGAAAAGAGAAAGATGGATTTAAGACCCCTTCAGTTGGCCACCACTGAAGCCCAGCCAAAAGTTTCCAGATCACACGGCTCCTGCAAATGATCAGAAGAAGTATGTGACAAAAAGCCCCTTTTGGCTGGAACCAAAGTTCTCTCTTACACCCAGACAACCAGAAAGAGGCTACCCAGCAGATGCCTTCATTGCAAGCAGATCTGCTGTGCATCATACCTAGAGAGACAGGAAGCATATTAAATCACCCTCCTGCATGGAAACCACACAGGAAGTGTCAGGGCTAGTGCAGACAGCTGGGGTTTCCTCTGGAGAGATACATGAGACCTTCATTCCACCCAAACTGCAGGATGTCAAGCAGGAAGACACCTGCTATTCATTTAAGATATTCATACAGTTTACGCATGTACATACATGCAAGTAGTGGCAATATGGCCTCCACTGCACACAGTATTTCGTTCTCAATGGCGATTTTTCCACTATGAGATCATCTTAGTTTACCCAAGTCACTCAAAGAACTGATTTTTTCAGACTGGGTGGGGCATGTCTCTAAAGACCCTTTCGCACCACACAATTATAGTGCTATGATTCCACTTTAACTGCGTGATTTCATCCTACATAATCTTCAGATTTGCAGTTTAGGGGAGGGTTATTTAAAATTCTCAGATAGAGAGCTCCAGCGTCTTCTCAAACTACAAAACCCAGAATTCCACCGCAGGCAGTCACGGCAGTTGAAGTGGAATCATAGTGCTATAACAGTGCTGTATGAATAGTTCCTAAGCAAGAGGACTTTCAGTGGCTTAACGCACAAAATCCACTGCAATAAACAAGGGCTGTGCACATGCCTCGCATGGGATCAGACAACTGGACCCACTCTGGAATGATGCGTGCTCACTGCCAGCCGCTCCCCATAGTTTCAAGCAGAGGACTTTTCCCCTTATGTCCTGCCTCTGCTTTAGAGCTTTCTACCTGGCAGTGCCAGTGACTGCAACCAGGACATTTTGTGCAAACACAGCAGGTGCTCTATGCCACATGTCCTCCCTGAGCCACTCAACCATGAAGTCATGTAATCAGCCTTTAAAATCCATTCCAGCCTCAATACGTTGCCCGTTCCCAGTGCCTGCCTCTGAGCAAGTCCCATGTTTATAAAAAATGCAAACACATATTCTGTATTTCACAGAGGGCTGTTCCAAGGATGATCAAGGTAAAAAATAAGCCAGAATGATAAAAGTGTTCCGACAAGGAGTACTCAGGAGAACGCAAAATTCGGCACAGAATGCAGGCACCTTAAACACCTCCCCTTTTTGATGAACTGTATGCTTAGGCAGCCTGCCTTAGCCAGGAGTACCCTCTCCGGCACCCATCACCCCAAACTACCATCCCTGTGCCTAAAGCTATTTGATATAAAAACCTGTTAGTGCTAATAGGCAAACAGCTCGCACTCATTACAAAAGCATTCATGAGCAGCTTCTGACATGAAATGCCAGGCCTCCAAATGTACACCTTGCATATTAATTGGGATGGCATAATGGAAAAAGGAAAGGAAAGTCAGACCCTAATTAGACCTTCCCTTCTGTCCACATTACTGATCTTCAACGAATAGGCTGGAAACAGCCCAGCAGATATGGCTCTCTTAGTATTTCATGCACAGAGAGACAACAGACTTTGGGCACAGAACAATATCATGGATTTTCCCCATAGCACCTCCACTGTTTGCCTCAGAAAAAAAAAGGGCAGAAGAACAGTCCCCACTGTGAGCCTGAGAGGTTTCCAGTTTAAACTCTGGGATCTCAGAGAGTCAGTCCTCCAAAGGAAGGGCCGTGGTCTGTCCCCACTCCCATCAATTCTCATGATACAATCAACCCTGTGCCACAAGCAAAAGGCTGGCAGGGAAGTCCCCCACATAAACGTATAAAATAGAGGGAGGAAGAACCTCTTTCTGGAAGTGATCTTGCTCTGACTGCAACCCTTCCCAGGGACATTACACAGGAACTCTGGGGCTTACCTATTCCTGTTTTAAATTCAGCGCATGAGGCTCTTGCACTCCCTTTTCCACTGTTACTGTCAAGCTTACCTATGACAGGCTTTCGGCGACGTGCGTGGTTAAGTACGGCGTTGATATATTTTTCCTTGCTTGACTCGAGGTCTGTCTCTTGGATGTAGATGCGTCTAGGCCTTGCAGGGATGAAGGAGAGGAAAAACGCATGACAAACAGCCAACGCTGTACAAAGCATCATGAGGCAAAGATGACATGCTTAGAGCCTGCTCTTGGTATCTGCCACCAAGCTGACTTCAACTCATTGCAACCCAAAGAATGGGCGGCCTCCATCGAATTACCATGGCTTCTAGTGAAAGTTTAGGTCTGGTTCACTCTTGGACTGATTCATTTGTCTCATTTCATTTTGGACTGTCTCATCATAGGGTTATCAAAATAAAACCCCTTCAGGAGTGGCTTACCTTGCCTTCTTCTGTGCAGCCTTAATTCTTTCCGAGTTGAGCTATAAAACCACTGTGAATGTCTCTGAGATTCTCCACCAGTGTCATCCCTGCTACTGCTGCCATCTAGTAGCCATCTGACACATTACATCTGGCAAAGGCCTATATGAACTGGAGAACCCACTGGGAGCAATGCTACCACCAGCATAGCCTCTTGCCCCACTGGAGCACACAATCCCACCACTATGGAAAGGTAGTACAGTCAGCCCTCTGCATCCACGGATTCAACCAATGAGGGCTTGAAAATATTTGAAAAACAAAATGTCTAAAAAGTAAGCTTCAGTTTTGCCATTTTACATAAGGGACACACTATTTTACTACGCCATTGTACATAATGGGATTTGAGCATCCACCCACAGAGGGTCCTGGAACCAAACCCAGTGGATACTAAATGGGCCACTGTACCAAGGTGGGTGCTGAGAGCACAAGGGAGGGCAGCTAACAACAAGAGAGCATTGTCTCCGAGGGATTCTTCTTGGTGGTTTGCAACAACTTGTTTGTCTTCAAGTTGTTTCCAATTTATGGCAAAGATGAAGCTATCATGGGGTCTTCTGGGCCTGAGAGTTTGTGATGCACCCAAGGTTACTCAGCGGGTGTCCATGGCTCAGCAGGGAACTGAACCCTGCTCTCCAGAGTCATACACCAGTGCTCAAACCACTACACCATGCTGGTTCTCTTGCAACAACTGCTCCCCAATTTTTCACAGATCACATCCCCCAAATTCATATTCACTAAAGGTGAAAGAGAAGCAGCATGGGGTGGTGATTAAGCCATTGGCCTAGGAGAAAGGCAAGCCTCCGGTGATCCATGAAACTCACTGGGTGGCCATGGGCCAGTCACCCTCTCTCAGCCTGACCTACCTCACAGAATTGTGAGAATAAAGTGAGGAGGAGGGAAGTCACATGCTGAACTCATTAGCAGAAAGGCAAGTAGAAGTACAAGTAAACTATCAATAAATCTTGTCATGTAACAGCTCTCTGAAATACTGGCAAGGAAAGGAATGCTTATCCCATTTTCAAGAATTAAAAATTCTACTACAACCTGAAGATTCTACTACAATCGGAAGATGAAATGCAGACAGGACAAATCTTCTATTCTTGGCGTGCCTGGAAGACAGCTACGAGCTGTCACTGTAACTAAGCAGAAGTGATTTATACGCATGGGAGATTATATGCCCAGTGTCATCCACCTTCCACAGCTCCCTCAATTTGCAACAGGTTAAAGTGATGGAAGACAGCTGTATAATCTTTTTAGATCTGCGCTTTTGAGGAAAGGCAAACTTCTAGCTCTCATGACTGCAAGGGGGAGACTTAAGAGGGAAAAAGATTTTTTACACCTTCCTTGGGTAAGATTTCTGTGGGGCTTTAGGAGTAATAGGAATGGGAGGTCTCAGAAAAAGAGCACGCAAAGGAAGGATGTGGAGAAAGATGAATTTAGAAGAATAAAAAATAGTCAACAAGATTGGTCTGTTTCGTTGTTTCTAAACCATACAGGAAGAAAAAACAATTCCTACCAACTTAGGCATGGAATTTACATAGTGGGGATGGAAAGAATCTTTAAGAACTGTGCATTTTCAATTTCTCTTTGCCGTGAGGATTAAAATGCTTAAATTATTCATTCTTGCCCATGAGAACAATGCTGAAAGAGAAATACATCCCTAATGACAGCACTTTTTCAACAGTCAAATTGGGCATGTGCTACCACCTAGTGGAAAGCAAAGGGATACCACACAAAGTTTAGGACTGCAGCAAGTGAGTGCACAAAACATCAAATCCCTAGATGGCGCAGACTAATTTGAGAAATCCAGCGCAACATGCCACACACAGGCAGCAGGAGAAATCAAGACACATCACATCAAGTGGCACATTACTTGAGTCAAGTTGCAATCATCAGAGAAAGGGGTTCTGACCTCTTTGACTCTCTGGAGTGCAGATCTCGCACATGGTTTTCTCTTTGGTCCCCAACAGAGCTGGAAGCAGATGGTGCAGCGTTCCGCTGTGTGTCAGCAGAGTCTAATTCACCTCCAGTGTAACCCAGTAAGTTGCTGGTACTGTCCCCTCCTGGCCCCTTTTGATCTATGGAAGCCTGTCTAGCCAAGGGCCTTTCACCTTCTGCACTGGTCTCTCTCCTTGACTGAGCAGTTCCCCGTTCTATGACCCCAGACACATTGTTCCCTTTCTTAAGATTCACAGAAACAGGTTCTGGAAGCAAAGAGCCCTTGGAACCCAAACCAAGTCCAGCTTGATTTTGAGAGCCCTTGTTTGGGTGACACACGGAGGTTTTCTTGCAGGCTGAAGGGCCATCTGGATGGAGAGGCTCTGGGTGGATGCTCTTCTGCCCCTCCTCTGGCACCCTAGGAGGCTGCGTGAGATTAACCAAGCGACGAACACCCCTCACCCAGTAGGTGTCTACAGCACATGAAGCAGTCTCTAACTCATCTACCAAGTCCTCAGTCAGGAGATCGTCCTCAGCCTCACGGGAGAGGCCTGTGGGAGAATCTAGCTCTTCCCCATACGAAGGTTCCAGGAGGGAATCGTCCACATCACTGTCATCACAGGACGTACTGGTGGGCAGCAAGTGGACCTTTGTAGAAAGTGCCAGCCCACTGTTTGAGGAGGAAAGATGAGGAGAGGATGAGCACCATCTCTTGCTGCCCGGTTGGTCCCCCTTTTCTGTCTCTTCAATGGGCCTCTTACTCCTAGAAACTAAATCATTCGAGAAAGTGACTTGCAGACAATGAAGCCTAATGGGGTGGGAAGTGTTACTGGTCATGATGGGACTTCCTTCACTTGAGTAGGCTCCCCCGCCCCAAAAAAAATCACTGTGCTACAATCAGCTACATAAGGGACATCCTAGGCTCCGGTCTTTCCTTTAGTCAAGGTGTTCCTCCATTACCTAATAAAGAGAGAGAGAGAGAGAGAGAAAGGCAAAAAGAGTTAACAAAAAAATTTCTCCCTATCTCTTTTCTCTTACGGTGGTTGAAAAGGAAGGTACAAAGAGCTTCAAGGTGACTGCAATCAGACACGTGCATTTCAACTGCAAATACCATTACGTATAAGGAGAATCCCTAACAGGCATGGATAGTGTCAAGATCCTGCTTTCCCTGGGTGTAATCCATCCCAAACACATTATTTGCCCAAGCAGACAAAATTTTCACAGTCCTTTGCAAAATGCTGGATGAACAATGGGCTAAGGTTCAGCTAGCTTTTTATGTAGACCAGGCTATAAAATAAAGTGCTCTGCTATGGCATCAGCTTCTGTGAGAGTGGAGACATGCAAGATTTTCAGTTACACAGAATGCTCCTTCACAAGCAATTCTCTAATTCATATTGCTTGCTCTGGTCCAATATAAGATTCTGTGTCTTACTTTATATCCATGAGTGAAGCAAGGTAGCAACACTCTTTGTACCAATGCAAGATACGCTTCTAGGAATCCCATGGGGAACAAAAACAAGGAAATAGAGCCAGTTAGGAAAAAGAAGGGTAACACCCACTCCACAACTTGCCAATGTTTGCTCTGTAAACCAAAGAAGCTGCCACCCTTCTTTAGTGTGGAAGATTTTAGCAATGGCATATTCTTATTTGCATATGTCAGAGACATACAATAACCACAAAGGAAGGAAGGCTGCTAAGTATGACTGTATGAAAGCTTACGCTATATTATCTGGATACAGAACATACTATAATACATACAATACCACTGCAATACAGTGTAGCATACAATATGCCCAGCCCCTCAGTATATTTCATAAAGCACTGCACACATCAATGGAGTCAAAACAGAATTACAGTTGGCCCTCCACATTTATGGGTTTGACTTTCATGGATTTATAGGTTGTTGTGGGTTTTCTGGGCTTTGAGGCCATGTTCTATTAGTATTTTTTCCTGACATTTTGCCTGCATCCTCTGAAGATGCCAGTCACAGATACAGATGAAACGTCAGGAGAAAATACTAATAGAACACAGCCTCAAAGCCCCAAAAATCCACAACAACCTATGGATTCTGGCCGTGAAAGCCTTCAACTTTACATTTCACAGATTTATTTGCAAATTTCTCCAATCCCTGCCCCTCCCACACACATCTCAAGTGTTTCTTTTCGAGAGGTACCTTGCCTGTCAGCGTATCCAATCACGCTGTGCAGCCCTTTAAAAACGTGCCTCTGGTCCTCGCCAATGTGGAGGGCCAACTGTAAATTATTGTTACCATGGGGCCTTTTCACACTATACAATCATAGCATGATGCTTCTTTAACTCCCATATCTGGGATTTGTAGTGTACGGAGGCACTACAGCTCTGAGTATTCCTTGACTTAGAAAACCCTATAAAATTCACAGGGTTGCCATAAGTCAACAGGATAAAACAGAAGGGAGGAGGGAGAAAAATGGAATGTGGGACTAACTGGCTTTTATTTTAGCATGAAGGTAGCAGGGATATAAACCCACTCATGCAGATGCAGTACAGATATTAAAGTCTAAGTTTATGCAGTATATTTGTACAGTTGTGAAAGCAGGGCAATCCAACTGAGAACCTGAAGGAACAGACCTGCTGAAAGGAATAGAACGGCTGAAAATTCTAAATACTCCTCTTTAAATGGCAAACCTGAGGATTCCATAGGATAGAACAAGGGAAGATAAAGCAGAAATATAGTGCTACAGCTAAATGGTGACCATTTCCGCACTAGCCTGTTATAGCGCTATGATTCCACTTTCAACCTCCTATGGAACCCTGTGGTTTGCAGCTATAAGTGTAGTGCAGAAATGGCCAGTGTGAAAGGGAAACTCTCCCACCTCCTGCATTCCTCCTCCGGGGCCATTTTCACACCAGACTGTTACATAGCGCTATTATTCCACTTTCAAGATCCTTTCAACATCTCCAAAGGCCCCTCCCTCAACTGCAAGCCCCAGGATTCCATAGGAGGTTGAAAGTGGAATGATAGCGCTACAACAGTCTGGTGCGGAAATGGCCCAGGTTTCTTTGCTTCTTGGAGCCGAGCTCCCGCTCCCACTCCCACCCCCATGTATACAGGAGAGAGGGGGATGTGAAGAGGACTTCGCCGCACCCACAGCTCTGGAAAGTTCTTTGTGGACCACAACTCCCATAATCCCTCCTCCTCAGCGGAAAGTGGGAGGTGTGGACCCAAGAAGTAACTTTTCTCCAGCTCGGCTCGTAGAAGGCCTGGCCCCAGCTCCCCCCTCCTCTTCTGAGTAGGCTGAGGGGTTGCAAACACAAGCCCCCCGCCCCAGAGGAGGGGTGCACAAGAATGGGACCCCTCAGCAAGCCCCCCATACTTCCCAGGGCGGTCACTGGGGTCTTAAAGCACGCCCCCTAACCAAAAGGCGCTGAATCCCGGCCGTGTCATTCGCCTCCTCCTTCTTTTGAGGGGGAAAGAAACTCACCCGCCGCCATTTTCCCCGGAGACGCTCCACGCCCACCCGCCCCCACGGACGCAGCTGGCCAAACTGCCCGGCCACGCCCCCTCCAGTAGCCGACGCTCCGCCTCCTCCTTCACGCCGAGTGGCCGGCCGCGCGACCTATCAGGCTGCCGGGAGGAGGGGGCGGGGCGGGGCGAAGAGGCGGAAGCGCCTCCTCCTGCGGTCGATTCTCTCGGCGCTCGCCCAGAGGAGTCCGCCAGGGTGGGGGGCGGAGCGCCGAGGGCAGCTGATGCAACGCGGGGAGAGCTCGGCTGGGTGAGCGAGCGGGGGCCGTTTCTGGGCCGGGGGCGGCCGAAGGGCGGGAAGCGGGGTTGGAGGGGAGGGAGGAGTCGGGGGTCGTCTTCCCGGCCGAAGGGCCGGTTCGGGATCGAAAGGAAAGGGGGGAAGAGCCGGCGCGTGGCCCTGAATGGCCGCGGGCGGGAAGGGCGCTGGGGCTTTCTTGGGGGGGTGGACAGAGGGGGTTCCTGCCTCCCGTCGGCCGTGCCGGCTGGGGATGATGGGGGTTGTAGTCCCTCCCCGTCAGGGAGGAGGGCTGAGGCTGGTCTCTGGGCTGAGCCAGGGGGTCTCCTCGATGGAAGATGAGGGGCTTGGCGGGGAGGGGAGGGGAGCCCATTGGATGACCTTGGGCGCGTCACGCTCTCTCAGCCCAGAAAGCCCGTGATCGGATCGCCATAAGTCCACTTGAAGGCACCCCACAGTTTAAGTGACTGGTGACAGCCGTCTGAAACTCCTCCCTCCCGCTTTGAAATGAAGATAATTATTTCTTAATGAGGCTAAGCAGGGCAGCGGGTCCCTGCCGCCAAAGGGACTTCCTTTTCTTCCTAATCTGTTAAAGTTTTGTATATCCTGGCCTGTTCCCCAAACGTGGGGCTGTTACCCCCAAAGCAAGCAGCCTGAAAATAATATGCAGGAGTTTAGATCAGTGCGCGCCGTCTCCGACTTTTCGATGGGCCGTTTTCCTTCCGTGGTGGGAAACTTAAGGGGGGCTTTAAGCAGGGGTTTGCAGTGGGCGTCTCTCTCCAGGGAGCGGCCAGATGTGGGCCTCCGTAGGGCTGAATCGCATCTCTCGCCCGGGCGGGTTGAGGATGGGAGTGGCAGCCAACCTCTTCTTTCGCGTTCATTTCTGTCCTTTCTTCTGCAGCTGATGTCCCCCCTGTGAGCCTATTCATCCGTTTCACTCACGGCGTCACAGCAGAACAGCCTGCTTAAGAAAGCAGTGGGCTCTTTTTCTGAGGGCCCGTGCCTGCTAATCAGGGATGATGTAGCTGTGAATTGCTGCACTGGCAGGGGGCTGGATGACGTGCCCCTTGGGATCCCCTGGAAATCTATGATTCGATGGAACTGTGGAGATAAAAGAGACCCCAAAGGGCATTTATCCCACTCAGTGCCAGTCCAGAAATGAATAGCTGAAAGATCCCAGGGAGGGGGCCATCCTTCCTCTATTTAAAAACCTTCCAATAAGAGGTAGCCACCACTTTCCATGGTAGTAAGTTTCACTGTCAATCTGGTCTTACCATCTGGCATTTCTTTCTAATGTTCGGTCAGAATCTGCTTTCTTGTAATTTGAATCCATTCCCTTGGTAGCCACTTTCTGGAACAGTGGCAAGCAAGTGTGACCCATAACAGCCTCTCAGATAGTGAAAATGACTCACGTGTTTCTCTCCACGCTAAATATAAAGGCCCTCAACCATTTCTCGGTTTCCAGACCTTTTCCCATTCTGACGCTCATACTCCACTCAGCATTGCCTCTTTCCTAGCAATTGTTCTTGAACTCTTTGCCAGTGGAGGGACCAACCTCTGAACCTGGGCTCTCCATGTTGTGTGTCCCTGAGCTGTAGTTCCTCTCATACACCATTTTGTTGCTGGCCCCTCAGAGGCTCAACCATGTGGCCAGTAGTCAGGTGCTACCAGCCTTTGGAGCAGCAGTGTAACTGTGGCTCTTGGCAGACAACAGAGGGAATGTTTACAGAAAGGAAGATCTTGTGGCTAGTAACTGGACGGAGTAGTTAATATTCATATGATAAAATGTGAAATACTTTTGTTTTTATGGCTGGATACAGAGAAAACAACTTTTGCTTCACATTGCCAATATGTGGAAATTCCAAAGGATTCTAATTTGCTACCCATTTTTTTAAAAAGCAAGCATCTCAGAATAGTTTTCTGATCCCCCCATCACTGTGGGAACAGAAAAAGGCCTAATGCTGCACCTATCTTGGCTTATTTCCGCCATCTTTGGCAAATGGGAAAATCAGTTTGTGATGGGATTTGAATGTCCTCTGAGGAAAGAGGAGAGGACAGCCTTTTATCCATTCCTTGCCATGGCTGTGCTCCTACCTCGTTCTCCTTGAATCATGTATAATTTATTCAATTTCAGTTTGTAAGGGCCTGTTGGTGAGCAGCTGTTGGTGCAATGGGGCACGAACTGACAGCCGAGGAGAAGTATCACCTGATCACCCGGAATTTGCAGGTACTTCTAAGTCCACCCAGTTTGCCCACCCCAACAGGCTGCACCCAAACACAACAGGCCTCCACACTTCCATTTGCCTCTGCAGTTCCTCTCAAAATGGTGATAGGAAGTGTGTCACATCACTTCATGTTGCCATTTTGAGGACTGCAGAAGAAAACCAGGATTCTGGGATGTGGGGTGGGGTGGGGTGGGATGGGATATTTTTGTATGTGAATCAGGAGGGAAACTTAGGTACCAAAGTGAGTTCCAGGAGCTGCACGAAGCCCGCCAGTCGCAGTTTGGTCAGCCCTGGTTTAGACACTCTGCTGAGGCTCCTCAAAGGAGATAGTCTTCTGCTAATGTTGGTTTCTGACCTTGAAAACTGATTTTGAGATGCAAAGCCCAGTTTCCTTATTCACTGGTACACCTGTGAAAAGGAAACATAATTGGGAGGAGGGCAGCGCACTTGAGTGTCTCGAGTTAGACATATTGCTAGACCACCTAATGCAGCAGATATAATATCTAATATATCAATATCACATTGATGTAATAATAATATTTGTAATATATTACTGAAAAAATATACATCGAGCCCTCCTTACCCACAATGTCGGCATGCATGAATTCCCGCACACACACAAAAATGGCAGTGACGTGCTGATGGATTTGCTTGCTTGTCACTGCCATTGAATATAATGGAATGTGAGCATTCACAAATCCTGCTATTTGTGGGGATACCTGGAACGAAACCCTCGTATATATGGAAGGCCGACTGTTAATGCCAGCAGGCCAAGAAGTTTGTGTACAGGCACAGACTGGCTTTAAAGGCAGTGGCAAATTGTGGCTCTGAGGCTACATCTCACTGCCCCATCTGTGTGGCTGATTTTATTCCCCCACCTCTGGCAAAATAGGATGAATTGCCTTTCTTAGAAACCTCCAAGAATAATTGTGATTCGTAGGCACTTTCCAATTCTGAACGGCCAAAATACTTATTTTCCACAACTGGAAATGGACTTCTTGTCACTACCAGCTTTGTTTTCTTTCCACTTTTGGCGGTGTGTGTGGTGACCAGAAGTTTCCAGGGACAGAAAATTGGCTCCTGAACCTGCTAAAGTTGCACACCTCTGCGGCACACGTCTGGGTTCATTGGATGACCCCCTGACCTGTGTGGTTTCCTCAGCTGAACTTAACTGTGGGTTCTTAGAGTCAGGTGGCTGTTAAATGACTTTTAGCTTCTCAGTTAATTAGTTCTAAGATGAAGATGTCAAGTAATGGAGTTTTTGAATGGAAGGAGATGGGGAAAGGCAGGAGGTCTGTGGAGATGCTAATTTTCCCACTAGATTCTTATCTGGTACAGGTTCTAATGCATTAAAAGGAGCTTGATAAGATCTCTTCTTGCTAATTGGAAGAGGCACTGTTTCTTGTGAATTAAACTCCTTTGAAATTCCCCGCTTTTTATCTAGGTTGGCAAACAAGCAAATAGTTATAGGCAAGAAAGACAAAAACATGAAAGTTATTTGCTTGAGTGAGAAAGTGGAAGGGAATCAGAAATCTGTTACTTAAAACCTCTTGGAGCTGTTTTCTCAGCCAGCGAGACTTCTCCTTAGCAGGTCCTTCTACCAAGAGGCTACCTAGGCATGGAGTGGGAAAACTTTGACCCTCCAGACGTTCGTGATTTCATCCCAGAAGCTCCTCTCAGCATAATAAATGGCATAGAATTATGGGAGCTGTAGCCCCAAATGTCTGGATTCCCCACATGACCTAAACCTTGATTGCCCAAAAGGGCCAAGGTTTTGGGGGGGTTTTGAGGTTTCCGTTTACATTCCAGCCTTGTACCAGAATACTCATTTTTGTTGAACACAGCCTACTGTGGATCTTTTCCTGGGGAATCTGAGTGCTGAGGCAGGTGTTTCACTCATGCTGTCCATATGAGGCATCTTTTAAGACACTGACAGAACAGAATGCTGGGCTAGAAAGGCTTTAGGTCTCATCCAGCATGGCTGTTTTTTTTTCATCAAGCCCCATTTCTCAATCCTTTGGTATTGCTCTTCTATATATATCTATATCATTTTCTCCTTCTGAGAGCTCTGTGAAGTAGACTGGTAGAAACCAGCATAGCCAAAGGCCACCTGGTGTATTGTGTGACACAGCGTTTGAACCTATTTTTCCTATGCCAGTCTTAGCACTGCCCTGTGCCACTCTAAGAGCTGGTACTGGCATGCAAATATCGCTGTCTCCAACCTCCCAGGTATAAACACTAAGATTCCTGGCATTCCACAGAAGTGTGTCGGTAAGCTGGAACAACTGGATTGTTCCTCCCTAACTCCTCCCTCAAAAATGAGAGGGTGGTGAATTTAGGTTAGAAATCGGATATTGAGTCAGGTCCCTGGACTTGCGGAACTGAGTCACTGTTTGACCTGACCTTTTTTTCCCCGCTTTCTCCCTGGGTGTCCTTAAGTCTGCCACTAATGGCAGTATCTTCTGAAGTTAGCAACTGAATTTTCCTGTCATTTGCCATGCTACATCTCTGCTCAGTCTGGAGGAAGAGGTAGGAACGCAAAACCATCAAAGGGAAAGCAGCATCGTAGGCAATCTTACCAGGAGCACCTCATGCAAACCTGTTTCTGAGTCACATGAAATTCTTTCTGTGGCTGTTTATTTGAAAAGGAGAGGCAATGTCAAGCCCTATCTGTAAATTTTGCCCCACAGAAAAAGTTGGGCTGTGTATTTGCAGCTAGAGCTACTGAATGACCCAGGCTGACCTAATGCAGGGAAGGGGGTTCCAGTTACCTGCGGGATGGTTAGAGGAGGCAGGACCAGAACAGTCAAATGCAGAGCAGTCAGTGCCTCTTCTCTTGGTGAATCTTCTGGGCTGACAAGAGGACCTCACTCTCTGTTTCTTGTCCTGTGCAATTTTGGAATTGCTGACCTAGTATTTTATCTATTTCTGTGCTTCAGTCACATCGAGGGAGCAAGCTTCCTCTACCTAGATGTTTTTAGTGACTTACATCTATATTAGTTCTCTTACGCATGGGGTTGTATTTTTTTTTTGGCCATGGTGTGATATCTGTATTCAACTGACGATTGCAGAAACACAGTTGAATAAGCAGTGTCTTTGCATGTGTGGTGACCCTGCGCATTGCACGTGCAGATGTGAACTGATTGTACGTTGCAGTCATGCCTGCCACATTAGTTTCCATGTTCTGTTGCAAAGTGTGTCAATTCACTAATGCACAATTGTCATGTAAAATTACAGTCGTATAAAATTACAATCTATCCCCTCGATGTAGGATCTTTGCCTTCTTCTTTGAGTTTCAGCTTTTTTTGACAGTGACCCTACCCTTGCCTTTTCTTGCTTCCAGGAGGTTCTTGGTGAGGATAAGCTGAAGGCCATCTTGAAGGAGCGTGAGCTGAAGATCTACTGGGGGACAGCCACAACGGGCAAGCCTCACATAGCTTATTTTGTGCCCATGTCCAAAATAGCAGATTTCCTCAAGGCTGGTTGTGAGGTAAGACAGAATGATGTCCTTAATCCTGGACCTCTTGGCTGTTGTCTTCTTATGGAGGGAAAACCCGTACAAATGTTAGAAAGGACGTCATTCAGAAGATGAAGTGATTCTTTGTGCTTCAGTTAGTTGAAAGTGGGATGTGTTTAGTTGTGACAGAATAGAAAAATAAGGACTTTTTGAAATGAAGGAGCACAGGTAGGCTCTGAGGCCTATTTAGTGGGTGGATTTCCTCCCCTTTGGGTCAGAGGGGATGAAACGGCACAGTCTGAGCAGTCTGGGGGAGCTGAGGGCCACAAACCCAGCCTTGGCAAGTGACACGTTATTCCCTCCAGTCCCACTCAGTGTCCTTTTTCTCTCTCTCAGGTAACAATCCTATTTGCTGACCTCCACGCTTACCTGGACAACATGAAGGCCCCCTGGGAGCTCCTGGAACTGCGCACCAAGTATTATGAGAATGTGATCAAGGCGATGCTGGAGAGCATTGGGGTGCCGCTGGAGAAGCTCAGCTTCATCCGGGGGACGGACTACCAGCTCAGCAAGTGAGTCTGCTCTGAACTTCTGAGAGGGTGTGGAGCTCCTCAGAACTCTTCAGCTGGCATTTCATTGGCCACTGAGAAGACCTTCCTCGCCCTGCTGAGGGTTAATCTGGTGTTGGCTGTTGATTTGGAAGGAGCTGTAGGTGAAGTTTCACACAGTGCCTGTTCTTCTTTGTGGCACAGAGGAAAATGGAAGGAATTTTCTTCAAGTGACCTCTTCAGTACCACCTTCCGGATCTCTGAGGTCGTTCAAAGAGACTTCGTTGCATCTCCTACCAATATCTGAGGCAGGTTTGGTGGGACCACTCAGTAGAACCAGAGCTTGGCAAAGTAGCTTTTTTGGCCTACAACTGCCCAGTGCTGCTGTTCATAGTGGTGGTGGTGGGGCCCGGTCTGGGTATTGTAGGCCAAATAAATAAATAAATAAACAAACAAACCCACCAGGCTCTTCTCTGTCACTGCACTCAGGCTTTGGCATGACCCACACTGGTGACACTTTCCGTCACACTGCAGCCCTTTTTATTTTGAACCATCGTTGGCCAGTTGGATGTCTGATTTTTAGCTGGGTTCAGACATGCTGTTATATCCATTTGAAGTTTTATCTCCACAAGCCTCAAGCTCCTGACCTGACTTATTCTGCTGTTACAGGTCTATATACGTGGAGCTTACCCTAACTAGTAATAATCATAACCACAGATTATTACATCATTAGATAATCTGAGTGTTGGTGTTGGGTTTAAATTTCTGCACAGGCATAGAAATCTGCTGAATAACCTTGGACAAGTCATGCTGCCTTGTCCCTGGAGGAAAGCAATTGTGGCAAACCTCTTCTGAGTAAATGTGGTCAAGAAAATATCAGGAGACGATTGTCATAAATCAAAGTGAACATGAAGGCGTGCAACAACAATAAATGTCCCTTAATGGTCATGGCGAACAGATGTGTTCAGCAGCTCCATCTTCAGTGCTCTCCTTCATCTTCTTAACTTAGCAGCCTGCTTTGGGGCGTGCTCCCCACAAAGAGCCATTTAGTGGCCAGGGGAAGACAGACGCAGCGGTTGACTGGCATTCCTTGTGGACTTGGCAGCGGTCCTCTGGAGGTTTGTGAGGATGATGGTATCCTTTTGCGGATGATTACTGGAACACAGCTAGCCTCTGCTGCTCTCCACTAACTGGATGGCTGCTGCTGGAGGCACACCTAAATGAATAAAATCATCATCGTCATGTAGAAGGAAATGGAGGTGGCTGTCCCCTAATGACTGCCTATTAGTTTCTAGGCACAGTACAAGGTGTTGGTTATTACCTTTAAAGCCCTTCATGGCTTGGGTCCAGCCTACCTGCGGGATCGCCTTCACCCATATAATCCGCCCCGCACATCAAGGTCCTCTGGGAGGAATTTACTGCAGCCAGTCAGAACTAGGTTGGCTGCGGTTACCCAGAGGACCTTCTCTTCTACTGCTCCCAAGTTATAGAATGGCCTGCCAGAGGAGACCCGGCATATTACCAGTCTTGACAGCTTTAAAAAAGCAGTCAAGACTGATCTCTTCCGACAGGCCTTCCAAGACTAGCATTTCCATCGCCTCCCATCAATTGTCTTGCTGTTTTGTTCATAGTTAATTGATTGACTGTTAATTGTTGTGTGTTTTAAGGAGTTGGGTTAGGTGGGTTGGTGGGTGGGGAGGATTGGGTATGTTTTTAATGTCTTTTAGTGTATTTCATGTATTTCATGTTGTTCGCCGCCTCGATCTTTGTTGTTGTTGTTGTTTTTGTTGTTGTTGTTATTATTTTCTTCCTCTCAGGGAATACACGCTGGACGTGTACCGGCTCTCTTCTGTCGTCACCCAGCACGATGCCAAGAAAGCTGGTGCTGAAGTGGTCAAGCAGGTGGAGCACCCCTTGCTGAGCGGCCTTCTCTACCCAGGGCTCCAGGTACCTCTTCTTTCCTCCTAAGCCCACGTAGCTTAGGTGGGTCCCCCCCTTGCTGTCTGTCTGCTGGGAAGCAAAACCTTTTCTATCCCACTTTTAAGAACTGATGGCAAAGGGCTTTTTCACAGTGGACAGCATATGGGCCCTGACTCTGCTGCAGTTAAGTATTAATTTGCCAGATATTCCTGGGCACTGAAGGGAAGCTAAGAGGGTAAAACAGATACTCCTTTTAGATTCCTTTTACAGCCATCTCTCTCTGCAGGCCCTAGATGAGGAGTACCTGAAGGTCGATGCCCAGTTTGGAGGAGTAGATCAGAGAAAAATTTTCACTTTTGCTGAAAAGGTGAGAACTGAGGCTTGCCTGGCCTTTAAACCATCACAGGATTGGTTTTCAAGAGCTGTTGAGGGAGGGGGAGAATTCCACAGTTTAAATATGGGCAGCATGAGGAAGGAGTCCCTTTATCTCTCTTGAATTTCCCACCATCCATCTTTGGTGAAAAATCCCATTGAGTTTCACTATTATGAGAGCCTTTTTCAATATTATGAGGCAGTGTTTCAATTGGTTGTAAGCTATCTTGGATCCTGTGTGGGGAGAAAGATTGTCTATTAATTAATTAATTGATTGAAGAATTAATTCCCTTTCTCTCCATCCACATGCAGTTTGTCTTTAGAGGGAATTGCCTCCCCTGCTTTCCTCGCTGTCTCAACCCCCAACCTCCCAAATCCCCAGTAGTTCCTTCAAAGCCTTCCCGGATCTTAGAGTAATGCCTCTGTGTCTTTCTCTCCAGTACCTTCCCTCGCTGGGCTATGCCAAGCGCATCCATCTCATGAACCCCATGGTGCCAGGACTGACAGGCAACAAGATGAGTTCCTCGGAAGAGGTGAGGTTTTACACTTAACCTCATGAGCCCAAAGGAACCACATCCTGGAAGGAGGAAAGCTTAGGTGTGGAGGGGGCTTTTTTTTTCCCTAAGACGTTTCTTACCTGCTCCAAAACATCCGGTAACACAAAATGAGGAACAAGCTAGGTATTGAGGAATCCTGTAGGCCCTTACAGACTAATTGAGAGAAAGAAGTTTCTAGCATAAATTTCTGTGGACTTCAGTCTCAAGGGTGCTACAACATTCCTTTATATCTTTTCATACTGATGCAAACTGGCATGGCTGTGTCTTTGCATACCACTAAATTAGAAACAAGTGGAAATACTAAATCCACTAATATTGAGCATTAAGCAGCTTAATAGAAGAGAAGACTGTGCAATATCCCAGACCCATGTTTTACCTCTAGGTAGTCCCATTAACTTCAGTCGGCCTCCTCTCTTAGGCTGCAGATGTAAAGACTGACTGGATACCTGCTGGTGTCTTGTCACTGTTCCTGCCCAGATGCCGAGAAGCTTTGCTACCAAGGGAGTTCTTGGCAAGTCATTCCAGGAAAAGGGCATGTGCCTTCTGCCATTTTACAGAATTCTGACTCAACTGACTCCATTAACTATCCAGCTGTCATGCTGAGATCTTAAACATGCTTGCTAAGGAATAGGCCCCACTGAGGTCAGTGAGAGTTTATATCCGAGTTGCGTGAGTGGGACTGTGCCAGACATCTCATCATTAACAAATTGGTATTTTATTTTTTAAAAAACCTCATTGATAGGCTAGCATGTTAGTTAATGATAACTGTGTTGGGTTTTTTTTTCTCTTTTCCAGAGGGAATGCATTTGGGAGTCACAGCATCTCAGACATTTTGTACAGAGAGGAAGTGTCTGTTCTAAGATGATGCTCAGTAGCTGCATTTTTTGTAGCTTCTTGCTTTTGCAAAATCAAATTGCTTCTTAAAAACAATAGGCAAGCACCAGTTTTAAACCCGAAGTTTTTCAGATGGATCAGGCCAACAGCTAAATTGGTTAAGGCTTTGCCAATAGTCCAGAGTCTTTTTAACTCCACAGTGGCTTCCTGCTCCTACTTTACAAGTGGTCTGACTGCAGAAGAGCTCTGAGGCTGGGCACAAGATGAATACCAGGCACCTTCCTGAACCACCTCCTCCCCATCTCTTTTTTTAGGAATCCAAAATTGATCTCTTGGATCGTAAGGAGGACGTGAAGAAGAAGCTCAAGAAGGCTTTTTGTGAGCCTGGCAACGTGGAGAATAACGGAGTCTTATCTTTCATCAAGCATGTGCTCTTCCCACTCAGATCAGGTAATGGCCCCCAAGCATCCAAAAGGAAGATCAGATCTAAGGGGTGGGAGCAGTGGCAATGGCAGGACTTGGGTCTTTATGGTGTGGGGATAGGAGTACCTGACGGTGTGCTGCTGTATTGTAACTCCCAGTATTCCTTATCGTTGGCTGTGCTGGCCAGATCGAGCTGACAGGAGTTGCTCTCCAACCGTGTCTGGAGGGCCACCAGTTGCCCATACACTGGCTGAGAAGTTCATTCAGGGTCAAATGGACAGTTTTGAGGAGTCTGGCCAGTACCACACTTCTCATTGCATGTGCCTGTCGCCGCTTGAATTTGCACCCAGCTCTTACTCACATGACTCTTGGACTCTCCCCTCTCCTCCCGCCACTCCACAGAGTTTGTGATCCTTCGAGATGAGAAATGGGGAGGAAACAAGACCTACACAAGCTATGGAGACCTGGAGAAGGACTTTGCTGACCAGGTGAGATGCTGGGAAGGGTGCAGGACAACCTTCACAGCTGTCCAGTGGCGTGAAAGAGTTAACTTGTACAAATGACCTTGTTAGAGATTTTTTTTTTTTTTTGCATTAGCTTATCAGCCTGGGGGCTGAGAAGAGAGAGGAAGGCTGAGAAGGAACTGGGGGAGTGAATTGGCTCACACCAGTCTGGGTCTCGTAACCAGTGCAGAAAGGAGATGGTTCTCACTTGAGTGCTTTTCTTTTCTTTGGCTTCTGCATGTACACACACACACACAATGGGTGCCAGTTTGGTATCAAAGGCAAGAAAGTCTCAATCACTCTCTCTCTGACAGGTCTGGGCAATAAGATGAGAGCGAGGTTGGTGGTGCCTGTATACCCTAAAAACACCAGTCCGGTCTGACCTTGGAAACTAAGCAGGGTCAGCCCTGGTTAGTAGCTGGATGGGAGACTACCAACCAAGACACACTGCTGCAGGCTAGATTTCAGATGAAATAACTGGCAAAACTACCTCTGGGTCTTTCTTGCCCAGGAAACCCTGTGGAATTCGTGGGGTTGCCGTAAGTCAACTGGCAACTTGAAGGCACACACACTTATATAAACCTGTCAGTCTCACCTGCAGTGAAGATGTTCTTGTTGGATTCTACCTGTTAGGGACTGGGAAAGGCCATTGAGAACCCAGAGGGCAGTGTGTCCAGGAGAGAGAAAGAGAGAATGAGAGATACACTGTACAAGAGAGAAATGGGCCAATTGGATCTCTGCCTTCCTTTGCGCTGGCAGGTTGTCCACCCCGGGGACCTGAAGAACTCTGTGGAGGTGGCTTTGAACAAGCTCCTGGACCCCATCAGAGAGAAGTTCAGCAGCTCAGAGATGAAGAAGCTCACCAGTTCTGCATATCCTGATCCGTCCAAAGCAAGTAAGTGGGGAAGTTCCTTCTCTGACGTCCCAGTTTTGGGATCTTCTCAGTTTGTTCCTGCAGGAGAACTTTCTCCTTGCCTTGGTGCCCTTTGCTCCACTTCATTTTCCCTGTCTTCGCAGGCATGACTCTTTCTCTGCTATTCCCATTGCTTTCAGTCACTCCAGCCCTGGCTCCTGTCCCTCTCCCCATCTCATTCCTCTCTTCTCCTCTGACGCTCACTTCTTCTGGGGGAAGGTGTGTGTGTGTGTGTGTGTCCCTTGCAGAGCCCAGCCTGGCTCAGTTCAGCGGCGGGATGGGTGTGGTGGGCCTCCAGAAGGCTTTTTCAGGAACTCTGCCCACCCGCACCCCCTTCCTGTGGCTATTCCTTGAAAAGAAAGCCTCCCTCCCATAAGCACCCCTTCCCTTCTCTTCCCTATGCACAGAGCCTGCTACGAAGGGCCCTGCAAAGAATTCGGATCCTGAAGAAGTGGTGCCATCCCGGGTGGACTTCCGTGTGGGCAGAGTGCTCCATGTGGAGAAGGTAGGCCCCAGATCCTGCACTGTCCTTGCAAGTTGTTTTCTCTACGCTTTGTTACGCAACAGCAATGCTACGCCAGCCTTCAGCTGAATACTGACCGCCATTGCACAAGTGATGGGGCGTCTGCCTACCTGTTGCACCTTTGTGTTGGGAGGTGGGTGGCTCCTGAGTGAGTCAACCCCTTGGTGAATGTAGCGAGTTCTGTGGCTTTGCTGTAGTGGGACTAGAGGCCTCAGGGCCCTGTAGGTCCAGTTTTTTTCTTGCTCGTCTTTGTTTTAAAAGATCTCTCTTACTGTAGCAATGGTAGCGGCGGCAGCAGCAACAAGAAAGGCTCTTTACCTTAAAATCATAGAGTTGCGGATTCTATGCTTTGAAGGTGGAGAGGCTTCTTGTTGCTGCCATTGTTGTTCATACTCTTCAGCAATAATCCCCCAAGTGAGAATTTTCTCTCACATGAAGAGGCCTTTTTGATGTGCTCTGGCCCATTCCTCATGGGCCGAAGAGGCTAACTCAGGCACATCTGGGGCTTTGCCCTCCAGACAAGAGCCGGTAGGGGAATCCCTGCAGGGTGGCAGGTGAGGGAAGATCCCTCCATTCTGCAGCCTCTCTGTGCACTACCAGTGCCCAGCCTGCTAGGAGGCAGCTAGGAACAAGGCTGAGGACAAGATAGCAGCAGCCTTGGGGCTGAGGCCATGGAGAACCAAAGGGAGGAAACTGTCCAGGCAAGTTTTGGGGGCTGTCGTCCTTTCTTTCAGCCCAGGGCAAGAAGGCATGAGGCTCAAGCCGTGCTGCAGCGGTGGAGACAGGATTTCTGAATTCTCGCTCCCAAAAAGGAATTTTTCCAAGCTCTGTTGCACTGTAGTTCTGGAGGATGGCCATTCGCATTCCCAGCCTGGGTGTTGATGCTGCTGTTTTTCCGCCTCCAGCACCCTGATGCCGACACCCTGTATGTGGAGAAGATTGATGTGGGGGAGCTGGAGCCCCGGACGGTGGTCAGCGGGCTGGTCCAGTTTGTGCCTCAAGAAGAGCTCCAGGACAGGCTGGTGGTCGTGGTGTGCAACATGAAACCCCAGAAGATGCGGGGGGTGGAGTCCCAGGCCATGCTGCTCTGTGCCACCAGGTATGCCAAGGAAGCCTGGTGAGGCAGGAGGTCTTCAGCTTCTGGAGGGGGGAGCAGAGGGGTTGCTGGTTGACTTGGCTGCCATTTGAGGGGGTGGAGGCGTTTTGACATTCACTGTTGTAGAAGCAATGAGCCTCAGACCCCGGGCTGAGCCCACCCCTTCTGAACTGCCCCAGATGGCCACTCCCCATTCCCCATGACACCTTTCGATTGCCAGAAAGTTCTTCCTAATGTCTGAGTGTAATCTCTTTCCTTGTAATTTGAGCCCACTAGTTTGTGTCCTAAGGCCTTTCTGCCCTATACTATTATAGTGCTATTATTCCACTTTCAACCCCCTATGGAATCCTGGGGTTTGCAGTTTAGGGAGGGGCCTTAGAATTCTCAGCCAGAGAGCTCTTTGGGCTCAGTAAACTACAGACCCCAAAATTCCACAGGATGTTATAAATGGAATAATAGCACTAGAACAGTGTAGGACGGAAAGGCCCCTGGTCTGTGGAGCAGCAGAAGACAAACTCACTCCATCTCCTACCTGACATCCCTTCAGATATTTAGAGGTCGCTCTGTCATGCCACTTCTCAGTCTTCTCTTTTCCAAGCTGAATATACCCATGCCCCTCAATCAGTTGGGGTGAGTAAACTTTCTGGAGCATCTGATGAAAGCTAAGGAACTCATCCCCCTGAAAAACTCACATTAAGACATGTCTACAACATTTTGCATACAGTTTATTTTGTATCATTGGAAATGGATTTTCACCACACAGACCAGTCTAGAAAGGAAAAAAAAAATACAAAGCACTCTGAAACCCCAGAGTAGCTTCAGGTGCCTTCTTGGGAGTAAGAGTATTCAGATAAAATGGGCAGGGTAAAGGCACCCCTTGGTTGCATGCAGCCCTAGGACACCTTGAAAAAGCTGCCCCTCCCCAGTGATTTCCAAGTGCCCCCTAAGAGGTGCAATTTTGCCATGCTTTGGGGCACAGGGGCTGTTTTTGCCCCCTCCAAGGCCACGTGAGCTAACATCCAAATTGCTTCCTGTTAGATCAAAGGCTTCTGCTGGCCCTAAAATGTCCCAGAGACAGCCAAAAACATGAGCTAAAATATGCTGACATTTCTGAGCCCACCCCTTTTGTCCCTAGCCACACACACCCCACCTGAGGTGGAGTTCCCTTGAAACTGAATTTGGCCCTTGAACCCACCTTGGCTAAGTTTTTTTTTTTAATTTGAGGAAAGAGCCTAATTGAAGCTGGCTTATTTATTTGGGCCATTAGGTGTGTGTTCTCACTCTCTCTCTCTTCCTCCAACCCCCACAGCTGTGGGGAACCCTGTCAGATAGAGCCCCTGGACCCACCAGCAGGCCGTGCCCCGGAGAGCACGTGTTTGTGGAAGGCTACGAGAGCGGCCAACCCGACGAGGAACTGAAACCCAAGAAGAAGGTGTTTGAGAAGTTGCAGGTGAGGAATCGGGGACAGGTTCTCCTGGCCAGAGATCTCAGCATGCTTGTGTCTTCAGGGGCCTTAAAAAGCGAGGAGGATTGGTAACACCCAAAAGAAAGGGATGCGGAGGAGAGACAAGGTCTCAGGATGCTGCAAAAGAGGATTTTATTCTTACCAGCAGCCCAACACATTTTGGCCCCAATACAAAATAGATCGTGCAAATTGTAATTTGTCTCCTGTTACAACCTTTGTTTATGGATTGTGTATTTTTTTTCTTTTATCTTTTAACAGCCCCTGAAAGTGGCCATTAAATATTTCTAGGCCAAAGCACATGGGGCTATTTATAAGAATGAATTTGTCTTTTTCAACACCTTGAGACTTTCTGGCCTCTCTGCATCTTTTCTGGGGACGTAGCTTCAAGCGGGGGAGAAGGTATTTGGGTTCTTCTGGATTTGGCATGAGCAGCCTTACCCCACAGGGTCAGTGGGAGTCCGGAACCCCCGAAATGCTGTATGCAACTCCCCCAAGGGCTGCATCCAGCCACAACTGTCCCAGCAGCTGTAGCCATCATAACCAGAGGTGAGGGATGCTGGGAGAGTCTCAGTAACTTTAGTTATAACCCACCTTCCCTCACCCAACCCAACCCTGGCAGGCTGCCTGATTCCCACCCCAGCAGAAAAGAGAGGCTCTTCCCTTGCAGAACAGCTCCTTGGCCTCCTGAACCATCCTGTCCCTTTCCTTGCCAGGCTGACTTCCTGATTTCGGAGGGACTTGTGGCCCAGTGGAAAGGAAAGAACTTCATGACCAAACTGGGAAACCTCACATGCAAAACCCTGAAAGGTGGCAGCATCCGCTAAACCCACCGTCGGCGTCGATCTCCTCAGTGCCACTTCCTGCCCAGTGACCATCTTCCACTCTTCATTGCTCACCCAGCCCAGGCCCACTGGGCTCATGAAGAAACCAAATGAAAGGACTTGGCTTCCAGGCTCGAGAAGTGGACAAAATGGGGAAGGGCCTTTAGAAGCCCAAGCGGCCAGTACATGCAGACTCAGCTCTGAATCAAGACGAGTTTATGTATATTTGGGAGGGAAGAGCCCACTGCTGCTAGAGCCCCTTGGGGGTGGAATCTTCCCTTTTTCAAACATGCAAGGAGGAAGAGGAAACTGTGCTGAAACTATTCCATCCTCCCACACCCAAGTGGAGATCCTGCAGCTGCTGCCCAACTATTCCTGGGCTGCACCTCCCATCTTTCTTGACCATTGGTGATGCCGCCTAAGTCTGATGGAAGGTGCAGTCCAACAACATCTGGAGGGCCATACGATTACCCCCTCCCAAGCTTTTATGGCTGAGTGAGTGCCTCCCTCCAGTATGTTTGTGGCCCTGGGTCCAGGTTAGAAGAGAAAGTCCTGTCCTCTGAACAACCTCTGCCATCTTCAGACCCAGCCTGGCAAAGCTGTCCATCAAATTAACAAAGGTTAGACTTTGTCTGTCATAAACAGTGGATTCTAAATCTCTCATCCATCCCCCAAATAAAACGGTCACACCATGGCTTCTGGTTCTTTTTAAATAGATGGGGGTGGCTGCTGTACTGGGGTACCTTCTCTAGAGACCTGTGGGCAAAACATAACTTATTCTTCTGTGTGTTTTTATCACAAGGTAAGAACTGATTTTGAAGTTCCAGAAAATGAGCCATGCTACTCTGTTGTAGCAGTCTTGTAGTAATGGAGCACAATTTTTTTTGTGAGTCAGGTGGGACACTCCTCCAACACACATTTGGCAAGAATAGAGTTAATCCATTTCACACAAAAATGATTGAAGCTGCAGACCAGAGCACTGTGAAGGTCTTTGTGTCTGGAATGGCTTTGAAGTTCATGCATCATTTGGGCTCCACAGTTTACATCCTGCCATTTCCCCATGCATTTATAATATCTGCCCCTCAGCGTGACACTTTATGCAAGTACTACAGTCCCAAAATACTTCATTGTGGCAAAGGTCATTCTGCTAAGGTGTGGCTGTTTTTGTTAAACACGCCCTTGAATTCTGTAACGCCTCTGCTGTAACATGAATGCGGCCTTGGGTCATCTTAATGGGGGATGTTTATTTCTTTAAAAGTGCCCCGCCAAAACAAAGCACCACAGAGATTCTTTTGAGGTTCTTCCTTCTTTAAAAACACTTCTCCCACCACAACAGTGGGAATCATACACCACTCCAAACATTCAAGCACCACAGCTCCCAGCAGCTGTCACTGCTGAAGAGAGCTGCTGGAAGTTGTAGTCCATACATTGCTGGAGAGCTACACAGCTCCCACCCTTGCCCTGCAAGGTACAATCAGGTGTAGTAGATATAATCTGTTTTCCTTCAAGGCCAGATGTTATGTGCCTCCAAGTTGACTCTGACCTTTGGTGCCCCCCACACCACTGCAGTGGTTTCTTGGCAAGATTTCTGCAGAGATGGTTTGCCTTCCTCCGAGGATGAGTGCGTGTGACTTGTGCAAGGCCATGCAGTGGGTCAACTTTGAAGCTTAATGGGGATTTGAACCCTGATCTCCCAGAGTCCCAGTCCAACATTCCAAGGAGAACACCATGCTGGTTCTACAAGTTTCATTTAGAGGAGATTTGCAACCGCCTTTATCTCAGACCAAGTGCAGCGTGTCCAAGGTCACCTGGGGGGGCTTCCATGGAGGAGTGGAGAGGCACACTGCCGCCTCTTGGAATGCTAATTCAACACTCCACCTACTGCACCAGAGATGAGGTAGAAAGTTGCTTTATACCAAGTGAAGAGACTACAGCCATTTCCACACTAGCCTGTTATAGTGCTATTATTCCACTTTCAACATCCTATGGAATCCTTGGGTTTGCTTGAAGGCCCCTCCCTAAACTGCAAACCCCAGGATTGCATAGGATGTTGAAAGTGGGATAATAGCACTATAACAGGCTAGTGTGGAAATGGCCTACAAAACCATCCCTCTGTTTTGAATGGGGACTACAAAGCAGTTATCTGAGCTGTTGGTGCAACGTCATGTAGGCTTATTTTGGGTGACATGGATGCTCACAAACTCCTTGCACTACACGCGCTGAGGTACCTCTGAAGACCTGTTCCTGGGCTGCCTTATGCATGAATGCACACTCTCTTTTACATACACACACCCGCACACCGACCCACACACACACTCTCTCTCATATCTCTTCTGCTGCCCGCTTGGCCTTCCGTTTCCATTCTCCTCTCCCCTCTGGCTCCCAAGACAACTCAATTCATTGGCAAGGAGTAAAAGAATCAGCAAGCAAGCTTTAATCATTCATCTTTACAAAGACACTTTTTTTTAAAAAAAAATTGAGTTCACCCTCATTTTTAGTCCTCCCTTTCTCAAAGGTAGATTTTCATCTTTTTTCCGCCTCGTTTTTTTTTTATTTCTGCTTTTTGTCTTTTTTTTTTAATTATTTTTTTACAATCATGGAAATCAAATCAAATGACCACAGGATTCTTCAAAGTATATAAATCTGTCATCTAATGTTCTTAGAGATTGGAAAGCAAAGGCATAAAGGGGTGGTGGAGAATAAGTGGGAGGTGGTTGGTCCCCTTTCGAAAAGGCTGTGCCACCCAGCCTCAGTGGGGCATCCCAATCCTTCCTTCCTCCTGCATTGCCCACCCTTCTCTTCCTTCCAAAAGTGCTGTTGGGTCTCTGGAACAGCCTGGTTTGGCAATGGGGGCAGGAAAAGTTTGTGCTCTGAGCGTTAGACTCCTTCCAGGGGGAAGTTAAGACTCCCACCCTAATTCCACTTGAGTCACAAGCAGAACTCAGCCTTTGCCGGGATGCCACCTCACCCCCAGACAAAGAAGACAAGTCTCCGTTTGCTCGCTGATGGCTCAAGATCTATTCTTTAAAAAAGCCCAGCATGTATTGGTCGGTACATAAACTGATTGGCCTTCCTCAGAAGCATTAGTTAAATCAAGAGTAGAAAATTCTGAAGTTTCAAACACACTTCTCCATCAGCTTACTGCCTACTAGTCCAGCTAATGGAGGGAAATTATTTGAAACTAGAAATTTCTGCTCTTGATTCAATTAATGCCCTGAAGAAGGCCAATCACTTTGGACCATCAGTGAGCTCATGGCACCTAGTCTCTTTTGACTGTGGATATATACAATATGCATTTTCCAGTGTCTACTCCTGCTTGCCTTATGTGCCCCAGACATAATGCCAAGTGACTCACTTCTGGCATCTGTAACATCAGGCACAAGTGGTTCAGCAAGAGCAACACTGCAGACAGCTGTGGTGACATCTTGATGCTCAGCCTCCTGGGGCTGCCCTTTTGGATGCATTTAGTGCAGGACATAGTGATGCACACGGGCCAGTGTTGACCATCACTGGCACATCTGTCTTTTCCAAAAGGAAAGTATAAAGCTATTGCCTCATCTCCTACTGCAGAGCAAGGCTTTCCAAATACAGGGACGCCGGTTTCTGCCAAGCAAGACCACTGGTCCATTTGGTCAGTGTGCTAAGAAGGGGGTCTCATGCAAGGGCCCTTTTCCAGCTCTTCTGGAGACACCAAGGATTGGACTTGGGTTATCTCTTGGCTTCTTGATGGCCAGCAGATGGCCATCAAGAAGTTGTCACTGAGCCTTGCAAAAAGATTCCCTTTTGAGGGCACTAGGTCTTGACATTTAATGGCATTCCTCTGCTGGACAATCAGCAAGGGCAGACACGCAGCCTAGAAGAGACAGCTTGCACGTAAATGCACGGCCCCAGAGAAGAGCACAAGGTGGCGGTAGTTGCTGCTCACTCTAGGAAAGAAGGCAGCTTGTGGGCCCCTGCATGGGCTGATGGGACACCCTAGTTGACATCTCCACCATCACCACCACGTACCTTATGATGCTCTATGGTAGGACCACTCAAAGCAGAAAGTGTTGAGAAACAGCTCTCCTTGGTTAGTGGTTTGGTTTGGCTCCGTTCTTCTGGGTTTTGTAATCTACAGATTGCAGGACAAACTGAATTCACCTGCACCCCAACCCATCCAGGCAAAGGTGGTCACAATCGTGCCAACCGCAATACTTCTGGAAGGGAACTCTTTGCCTCTAATGGGAATTTGGGCCTAACCAGCATCTGGTTATGCACTTCAGCTTTCCGTCTCCCACTCTTGTTTCCCCTCTCCCAAAATGCCCAGCAGCTGGGCATTTTGGGAGAGGGGAACAACAGTCCTAACTCTTCCAAGAAATTCCAAATGGACCCCCAAAGGAAAAGCAACTTCAGGTGTCAGAAACTGCACAAGGTCTGCCGTTTTAAATATTTTTCCCAGGGAGGGTGGAGCGCCAAAGCACTGTTGGTGGGAAGTGAGTTAAAAGAATTGCACTGAACCCCACCTCATCCTAGCTGGCCTCCTCCCGACTGCCTCCCCTAATTCAGGGCAGGATCTCAAGGCCTGGAATGTCTCGGAGCAAACGGCACAGGCCCGCAGTGACTTAGCTGTGGCAGTGAAGAGCCAGATTTTGGGGCGCTCTAGCTGCCTCCTTGCCAAGCTGAGACAGCAGCGTTTTCTAAGGCACCTGCTGACTAATTCGTTAGACCCTGTCATACTTTACGCTGCCCGACAGCCCCTTGCTCCCTTCAAGAAGACGCTCTCAAACAGTTTCCTCTTGCTATCCTGCTGTGAGGAAGGGGTTTAAAAACCATCCCAAAGAGACAAGCCGTGCGCCAGCGGACAATTCCAGGTACAGAGGAAATAGTTCACGAAAGGAGGCAGGGAGTTTTAAAAAAATAGACAAGGAGTAATATCCTATATGCTTTTGCCACCCTGATCCCGTTACCCCCCACCCCTGCTATGCCCCAGTTTGTGCTATGGCAGAATCTCACTGGGTCTGTGAAGTAGGAAAAATAAAAAGGAGCTATCCTTGCCCTCCACCCCAGAATCAGCTCTTTATGACTAAGTCCGGTTTGCCCAAAGGAGCCCTACCTACGTGATATATATATCTATAGATTATATACATATATATTTCACAGCATTGTCCTCTAGTGTAACCACAAGGCTAACCTGCGGGGCCCCTTCCATGCAAGCGCTCACAAGTGCAAGAGTTCCACAGGATGTCAGCAGAGAGGATTGGGGCCCTGGCCAGATTTGGGAAGACCACGGAGTTCTCTGGAACAGCCTTGGTTCGTCCAGCTTCGACTTTGAGAAAGTGCTTCCGTTTTGTTCAATGCCAGGCCAGTGCCCCGAGCAGGCGAGTCTCCCACTCCCACCAGCGACAACACAGCCCACAAAAAAGGGAGAAGAGGTGGGGAGGTGCAGCCTTCGAAAAACACACCACGCTGGTTCAGTGTCGCCACTTCTCTCCCGCTGGTGGCATTGCCAGGAGGGCAGGGTCAGTGGTCGCTCTCCTCTTATTTTTTTAAAGCCTTTTCCTCATGCACAAAACAGCTTCTGGTGGGGAAGAAAATAAAACACTAGCAAACCCAGCTAGGAAAGGCTGCTCGGGAGAGGAAATACGGGAGACAGCAGCAGGAGAAAAGGAGTTGTGCTACTTTGTCTTAAGATGTGAAATAAAGCTCTCATTGTCGGAGAAAAGCGAAACCAACACGATTTTTGCATAAATATCAAGGCCATCAGAGGCTAAGGCTGTTTTTCCTTCCTTCTTTGTCCCCACGTCCGGGACACTCCTCTGGCCTGCTCAGGTCCCTGAGATATTTTTTGTTTGTTTGTCTTAAACTCTTCTACTCTAGGGCAAACGTACCACAGGGTCTTCCTTCACGCCGTCTCCTGCCGTGAGTCTGCAAGAAGAGGAGAAACGTAAGCAAGGGCTGCCTGGATAGGACTCGAGATGTTCAGAACTGGGTCCAGATTCTGCCCCACCAAATAGCCCCATGACCCTCCCTTGACCTCAGCTCTTCACCCATAAAATAGGTTTAGCAGTCAGGTTTTCCAAGGTTGTCACAATTTTGTAGAATAGACAGACATAAAGTTTAGATGTGGATTGTTTTTCCTATGCTGCTCCCACAGCCTCGTGTTCTTAGCAGTGAACTGCTCATGTTGTTCCAAAATGTGATTTCCCCTTCTAGAAACTACATTGGTTCATTTTATCTGCATGCCAATAAATGTCTAATTGCTAGGGTTTTTAAATTTTTAAAAAATGCTTGGCAAAACCTCAATCAGTTAGTGGCTTATTCTTCTTTAAAGAAATCATTAAATTAAAACTGGTGTTTGGAATAACAGAGGAGACACAGGAGCAAACAGCCCTGTAAATCAAGCAGCTCTCCTTTAAAAACAAGACATGGAGGCAGAATGCATCTAGTTTTGCAGCCTCCAAAAAGTGCTTACCAGCTTAAAAACAAGGCATATGCTCCGCAAGGTGTAGTTCTCCAGCAGAAATGCTTAAAAGAAGTGGCAGAGGCTGCAACTTTAGGGGGAAGGAATGCAGCCCGCAATCTTTGCAGGTCAACAACTGCTGGTCACAGTCAAACTGGGGCAAGCCAATCCCCCCCCACTCTCTAACTCTTTACCTTGTGCTGGGGGGCTCTGCAGCGGTGTTCCAGGCACTGTGGAGGGGCTGGCAACGTTAGCCCCCGCCATAACAGCCTGGTGACCAGACACGTCATTCTTAGTCCTCTCCCCCGGTGCCATCAGGGGGGAGCTCAGCTCCTCGGCTCCTGCTGACTTTGGGCTCCGGGGGGGCTGCAGCTGGCCTGGTCCAAGCAAAGGCTTCTTGGCGATGGGAGGGGGAACCTTTTGGACCTTCTCAGCCTGAGTCTTCCCTGAGGGTGGGTGGTGGTTAAGCCCCAGGGCAGTCCCAGACCGCTGGCCAGACAGGTTCATCAATTCAGCTACCAAATTCTTCTTTAGGTTGGCTTGGGCTTCTGGAGAGGATGGGCTTTCGATTACCAGTTTCTTGGGGCTCTTTGCAAAGATGAAACTGGCTGTAGATGCTGGGGATTTGTGCAGGGGGGATGCCGGGCCGTCCTTCGCCTCACCGGCCGCAGGGAGGGCCACCGCAGCCGTGGAGAAAGATGGCAACGTCATCCGATTCCCGGCCTTCCTCTCTGCCACTCCGAGGCTCGGTGCGTCCCTGGAAGACAAGGTGGAGGCCTTCAAACGCACCGCATTGTGCAAGGGGTTCAAGGAGGAGGCTTCTTTAGATGTGGATGGAGGGCCCCTCAGGGAGAGGGACTTTCGGATAGGCTTCTGGGGTGCGGTGGGCTGGGGCCCCGCCTTGCCACTGAACCCAGAGCTTGGCCCATTCTGCTCCACCACAGGTTTGTCCGCTGCCAGGTTTGCTGCGGGGCCGTGGGCATCCATGTTGACTGAGCGCAAGCGCACCATCTGCAGCAGGGAAGGGGTGACAATGGGCAGATTGGCATCTTCCTTTGGCACAGAGCCGCTCTTGCCTCGAGAGGCCGGCTCCTTCTTGAGATCAGGGAGGAGGCCATTGCCGGGCTTCTTGAGGTTCGGCGGAGCGTGGAGGGCAGACGGCAAGGGCACCGAGGATGACGGTGCTGCCGTCGGAGGCTTCTGGTGGCTTTGCTGGGCACCAGGCAACTGCGCCATCGTCACAGGGAGCTTGGGAGGCAAAGGGGGCTCTGCTTTGGGAGCTGGCAGTGCCGAATCGTCTGGGGCTCCGTGCTGTGCGCTCTTGGAGGACATCGTGGTGGAGAAGGAAGGCAAAGAGGCGGGCGCTTTGGCCTCCCCTGCGGGTGCCGTTCTTTGGTTGGCCGGCAGTCCCTCAGCGGGAGCCGCCTCAGTAGCGTCAACGGAGGGCGTTTCCTCAGCGGGTGACCCTGCCGGCGGCAGCAAGAAGTAGGCCTCGTCCGGGGGAGGGAAGTCAGCCATGGACAGGTCGTGTTCCTCCGGCACAGGTGGAGGCGGAGGGGGCCACAGGGAATCCGGCGGAGCATCTACCTCCATCTCCGAAGCGATCGGGGCAGCATCCGTGGCAGCGGGACCTTCGAGACCTGCATCCGATTTCTTTGCGGGAGGCGGCGGCGGGTGGTAGGCTGGAGGGGGGGACGGAGGCGGCGATCCACTACTGGGCTTCACGAGGACACCGGGCTGCCTGTCCGGCAAGGGGGCGATTGTAGAGTTGTCATTTTTTGGCTCAGCCTGTTGGGTCTTCGTGGGTGGAGGACACATGGGGGCTGGGACTTTGGGGTGAGGAGGAATGACAAAATGTTCCATTTTATTCAGAGCAGGGCCATCAGGGAGACTGGCCGGGGGCGGGACCGTCACCAGATCTGAGGGGGCCTGATCCGAGGCAGAAGAGGATAAGGAGGTCAGGGAGGAGGAGACGGAGAGCCCCGTCGGGGACTGGAGGGAGCAAACCCGTTCCGGCTTCTTTGGTTGCGGCCTCTTCTTCCCCGGAGAGGAGGCCTGGCCGAGGAGACCCTTGGTGTGGAGGGTGGGCGTCCCACTCTGGCTCGAGTACCCGCTGGAGGGGGACATGGTGCGGCCAAAGCGGTCGGGGGAGCTGTTCTTCGAGGGGAGTCCCTGGTTCTCGGCAGCCCTCAGCTCCTCCGCCTCACGGAGTTTGTTGGCGGTGATGGGGCTTTGGTGGGAGATGTCGGGAGAGCAGGCCAGGCTGTCTGAACGGACGCTGCTGGTCTCGCTCGGACAGGATGGGGAGAAGACCTCATCCTCGCCGGCAGTCATGCCGGGGCTTGCCTGCCGCCCCACGGCCCACACTTCAATGCTCTCGTGAGGAGGTCGACGGTCCGGCTTGGGGGGCAACCCCATGCCCCTGGGTGCCCCCTCAGCCTCCAGCTGCTGAGCCTTCTGGTGCAAGGAGTACGTTCTGCGGGGGGAGCGGGAGCCCTCTTCATCTTCCTGAGGGAGACGCTGCGGGTCGAGGAGCGGTCGCTCCGCACACTCACGCTGTCTGAGCCATCCACGGCGCTGCCGGTGCTGTACGCCGGGGAGGCGCGCCCACTGCTGCTGCCCCCCAGGTGCCTCACTCCCAGGAGGCTAGGCGAGGCGGAGGCGGCACCGGCCCTGGGACAGTTGGAGCTGGTGCCACTGGCGCAGCTGTAGGTACTGATCTGGTCTGGTTCGCGCCCGGCCCCCGAGGGGGCTTGGCCGTTTGGTCCAGAGTCGCCATCCTTCCGCCCACCGTGCGAGGAGATGGTGGAAGTGTTGGAGACTATGGTCTCAGTGGACTGGGAATGGCTCCAGTTGTCGCTGGAGGAAGAATGCTCCCGGCTGTGGGGAAGCGACGGGAACCACCCCATGGAGCGCACTGAAGGTGATGGGCTGGCCGTCGCCAGGCTGCAGCGGCTGAGGGTGCGGACTCGGTTGCGGGAGATGGCGATGACATCCACCATGGGCGGCAAGATGGCGTTGGGGATAATTTTCGACAGGTAGGTGCCCTGCGGGGAGATGGACATGACCGGGCCCAGCAGTTCTGGGGAACCAGGCTGAGTGGTCATCCAGGGAACGGCCAGTGACTTGGGCCTCACCAGAGGGGACAGCTTGGCCTCCGTCTTGCACCCCAGCAGAGAGTCATCGTAGTAGACACGGTTGATGTGGCGCTGGAGGGCCGAGTCTGCCGCTGCCGCTGCCTCTGCCTCTGCCTCTGCCTCAAGAGCCTGGAGAGAGACGCGGGCACCGCCCTCGGGGATGGCAGCAGGCTGGAGCTTGCCATCGATGGTGGGGATGAGGATGGCGTTGCCGGCCACCTGGCCTCCTCCATTTGCCAGGGGCTGCGGGCTAGGGCTGGGTCTGACTGCAATGCTGCCCGGACGCTTCTTCGGGTCATAGCCGTTACTCAGGCCTGGTTGGAGGGAGACAAAAACACAGTAAACACAGCGCAGAAGGATCAAAGAAAGCATCCCTGTTTCCAGCAAGAAGCAACAAGAGGGTGGAAGGATTTTAATCCAAAACTCGCCAAGCCTAGAAGCGCACTCAAGTCGTGCAGCACCCTACACAAGCATGCTGATCCAAGGTGGGAGGGAAAAGTTTCATGAAGTTGACCTCAGAAATCCACATGCACCCACAAAACATCTTCACTGAAGGAAAGAGGACCTTCCCACAGCCAAGTGCTGGTTATGACCTATGAAGCCCCCTATGCCTGGGGTCCAGGCTCTGAAAGACATCTGGAGGGCAGCATGCTAGCTATCACCAGGTAGACTATGCCTTTTGCACAAAGCGCTCAGCAAAGGCGCTGTGCCTATTTAATCAGAAATGTGGGTTTGTGGTCAGATGTCTGGCCCAGGACAAGACTGCCTCTTAAAATGTTTCCGGGGCCCCAGATCTCGGTCTGCCTCCAGCATCATACAAATCTCTTTCCCAGACCCTCACCAGAAATCCAATCATTGGCCAGAAAAGCGGTTTCCCCAGTCATGCAGCCAGAATCAAGTGAGCACAAAAGTGTAAGCCTATTTTAAGCCTAAGTAGTGAATTTTCATCTGTCACCTGGTTGCACCCAGCAGGGTCTGGGGCTTCCCATGCCAGTGGGACAGTGAACCCACCCTCGGGTTTAGGTGGACACTATTTAGAGGACAGCGTTCAGCACCGGGATAGCTCCTTTCAGCTCTGGGCTAAAACCCAGGGCGGATTCATCGCCTCAGGGACATCAGAGCCACCAGGTGCTCCTGGCTTTCACGTCTTCCAGTTCCAGAGTTCAGATGCTGTGCTTTGCTGGACCAGTTTAGTTGGTTGGTTGGCTGGTTGCAGGGGCTTACCAAGTTCCTTCTGCACATGCTGGGGGAGACCCAGCACAGTGGTCCTCCGCTCCCTCCTCCTCTTTTCGCCCTTGCCAGAAGATTTGGGAAACGAATCATGAGGCCGGAAGGTAGAACCTGAAAAGCAGCAGAGACACAGGGGACGGAAGAGACTGAATTACATGAGCAAAAGGAAAGGAGGGCTTTGGTCTAATCCCATAACCTTTGTCAGACCAATCCAAAATTAAATCATTCTGCACCACTTTTTGAGTGATTCTTTTCCACACAAACCAGCTGTAAATATAGATCTCCCTCTCCTAAATAAACAAAACAGCCCCAAATCAGACAAAATGGCAGCCAAAAGTGACAAGACATCACTTCCTATTGCATTGCTAAAATGCAATAGTGAGGCTCCATGGAGAGTGTGGGGAAGGAAAATGGCCAAGACCCCCCACAACTGCTCATCTTGTGCAAGAGGCAGGCCCAGCTCTGGCTGCAGGAAGGGGAGCAGTCATGGGGCTGGAGACCAGTCCTAAAACGGGACACCTGCAACCCCAAAGTTCAGTGATGCCTACGGCAGAGATCTTTCTGGAGCTTAGCTTCACATTTGGATTTTTCCTCCTTCAAGGCAGGAGTGGGCAACTATCACTGAACAAGAAGACAATCCCTCTAGGGACCACACAGATTGCCAAAAATGCCAAAAATGGGAGATGGAAGTGGCCAGAAGTCCATTTCTAGTTTTGAAAAAATGATGGCTAATATCCCAGGTTAAGCAGGTGGAGCCTAAAGTTCTGGCCCTGCAGTTCTGTGCCCTCCCTCAAGCCCTGGTGGGCACTGCTGTGGCCATCTCATGGCCTTCCCAAGGTAGAGGAAGTGTCTCAGTTGCAAGGGGAAAGGAAACAAGGGTACACTCCAGCTGGTGCATTTTTCTCACTTCTCCTCCTTGCAGCCGAGACCAGCTGCTGCTTCCTTCCTTTCCCCTGTCTATAAACAGCAGCATCAGCCCCACTGGGCTTGGCAGCTGCACGGGGGTCCCTGGAGGTTTTAGACATGATGCAGCGGGCTAGAGAGTGGCTCATTGAACACTGTCCAAAAAGAGTCATGCACGCAAACAAGTCACTAACAGGGTTCTGTCCAATTTCAAAAATGTTATTAGAGCAGAGGCTCTGCAATCTATTTAGAAGATGAATTACCACTCCTAGAGGCTTCCAGGAAAGGCTGTTGTATCATCTACTTTTTTTTTAAGTCGGCAAAAGAGCAAGCCAGGCTGGGGAGCAAAACTAACCCTGGAGGCCACATGTGGCTGTACTTTGCCCATCTACATTTCAGATGAATTCTCCCAAACTCTGCAGAGGTTTCTGGAGAAACTATAGCATTTTCTCAAACCATCCCAAAGCCTAGCAGCCACCTCCTAGGGGTTCTTCCAACCCAGGACTTCTGGACATGCCGATACCTTTCCGCTGGATCATCTCTGAGCGAATGGAGAGGGCATCTTCGGAGGTGGTCTCCGTTGCGCATGATGGTGTCTGGCTTCGGATCGAGATGTCATCACCCTCTGTGGACAAGTGGGAAGACTAAAGAGAAGAGGACAAAGAAACTGGTGAAGACCCTTCTCACAAAATCACAAGGCCTCCTGGATGCAATTCCCACCAGCCCCTGGCCAACATAGCCAATGGCGAGGGATGCTGAGAGTTGCAATCCAGCAACAGATAAAGGATTGGAGAGTTCCCAGTCTTGATATAACTCCATTCACAGCAGATGTCTTAACCCTCCTCTTCAATGCCTACAAGTGCCAGTGGCCAGGAGAGGGGCTGCATTTGGCCTTCCTGCTTGCCATTATCTCGGCCAGAATTGCGAGCGAGCTCACAGCCCTCTGCTACGACTGCTACTATCTTCCACAGACAATGGAGTCCTCTGACCTGAGACAGCCTTTCTTCCCAAGGTGGTACCAGACTTTCACCTGAGCCAGGCGATTGTCCTCCCCACCTTCTACCCCCAGCCAACCTCACCCACTGGAGCAGTCCCTACACAGCCTTGATGTCAGGTACAGCCTAGCCTACCTTTTCCAGAGGGCAGCCTCCTCTAGCTGCACCAACAGACTCTTGGGTGTTATGCCAGTCCCAGGGAAGGAAAGCAGGACTCCATACAATGTCTTTCCAAGTGTGCCTCACATGCAATCAACTTGCCTACGACCTGGCAGGCCAACCAGCACCCCATTCTTTCCAATCGTACTCCACCAGGGCCATCACTATTTCGGCCACCTTTCTCCATGATGTCCCATGAATTTTGCAGAGCAGCTACCTGGCCACAACCCTCCACCTCTATAAGCCACTACAGACAGGACTGCAGAGCCACAGCAAATGTGACCTTTGGACATGCTTTCCTGTTCTCCAGTGACCTGCCCACCATCTTCTGGCACGCTCTTCTGGCAAGCCCATATGTGTGAGGCACAGAGACCACAGTGAAGAAGAACAGGTTGCTTACATGTAAGTATGGTTCTTTGCGTGGTCATCACACAATCCCACCCTCCTTACCCTCTTTCAGGTTCCTGGATCTCCATAAATGGACTTTGAAACCGAGGAGCAGCACGGCAGGCTCAGGTGTACACGGTACGTGAGAGGGATGGGGCCTCCACTAAGCTGCTCAGCTCTATAACTTTCCAAGATGGGTCTCTGTGCAAGCACTAAAACCCGTATGTGTGAGGGCATAGATGGCCATTCAAAGAAACACAGTTACAGGTAAGCAAGCTGTTCATTTGGGGGAAACAGCAATGCAAGGAATCCAGGGGCTGCAAAGGAGCCCCCCATGCACAACATAATTCCCATGCCAGCAAGAAAGTGGACAGCCTCTAGAATGCTATTGACTGGCTGCTGCTGTTGTCCCTTTTCTTTCTTGACTCATTTGTTTTAAAAAAGCAGGACTCAAGCAACTGAGCAATGCCTTTTTAACCACTGCAGGTGGCCCGACAAATGGTATTACTGATCTCTTTAATTTTTTGACTGTGCACATGGACTGCACATAGCCGTATTTCCTTTTTACAAGTAAACCAAAAGTGCTGCAATATCCTTCCCGCCCACCAGCTGGCACTAAGCGCCTGCTCATTTCCATTCTCAGCAATGCCAGGGTTTCACGTTCTCTTTCAAGTGCACAAAACTCCTTTCTGATTAAACAAGGCCACAGAATCAGTGTGAAAGGGCACAAGCCGCTTCACTATTGTGTGCTTCTTTTAAAAATAAAAGTATTTGGGGCTCAAAGACCACCATGTTCTCCAAAATGATTTTTTTTTACTCTCTAGCAGAAACAGATTGCAGAAACATGAGAATGATGGGAATGTATTTTGCACATGCCCAAAGACACCCTCTCCCTATGATGAATCAGATTTTCTATGCGTCTTCAAATAATTCCAAAAAGGGAATTAAGACACAGATCAGAGTCTAAGCCAGTGAATTTTGTGTAGACAGTGCTGACCAACTTAGGCCATTTCCATACTAGACTGTTACAGCGCTATTATTCCACTTTCAAAATCTGGGGTTTGCAGTTTACGGAGGGGCCTTTGAGGCTTTTGAGGCCCCTCCCTAAACTGCAAACCCTGGAATTCTACAGGATGTTGAAAGTCGAATAATGGCACTATAACAGGCCTGTGTGGAAATGGCTTTAGTTAAAGAATGTCAGACAGCAAGATTTTATTTATAAAAAAAAAAACTGGAGAGCTTTGGAGAATTGCTGCAACTGGAATAAGACAATCCTGGCTCTGATAGAAAATGCTTTGGCTTGCCATAAACATCTCTTCACAGGTTGATGCCTGAAGGTGCTTTGCAGAAAGCCTCCTCAAATCTTAGAGGCCAAAAAGATGGAGGGGAGAGTAACATCTCCAGTGAAGGTGGGTGAGAGCGCTTCAGTTCTCCTACACAGTTTTCCCCAATCAAGACCAGAAGTAATAGGATGCTGCAAAATTAGAGAACGTTGCAAAATAAACTCTGCCAGTCTCCTCCACTTATCTAATAATGCAAATCACAGAATCCAGCTTTTGGGGTGCAGAATATCAATCCAGCATCAACAACGCTTTGCAAGACAAGCTTCTGAAAGAACTGGATTCAAGGCTGGGTTTTATTGCACAATCAAGGACATTTTCAAAGCAATAAAGAAAAGATAATAAAGAACAAAATAAATAAAATCAATCAGGAGCAGCAAAGAAAAGTATTTCCCATTTCTATGTATGGTTGTGAAAGCTGGATAGCAAAGAAAGCTGACAGGAAGAAAATCAACTGCTTTGAAATGTGGTACTGGAGAAGAGTTACCCCAAACTGCTAAAAAGAGAAATGAATAGGTCCTAGAGTAAATGAAGCTTGAACTCTCCCTAGAAGCCAAGATGACTAAACCGAGGTGGCTGTAGCACTTTGGCCATTTAATGAGAAAACATGACTCTCTAGAAAAGACAATAAAGCTTGGCAAGGAAGAAGGCAGCAGGAAAAGAGGGAGACTGCATTACAGATGGATGGACTCAATCTAGGAAAACACATCCTTGAAGCTGCAAGACCTGAGTAGGGAGGCTGACGACAGAGTGGCTTGGAGATCTCTCATCCATACTGTGGCCATAAATCAAAGCTGACTGGACAACAGTTAACAACAACAAAGAGAAGGAAAAGAAGCAGACTATTTCAGTCTTCAGTGATCTGTCAATTAATCTGAACTTAAAAAAAAAAGCAACTTGCAATGTAAGTTTCAGTTGACTAAATCAGTGGGATTGTGAATCCATTCTAGATTTTACTCCAAATTTTAAAGGAATTTTCCAACTGGTTCAACTTTCTTCCGCTAAATGCTCCATTTTGTGCTAAGTGGCTCCTTTAAAATTTGGAGTAAAACCTGGAGCAAATTCACCATTCCACTGACACTGGAGCAACTGACTAAATCAGCTCACAAGCATTCCTTTTAATCCCAGCACTTCCTACTCACACTGTGATAGCGGAGCATGATAAACAGAGAATTAAACTTTGTGCAGTCAGAAGCCTTTCTTGCCAGAGTTTGGCTAGCCCTCCAGACATTTTGGCTAGCCTCCAGACTGCTGGGCATGCCAGCAGGTGAGGATGGAGGCTGCTCCCCAACATATTTGGACAACACACCAGGCAAACTGGTTTAATTCCATCACCTGATCTCCAAAACAGTGGCAACTAATTGCCCTCGTGTCAGTGGAATGATGGAATTTGCTCCGGGTTTTACTCCAAATTTTAAAAGAGCAAACCAAAATGGAGCCCTTAGCACAGAAAAGGTTCAACAACTTAAACAGTTCCTCTAAAATTTGGACTAACATCTAGAGTGGATTCACAACCCCACTGATATGGACACCACAAACCCGCAGGCCTCCACAAGGTTTCCATGAGCAAAAATCACCCAAAAGGCAATCCTGGGCTTAAGCAAACACACCAGAAAGAGGTACCAGGGATGAGGGTGGGGGGTGGGCATGGCTGACCTCTACAAAGGCCATTTCCGCACTAGCCTGTTATGGCGCGATGATTCCACTTGCAACATCCTATGGAATCCTGGGGTTTGCAGTTTCAGGAGGGGCCGGCCGGCTGCTCCCGGAACTGCAAACCCCAGGATTCCATAGGATGTTGCAAGTGGAATCGTAGTGCTATAACAGGCTAGTGCAGAAATGGCCAAAGTGAGAGAAGGGGATCATTTTCACGGGAGTTAGCAGCCAGAGGAAGGGAAGGGAAGCTGCAGAGAAGCAAAAGGACAAAGTGCAGCTGGCTACAGCCACGGTAAACATGACAAGAGCAGAGAAGAGCAAACCCACACACACCCACACGCAAAAGCTAAGCACAAGATGGCTCTTCATCTGCAGAACTACTTCTCCAGGCAGAGAAGGGACCTCTCCACTGGATTCTCTTCCAGCAGCCCGATTCCTTCCTGCACCAACATGGACATTCACAACAACACAAGGCCAGAGCAGGTTTGTGACCCGTGTACAGCAGGAAAAGAAAATCCAGATTTTCATTGTGTTTTGGTCTGATTTAGAGAGAAGAACCAAATATTTTTAAACACAGCCTCTGTTGGGAGAACAAGAAAAACAACCCGCTGGCTAGTGACATTCATAGGCAGGAAGGTGTGACAGCCAAGAGTTAGCAAATGAGCCAACGGGAAAAATACACAGTAACATTGCAATGGCAAGATGTGATGAGTGCACGCGCGCACCAGCTGCCCCCAAGGGGAAGAGCTTACCTGGATGCTGCTGGTATCGCTGTGGTCCCAGGCTCTCTTGGTCTGCTTCTGTTTCTCTAAAATGCAACAGCAAAAAAGACATCGTGGGTTGGACCGGGGAGCCCCGGACGTCCCTGAACCATGAGCCAGAGTGTCTGAGGCAGTGGGTGCCAAAGCAGAGCAAGGACTCAGCAGGAAGGAGTCTAATTCCGCTGGCTGGTCTCTCCTGCTCCCCTGGAACTGGCAGGGTCACCCGCTCTGCTCTGTCCGTGACCCGGGCCAGCCTCCTCCAGGGAGCCGACAGGAAGCAAAGGCAGCCACCCACCCTCACAGACCCTGGGTGCCACAGCCCTTGGACTCTGACTTTTGATGCTGCAACCTTCCCATCCCTTGTGCGCAGCTGCAAATGCTTAACCCCCCATTTGGCAAACATGGTTCCATCTGTGACGTGGCCAGAAGCACAAGGGAGGTCAGGGCAACCAGACGCGACCACGTTTTTCCAAACACAGTCCAGAGAAATTGACAGTAGTTAATTGGTAGAGTGTACAGAGTTCTATTCAGTGAATGTACAATTTAATAAACGCAAGAGGAGAGAGAAATCCCCATGACCACCACTGCCATGGTTGGAAGAAACTCCCACAATCACATGTCCAACTGTCATGCCACCACTGTTATTGCAAAGAGAAACTCCCATGGCCACCGGCATCACCCCCTAGGGCTGCCATTGTCCTGCCATGGAGAAACTGCCACGGCCACCACTGTCCAGATGGGAAGAGATTCCATGGCCACCACTGTCCAGATGGGAAGGCATGTGAGACGCCAGTTACAACCACGACTGTCACAGTGGGTGGAAATCCCCATGGCCCCCACTTTTCATTCATGGCCAGTGATTGTGACAACTAGGAGATTCCGGGAACTGAAGTCAAAGGGGAAAAAAATTAAAAGCTTCTTTCCCAAGCTCCAACCCAGGTAAAGAAAATAGGTTTTTCAAAAATTCTGACACACTTGCAAGGCCTTCAACAGGGTGCTATCGATTACAACTGCACGGTTCTTAAACTGCCGCCTACTTCTTTTTAGATTTTTAATTGCAAGTTTTGCTTTATATTGACAGTTGACTTGTATTTTAATGTCAGCCACGGTGTGTTTCAGCCACACTATATCCATTTTCATTGAGTCTCCGGGTTCTGGGGAGGACAAGGGAGTCAGGATATAAACGGAGGTTTAACTGGCAATGCCAGCAGAGCCAAGGTTCTGAAATACAGAAAGGGCACGGAAGGGGTCTGTGTGCCACCCTGCCCATCCCAGCACCAGATACCTTGGTCCTGTAAGGACTTGAGCCCAGCCTGGGCCTGGATGTGCAGCTCCTCAAGGTGTGGGGGACGGCTGCTAGGGAAGAAGACATTGTCCGGCCGCTCGTCCCCTGCCTTGTACTGGACGCTCAGCCGCTTCTCATTCTCTGTCTTGGCAGCCCCTGGAAACAGAAGAGATGGTTTGAGTCAGCCGGCTGAGGGTTTCATTCGAATCCTGGAATCTTTCACATCACAAGCCCAAAGGGTGGATTTCTGCTCTGTTGAGATCCTTTAGCCCAAAGTATTCATAGAGGGCATGGAGACACATGAAGGGTGTGCTTCCACATTACATAATTATAGTGCTTTGGGTACCTTTTCGACTGACAAGGTTCCATCCTATGGAATCCTGGGATCTGTAGTTTAGCACTTAAAATTCTCTGGCACATGGATTTTGCTGCAGTTTAGGAAAGCATGCTGGAAAATTCTAAGCACCTCACCAAACTACAGATTTCCTTATCTGAAAATCCAAAAACCTCCAAAACCTGAAACTTTTTCCAGTGGGGGCAAAAGAGAGAGCCTGAGGATCCGAGAGACGAACACGCAGGAGGGCTACAGCCACGGCCCTGAAGACGGAAGCGGGCGGCTGGTAGCAGAAAGAGAGAGGCTGAGGATCTGTGAAATGGCAGGAGGTATGGATTCGCACTGAGGACTTTCTGCCATTTCACAGATCTTTGTTCTCTCTTCAGGCTCTGTCTCATACACAACACAAGTGGTGAATAAATGAGACGCAAGGCCATTCCAAAAAAGTACTGCACTCCAAAACTGAAAAAATATGAATTATGGAACACTTGTGGTCTCAGGCATTTTTGATAAGGGATACTCAACCTGTAATTATCTCCTAACTCTCACATTGTTGTACAGTCACAGTTTTCAACAGCTGATAACTGTCAAAATGTCAAAATATTCTTCAATTAATCAGGTGCACTGGGATTAAATGTACAGGGCGTTGTGGTTTGAGCTTGGGATTGGGACCCTGAGAGATACAGGTTCAAATCCCCGCATGGAAACCCAGTGTGCGACCTTGAGCAAGTGACACTTTCTCAGCCTCAGAAGGCAATGGCAACCCCCTCTGATAAAATCCTGCCAAGAACACCCTGAAAAAGGGCTGCAATACATTGGAAGTCAACTTGAAGGCACATCATAATGGACTCTGTAGTATGAGACCTTTTAGCAAGAGTAGTTTAGGGGCCTGACTTGCAGTTTCGGGCCTGATAATTTCACTAGGACTCTGAGAGAACAGAGTTCAAATCCTCCCTCAGCCATGGAAACCCTCGGTGACATGGGCAAGTCATACTCTCTCAGCCTCAGATGAAGGTCATGGTGAGCCTCCTCTGAAGAAATACCACCAAGGCCATTTCCACAATAGACTGTGATAGTGCTATTACTCCACTTTCAACATCGTATGGAATCCTGGGGTTTGCAGTTTAGAGAGGGGCCTCAAAGGATTCCATAGGATGTTGAAAGTGGAATAAAAGCACTAGAGCAGTCTAGTGTGGAAATGGCCCAAGAAAACCTTAGCAGAAGGTCACCACAGCTTGTAAAGAGCTCAAAGACACATAAGAATGAGTATTTATTAAGTAAAACAAATGCATAAATAATGACCTGAGGTGAACTACTTTCAGAGCCCTGATTGAGGGAGAAAGGATTTGGGCAGAAGGACGAAAAAATAAACCCAGAAACTCGGGCACATGAGTGGCATCTCTGCTGCAAGAAAGCAACAAGGTCTCGTAACCATGACAGCCTTCTGGATCTCTTTACAACCCTCCACCGCCGCCGGCCAGGGCCATCTGACACCATCGTCACTCCCTCTCCCTCCGCCTGGCCGCCACTCCAGTCCTGTGCCTTTAAACCAGAGTCACGGAATAAGCGAAAGAACCCCAGGGTGCTTGTATCACATGACTGATACCAGAAATATCTGTGCACCTTTCACGCACACGCACACATGTACAGAGCCGGCCGTGCGGGCAAGCTTAAAGGGGCAGTGCCCTGCACACTCTTCAGCAGGTACAACAAGCAACTGCAGAATGGATGGTGGGGAGGGAGAGCGAAAGGTGACTTTGGTGGGGTTGCAAAGGGAAAAGACAGAGAAACTGGGGAAGAAGTCAAATGCATTTGCTTGTCTGCCACTTGCGAGCAGGAGGTGTTTGCTCAAAGGTTTCAGTTCAGAGGAAATTCCCTTCTGTTGAGGCAGGCTGTGGAACCAACTGCTTCATCCCGGTTGGTTCCACAGCATCTCTGGGGAACTCTGGCTTTTTTCCCTGGCTCACCTGGAATTGCTCAGTCCAAATTACCTACACGAGGTTGCCATCCAGGAGGCTGGGACTACATCTCATATATCCCATCCCCGAGCTATCAGGGAAGTGCAGTCCAGCTGTCCTTGAAGGAGATCAGGTGGGGGAATCCCGATATCCACAGCCTGGCACAAACAGGTCTGCAGGATTTGATGCAAGCAACCTTCCAGGCCCTATCCAGAGATGCTCAGGATTGTGGCTGAGACCTTCTGTGGACAAGGCTTCACCTCCACCTCTCACAGGCATTAAGCAAGTGTTGGCTACTGTCATTGTATACCTCCCTCCAACTGGTAGAGACAGAGTGACTTGCCCAAGGTTACCTAGACTACTTGCACAGACAAGCATGATAAACATGCTAGCCACGTTTAAATATCTGAAGGGATGTCATGTTGAAGATAGAGCAAGCTTCTTTTCTGCTGCTCCAGAGACCAGGACATGGAGCAATGGATTCAAACTACAGGAAAAGAGACTTCACCTAAACATCAGGAAGAACTTCTCAATGGTAAGAGGTGTTTGACAGTGGAATGTGCTGCCTTGGGTGTGATGGAGTCTCCTTTTCTTAAACAGAGGCTGGATGGCCATTTTGTTGGGGGTGCTCTGAGTGTGTGTTCCTGCATGGCAGAATGGGGTTGAACTCGATGGCCGTTGTGGGCTCTTCCAACTCTATCATTCTAGGATTCTACAATACTCTTTGTGCACTTAGCTAAGCAGCTCCATTCCTAAGAATCATCAAAAACCTAAACATAAAGTTAGCAATTAAGAGCAGTTAAAATTCCTCAGCTTTTGGACAGTAGAGAGCTCCAATTTTAAAGCAGAAACGTTTTTTCCCAAACCCACAGAAAAGAGTTAGTGTCTCATTGCTGGAAGGCGAGCAGTCTTTTTGAGAAACTATAAACTAAACAACCCATATGCCATTTGCAGGCACCAGACTGGGTAACACAATAGGGGTGCAATTTACTCTCCTTGCAAACTCTTCTTTAAAAAAGAAAAAGCACACAGAGAAAATGATTAGCAGAACATAAGAGTTCAAGAAGAGAAAGGAAACGTTTCGAGGGAGAACAGATGTATACCCAGGCAACCAAAGAGACAGGTGTGTCTCTTTTTATGGCACAAGATGGGCAGCAGTGGTGGTGGAAAGCAGGAGGGGCATTTTAACCCCCATGTACTTCCAAGCAGTCACACTGTCCCGTCCCTGCCTGTTTTTTTGTTTTGCGGGGTTTTTTGTTTGCGCGCTCGCTTTTAAATCTTCTGAGATGTTTTTAGAAGGTGGGAGGCTTCTTTTAAAGCAGGGGCAGGCAAAGTGTACTGCATGGGCAAAATGTGGCCCTTGGAAGTCCTAAGTGTGGCCCCAGAAGTCCTCCAGAAGCCCCCCTCCCAAGCCCCCACTTTTTAAAATTTTTGTTGGGGTAATTTTTCACCCAGAAGCCCAAAGCATCCCAAACTGCCCAGAAATACAAAAGTTTGCTTCCTGTACCTGAGAGTGCCCAAAACTTTTCCTCAAAATCTCAGCCCAAAATTGACCAAAACGGTAGCCGGATGTGGCAGTGCAACCTGCCAGGTGGGTACAGAGGGGGGGAAATGGCCCCTACCCCCTCCTCAGTTGCCCAGCCATTTCTAAGGAGACCCACCAATTATGGGGATCTCCAGGAGGAGAAACCTGGGTGGGTTCCCTCCTGTTTTCTAGGGCGGGGGGGAAGCTGCAGGGCCCATGGGCCACACTTTTCTTTATCCAAACTTTTAAAAGGAGGACTTTGCATTGTGGAAGGCAGGGAGCAGTCCCGTCCCATTAAGACCACTCTGAGACAGACGGAAGAATGAACTGTTTGCCCGCAAGGTCACCTTGTCCCCTGCGGGCCCTGAGAGGCTGAGTCAGCAACCGATCTGCGTCTGCCACTCGTTGCCTCCTCGCCCCTCCATCTTTGTTCTCGTTTAACAAGAAGATCGATACTCACAGAGCCACTTCCCTTCTCTAAAGTACTGCTCCCTCTCATCTCTTTTCCCAGGACAAACACACAGCAAAGCGGCTCCTTCCAACCCATTCACTCTATCCTCATCTTGTTTTCTTCCTCTCTCTGCTAGGCAAAGGCAACCGGTTGCCCAAGGTGTTTGACGCCCCACACCTTGCAAAACAGAGAAGGCTGGGTGCCAAGCATGGAGAAGGGATCACAGAGATGAGAGACCCAGTCAGGAACTACAGGGACCCCCCCCTTTTTTAGAGAACCATCTTCCTTCCTTCATGCTAGGGTTTATTAAACTGTCACATTTAGGTAAGCTGGGATCCTACTGTTCTGGAACGCAGACCCATCAACTCAATGTCTAAATGGAAAATAAACACCGAGGTAAATCTAACTGATTCAACAGATCTGCAACCAACAGTAGGGTTTAGGGATGGCAAGGGAATCCTGTAGCACCTGGACAACTAACAGAAAAAGGAAATTCCACAGAACCACAGAATTTTAGAGTTGGAAGAGACCCCAAAGTTCATCTAGTCCAACCCTCTGCCATGGAAGAAGGGACAACCAAAGCACTCCTGAAAAGAGCCCATCCAACCTCTGTTTGAAGACGTCCAAAGAAGGAAACACCACTCTACTTCTTATCTTACGCTAGGCATTTCTCTTTCTCAATTAGTCTCATGTATGTGACACTGTTCCTTTACGTCTCTTGATGCTGCAACGGAGTAACGCAGCTATTGTCTTTGAATTCTTGCATGATTTAAGTAATTGACTAATGGACAGAATGACTGAAAATCTTTTCAGATTTTTTTTTCCAAATTGGCTTAGGATTAATCAGGCAGCAGATGTTGTTTTAGTAATGCTGAATAAATATTCTTCAGAGACCAGAGATGGTGGGTGCTACCCGGACACAAATCGCAGACTCTGCCTTCTTTCACCCAGATAGGAAGCAGGTGGTGCCCAAAACCCTCACCTACCGGAACGCCACCTGAAACAATGCTATAAGATGTGCCAGCCCCTGGAAGTAGCCACCAGTCCACAGCAAGTTTCCAGAAAAGAAAGAAGCTGTTGCAGCCAGTGGGCACACATGGCAACCAGACCCCAACCAGTTAAGGGAAAACACTGCCAGTCTCCCACATCTCATAGCATAAGAAGCACCAATCTGAAACACCTCAGTTTTCCCCCCTCTGAATTGTTGTTTATTTGTATGCAAATACATGCAACCCATTAAGTGATTGGGCAACTAAAAACCGTACAACTGATTGACTAAGATTGTTTTATGCCATAGGACTGCTGTTGCATCTCGTGAGGAGGGCCCATCCCCAAAGTGGCACCTTCTGATGGCTGTGCTGGCTGGGGATAATGGGCACTGTGATGCAACACACATGGAAGCATACGTAATGGAAGACTTGATTTGGGGAGGGGACAGAGCCAGCATGAAATAGTCCTTAGACAGCTGGTCTACAACTCTGCAAGACGGGGTTCAAATCCCCATTTGGCCACAGAAACACCCTAGGTCACCTTGGGCAAGGCATATTCTGTCAGCTTCAGAGGAAGCCAATGGTGGCTAACCTCCTCTGAATAAAATTTGGACAGCCAGTGTAGGATAATAGTTTGAGCGCTAGGTTAGGACTCTTTCAGGAGACCAAGGTTCAAATCCCCACTCAGCCATACAAATCCACGGGGTGGCCTTGGGCAAGCTGCATTCTCTCAGCCTCAGAAGAAAGCAAAGGCAAACTCCTTTTGGACAAATCTTGCCAAGAAAACGCAATAGGGTTGCTTTGGAATTGCCATAACTTGGAGTCAACTTGAAGACACATCACAACAACAAGAACGGTGGAGTGTGCTTTTAATGCCCGGGGGCCACATGTGGTCTCCAAGGCTGTCTGTCTAGCCCTCAGGCCCCTCCCAGACCCCTCAGACCCACCCCAGGCAGGAAAAATTATACTGGCTGGGTAGCAGTGATTCTCCTTTTAAGCAGTGTACGCCAGGGCAGGAATGATGCAACCCTCTAGAGGCTGTTGGACTGCAACTCCCATCATCCTCCACCCACTGGCTAGGAGCCGCAATCCAATATCATACGGAAAGCCCCACAATTCCCAGGGCTGAAATACAGCATCCCCTGTACTTTTTAAAATATCATTTAAAAGACTTCTTCCAAAAGGGAGAATAAAGTTCCAACACCTATGGTTTGTTCCCTCCGCCACCATAACAATACATGTTCTTATCAGCACTGCCCCAATGGGCCACAGAGATGAGACACTAGGCCCCTGGCCCATGGAATTTGCCCATCCATTTTAACACGCATGCACATGCCTTAAAGTTGCCTGGCAGCTTAGCATGACCCCATGAATTTCCTGGGGTTTTCTTAGGCAAGGAATCCTCAGAGATGGTTTTGCCAGTTCCTTCTTCTGAAATGCAACCCACAGCAAGCAAATTCATCCACGACCCCTCCAAACACACACGGAGAGAACCACGTTCAAGTCAAGCTGGCTGCAGGACATCCGAGCTGAGCAAGATCTGAGATAAGCATCAATCTCACCATTCAAACATCAACTGCTGTCCTTATGCGCAACTCTTACTCACTCCAACCTGTTGCTCTCAATCTGCAAATTCCATTCCAAACATTTATTGTGCTTCATCTGTGATTCCCGTCTTACAACTGTGTGATGCAGTGAGGGGAAAGATGATAATTTTCCTTACAGTGAGTTCATGCTGAGGGAAGACTCCAGCCCAGGTCCTCAAGATCCCAGCCTCTCTCTCCAAGAATGAGACACTTCCTGCCCCAGATCTTCTACAAATAACTTTACATCCATAATCTTTCTCAACAGTCCTGTCTACAAGGATAGCAAGACTTGAACCAAAGACACAGGGCCCTGCTTAGCACAGCTGTGGCAGAAAGATTTGAACCAGGATCTTAACCACAACGCAACACCAGCACTAGCCATTGGACTACCCTGCTGTGCAAAAGACAGTGAGAGCCCCTCAGCAAAGCTAGTCTGACTTTGGCAATTTCCATCACTTGGTCTGGGCAAAGAATGAGAGAGAAAAGAAAAAGAGATGGGGAAAAGAGGGAGAGAGTTTCATTTGCACAAAACTTCAAAGAAGACCCAAGTGATCCAGATGAATAAAGATGTCTCTGCACCCCAAATTCAACTTTATCTATCCCACACTGCAGATTGTCCTAATCAGGAAAACTCTCCAAGATGGGGAAAACAATCCATTCTTGCCACTTATCAAGCTGTTTGTTTGGAAGTCACAAAACAAAAGAATGAGGACAGAAAATGACAAGGATAAATAAACAAGCTGGGAACCATCTTCGGCCCCCCAGAGAGCTAAAAATCTTCTGGCCCTCTTACAAGGGCTGCTGATACACCCCTGCCAAAGGAGACCCAGCTCAACCTCTCTTCCAAAAAACCAAATTTGAGTGGAGGAGGAAGAGGAGGAGGGAGGCAGAGAGAGCTGCAGAAGCACTGCAGAGACAGCCAACGAAAAACCTAGAATGGCCCCAATTCCCTCTATGCACCGACCCCCAAGACAATCACCTGGTAGACCCAGAGAGGCTCTCAAGCCAAGATTCCTCCTCTGTGCCCCCCCTGGCCGGCCAGCCCCCTCCCCTCCATTTCAAAGCCATGAAACATGAACTGCTGGCTTCAGCAATCCAGGGGAACAGCTCTGGAAAACAATGGGGGATGCCTTGCTCTGCCGAGCTGGGGAAAAAGGGGGGAAGGGTTGGGTTGGGGAGACCCATAAGCCACCAAAGAGGCGTAGTGGGGATGCTCCCTCCCCCCTCCAACTGGAAACCTGGCTCCACCAACAGCCCCCCCCCCTCGCAGGGAGATCTCCCTCTCCATCACCACCAGATGTGCCAGCACATTCCCAAGGACAGGGTCCTTGGAAGTAGGGGGCACTGGGTGGCCCAGGCTCCTCCCCCGCCAGCCTTGTTTGCAAAAACAGTCCCAGGTAAAGCAGGGAGAGGGGAGGGGGCTCGGAGGAAAGGAGAGGCAGAGGAAGTAGTTTGGTTGTTTTGCATAGGCAGAATATTTTGCAGCTTAATAGAGAGAGACAAATGGGCAACCAGATGATAAATGATGCTCATGCAAAATTTCAACGAGAAGCAAGTGGCCTAATGAAAATGAAAATTTGCAGCGAACTCTCAACCAGCCCACTTCAGAAAGGGGACATTAATATGCATTCATCATCAGCAACCGCGCGGCCCGTTGGAATAATTCGCAGCCAGTGTGATTTCGCGCCTGGTTCTGTAGTGAAAACGCTTCGGGGGGTTTTTTCTCCTCCCCGCACTTTGCAAAACAGACCCATCCGTCAACACCTTGTTTTTCTGGCCTTCTGAGCTCCCCCCTCCCCTGCTGAGCCCGCCACTCCGCCCCCCGGCCGCCCTGGGGCCCCGATCCTGCGCCCGTTTCCCCTTCCTCCTCACCGATCCCAAGGACGCGCGCCGCCGCCTCCTCGGGCGCAGGCTCGCCACACCGACGGGGCTCCCTCCCAAGCAAGCCCCCGGCCGCTATGACCACCCAGCACGCAGGGGAGGGGATTGACCCTGTATAGGATCGCGGCGCAGAAGGGGGCGCACGGCCCCCCACCCCCGGCTCGGCGGCAGGGAGGTCAGGAGGACGAGATGGGGAGACCCCAAACCCCGCTCCCTCCCCCTCCCGCGCCTCCTTCCAGCGGTGTATTAAAGACCCGGGTGGGCTTCCTCGGAAGTCAGTCCGGCGGGGCCCCCTCACCCTTTTTCTTGAAGAGGCCCAGCAGGGAGGGGAGGTTCCGACCCAGGAAGACCACCATCCTGCCCGCCGGCCCGCCTCTCTCCCGCCTTCCCTCCCGCCTCGCGTCCTTCGCCGCCGCCTCGCCTCCTTCGTCCCTTTCTCCTTCAGCCCCGCGCGCTCGCTCGCTCGCTCGCTCGCCCGCCTCCCTCCCTCCTCGCCAGGGCGGGCCGGCGGGCGAGCGGGAGGGAGGGACCAGCAGAGGGGCGGCCACCTCGCCCCGGGAGGGGACCGAGAGGGAAGAGGAGGAGGAGGAGGAGGAAAAGACCGCCTCGCTACCGAGGCAAGAAAAGCCGGGGCGGGGGCAACGGGAGCGGGCCCTGCCGCGGGGCAGTGGCCTCAGGCGGCAAGGTTCGGGGGTCGCCAATGAGGCGCCAAAGGTTTAGGCGAGCCTCTAAGTAAAAACTGGCTGCTAGGTAAAGGGAGAGCGTTTTTTTTCCCCTCTGGCATTTCCTGCCCAAAATTAACGTGGCTCTTTTGGCTGCTTTGCTGCACCTCGGGCAGCAAAGTTTCTTGGGACGGCTGGGGAGGCAAGCGGGCGGGGAGAAGCAGGAAGGCCTTCCTCCCCGCTGGGCCCTCCCCGAGCGCGTTTCCTCTGATGCTTTCCAGACTCCAGCTTTCCGCAGCCCTGGTCAGCGTGGCCAGTGGTCAGGGGCTGTTGGGGATGGAGCGGAGGACGCGCGCGCCCTCGGGACGGGGGGCGAAACGGCGCAGAGTCACGGGAGACCCCCGAGGAGAGCAGATTAAGTGCAGACGGCTCTCATCTCAGTGCTGTGGCAAATCCGCGCTGGGTTTTAGTCCGAACGTTATGCACTTTGAGTAGCCCCTGGAATCTATTTGGGGGAAGGAGAGAGTGCACCACCACCAACGGCTCCCTTAAAGTTTGAACTCAACCAAAAAGAACTGTCAGAACTTGCACGGTATCCAACACCCCTTTTATCAACTGCAAGGGTGCTGGGGTCACACTTTGCACTGGACCCCGTGTCTAGAATTTCCTCCCCCGTGATGGGAAAGGGGAGGAAACAACCGTGTCCCCTCCGAGAGTCCCCCAAAAGGCGTGTTAGCAGTGGGAGCACCCTTTCTCCCAAGCAAGGTTATCTTGCCTGGAGACGCATCAACGCACGGAGTTGTCCCCCCTCCACAGGGTCCGGCTCCTCTAAGGGCCTTTCTGCACTGCATCGTCATAGTGCTATCATTCCACTTTCAACCTCCTGTGGAATTCTGGGGTTTGCAGTTTAGGGAGGCCCAAGAGCTCTCTGGCTGAGAATTCTCAAGGCCCCTCCGCAAACCCCAGGATTCCATCGGAGGTTGAAAGTGGAATAGTGGCACTATGACAGTGTAGTGTGGAAAGGCCCTAAGCTGCTTCTTCCTGCCTCTCCTCCTCTCCTCGTGCTCTTCCTTTCTTGCAGTCCCTTCCCTGCCAGCTGTCCTTTCACGCTTCTGGAGAGCCATGCCACCCCCACCCCTTGGCAAATCCCCCGCTGAATATTCATCAGGCCACTTAGAAAGAGCAGGTCAGGCCCACGCCATCTGGCATGCGGCAGCGGGCGGCTGGCTAGCACCCCTCTGAGGGCCTATGGCAAGAAGGAGAGGCGGCTGAAAGGCCTGGAAAAACAGAAGGGAGCCCGGCGCTTTCTCCTGGAGCAGCAGCCATCTGGTACTGGCGGCTGGGGGTGGGGACTACATGTCAAAACAAGGGGCCCCGATCAAGGATGCCGGACAGAAGGGCACTGGAAGGACAACAGGTCCAACAGAGGTGCTGCTACTTTTCACTTCAACAACAACAGGGACGTCTCTGTGCAACTAACAGATTTTATTAGACTACTGCACCTCAAGCTCTCTGATGTGGAGGACCAGCAATTTTGGACCCCTACATTTCAGGGACCAGTACTGTATTTGCATTCATTGGCTCACAACTGTTTCCCTCCCCCCCTTGAAAACTTGCCAGTGACCGGCAGATGATGGCTTACGGAATGGCTCCCTAAAAGCCAATCAAAACCCAGAGTGGATTCACCACTTTACTCTGAGACAGGAGCCACCAGCTCTCACTGCAGAATAGGCAGGTCAGAGAATTATTCAGAAGATGAACTGCCTTGACCGGAAGCTTCCCGGTCACTTCCTGTATCCAAAAAAAGGCCTCTCCTGGGTCCAAAGTGATGGGGGTGCTAGCAAAGATGTCCCCATGCCACTAAAGGGTCCCCTAATCCTTCAACAGTTGCCCCCCTATCCTATCCTAAGAATGCTATCCAAGGTGCCAAAGGTATTTAGGGTGACAGGGCCCTACACCCTGGATTGTTATTTTAAATCTCAGACTAAAACTCAGGGTGGATTCATTGCCTCATTGAAATAAAAGCCACCTACTATCGCCAGGCAGGTAGGGATAGCACTCACAGAAAGGAAGGAAGGAAGGAAGGATGGACGGACGGACAGAAGGTCGGTCCAGTCTAGACACAAGTGCTGGAGGGCAGAGGCCCCTGGTTAACCGCGCTGGAGACCTCTTGGACCCCCTATGTAGCATTTCCTTGGGGAAATTTAAATGGTGGGCTATGGCCACAGTTGCCCCTCCACTGGCATCCACACGAACTTGAGGCCCAGGTAGTTGCAGCTGGCATTTGCGACTGGCAGTGTTGAACTACAACCACATTTCAAATTCCCGCTCGGCCACAGAAACCCACTGGGTGACATTGGGCTAGTTCCGCTCTCTCAGCCCCAGAGGAATGCAGTGGCAAACCTCCTCTGAAGAAATCTTGCCAAGAAAGCCCTGTGATCAGGTTGCCTTACGGTTGCTGTAAGTCTGAAACAAGCTGAAGGCACACAACAGTCGGCTAAGCATGCCCACCCCTCAGGGCATGAGCCACTGGCAAATGCTCTCAGCAGTCCTGCCCACTGACATCAGTTCTGTGTACCCCACCACTTGAGGACTGTAAGCTCCTCAGGGCAGGAGCCTGTTCTGCCGGCTTCCTAGTGCCCTGTAAAACTGACGCAGACAGCTCTATGCGAACAACCCACTTGGCCACCAGACAGATCAATCAGTGATCTAAAGCAGCTCCTGGGCTTCCAGGCCACCCACAGAAAACCTTCCGCCTCCTCTCAGGGGCCGTCCCTGGGTCTCTCCAACCTGCATGTCCAGGAGTTCCAGCCCAGAGATTTCTGCCCAAGGTGGAGCCAAAGGAAAAGCAACCAGGAGCTAAGCCTCTTGTTTTTGCAAATGCCACCCCTGACTTTTTCTGGCAGCCAAAGTGAAATTATCCAAAGGGCAAATTCCAGCAAGCAAAAACCAAAGTCAGACACTGGCAGTCTCCGGTTACCTGCCGAGACAACTTTGAGGGAGAAATCATTATTATGTTCTCCTGCCATTCAAATAAAGAAAGAAAAAAGAGTAGGAAGAATCTCTCTCTCTCTCTCTCACTCACCCCCCCCCCAAGAGCTAAGTTAACTTTCCTACAAGTCCTAACTGGACCAGGTGAGTCTTTGGCCATTTCCGCACTAGACCGTTACAGTGCTATTATTCCACTTTCAACATCTTATGAAATCTTGGGGTTTACAGGGCCTTTGAGGCCCCTCCCTAAACTGCAAACCCCAGGATTCCATAGGATGTTGAAAGTGGAATCACAGCACTATAACAGTCTAGTGCAGAAATGGCCTTTGACTAATGCAGCTCTTTTTGAGTCTAGCCTCCCATGCCTGGAGCATGTCGGATTCTGGGATCAGTGCTGGTTTTGCTTACTCTGTGGGAGTGGACCCACCAGCCCCCTGAGGTGGATGATGCACTGTATCACACCTGTGCAACATCCAAGCCTGCAAACAAAGAGACTTTGTTTTTACTCTGACAAAAGAGGGCTGTTCGGTAAGCTCCACTCCTCTAGACAGTCCTTCCTTCATCCAGAGAATCCTGTGATATGTGGATCATGGGCACTGGAATCAGACCTGGACGGGTGGGTAGAGACCTATCAAAGAATCATCAGTACCCTCACCAAACTACAACTCCCAGAACTCTTTGGGGCAAGCAGTGACAGGTAAAAAGACAGGTAAAAGTGACAGGTAAAAAGCTAAAATGTGTTTGAGTTTGCATACTAGTCAAACCAAAGGAGGGAATGATAAAATCCTCTAGAGATTTGGGGACTGCAATTCCCAGCAGCAACAGTGGTAAGCAATGCTGGAGTCAGAATCTAATAGCCTCTGGAGGGCTGTGCTTTGATCACATCTTCAGAAATGCCACTAAGTATCTGCCACTCTCTCAGCCAAAAAGAAATGACTATCTGGAGGTTCTCCTGCCCATCAGGAAAGGCATCAAAATGGTTTCAACAAACCCACCTTGCTGAGAACCATCGGAGGGAAACAGGCAAAGCACTGGGACAGAGGACCCCCCCCCCCGCTTTCTTCTGCAGAATTGAACCTTCCTTTGCAGCCTCTTGCCCTGCCAGCAACGTGCCTCGGCAGAGCCTGGGATGCCTGAGCTTAAACAAATCCTGTTGCCCAAGACTTACTCATCTGAGAGGATGTAAATCTTGGCTTGTTTTATTCTTCCACACTGGAACAAAAAATTTTCCAAAGTTTTGAGAACAGGGTTGGACCTGGTGGCCCATAGGCTGCTTCCAACCCTATGATTCTGTGATTCTCGCTCATTGGCAGAGATCACAAAGAGTTTTTGCACCTGTTGTGGATATAGGGTTCAGGGACTAATCATTTTTACCAACTTAATTCCAAAGGCGGAGCTAAAGGCGTGTCAGGTTTGAGAAGAGGGGACAGGAGAGATCGAAGACTTAGGTCATTTCCGCACTAGCCTGTTACAGCGCTATGATTCCACTTGCAACATCCTATGGAATCCTGGGGTTTGCAGTTTAAACTACAAACCCCAGGACTCCATAGGATGTTGAAAGTGGAATAATAGCACTATAACAGTCTAGTGTGGAAATGACCTTATAGTCTTTTCCCAGGCCCTATTCTTAGGATGGCCCGTCCAACAGGTGAAGTTACCACTCGATACGGCAGTCCTTATGGGAAGATCACAGACAGATGTGTTATGCAGTCCTCCACGCTGTTGTTTTGTGCTGCCAGGTCAGCGACCCTACATAAGCAGCAGACCCTGGCTAATCTTGGAAGCTACGCAGACCCAACCCTGGTTAGTACTTCAAGAGGAGACCACCAAAGAAGGAGGCCCCTTTAGCCCCCCTGGGCCACACTGTTACATCTGGGGGCAACAGAACTGATATTCTGTCACTTGTGGTCATCCTACTTTTGGACCAAACTACCACAGAAGGAAGGTTTGTGGGATTTCTGGGGGTTGAGGAGAGAGATGGCAGCCCCTCAAAGCCCTCTTAAAAATTTCCAAGAAAAAAAGTTCAGCGTGATTTTCAGATAATTTTCTATCCCAAAACCATGCCAAACCAACAGAAAAATCACCTTAAAAAAGTGACAAAGTTAAGAAGGATTTGCTGCATAGACCCTTAGGGCCACAAAACAGGGGTTCCGGGGGACACCTATGTGGCACCCAAGCCAGACTTTCCTCATCCTTGGTTTAAAGGAAGGGCTTGAGCTGCAGTAAACCCATGCGCTTAATCCACATCACATGCCGTCTTCCGGAGAAGCCGTGTGTCATCTAAAGGAAGAGTTACTTGGGCTGAGCACACACCGCTGCCTGAACTCTGTAACCCCTCCACTCTGCGCTGCAGTTCTCCCTACACATTCCAATTTCAGTGCATCACTAAAACCCAGAGTGTTGGAGCATCAGCAGGAGACACGCCTGGAGCCAAATTCATGATGCGCAGGAAAAACAGCAGCCATGAAGTGCGGAAAAGCCAGCATGAGAAGGCTGAACACGAATGAAACGGGAGCTGCTGGGTTCTCTGCCTACCCAAAAGTGTGCCAGGCATTATGAATTCATAATGAAACCCCAAGTCATTGACAGCTCATTTCTAAGATCCAGAAACTGTACGCGGGACACCGGCAACACTTTTTCAAGAGAAACCCCACTTCTCCAAAGGCCAGCTTCAGCAATCAGGTGACCTACACTGGCGGCTTGGAGGTTCCACTTCTGCAAAGAAAGTTGCCAAATTTCTCTTCCACCCTGTCCAGGCAAGCAAAATGCTTTTTTTGTGGTTGTTCTTGGTTATGTTTGTATCATAACCCCTGAGACTGACAGCGGGGAAGTAGAGATGGAGTCTCTAATGTTTTCATATGGACCTGTTTGCTTTAATCATGGCCTGAGGGCCATCACCTCCAGGCTGTCTGATGCTTTTGGCAGGGGGTTCCTAGAGCTCAGCCAGCTGGACCCCTCCGCACGCAAGTTGACTAATTAGCTCAGAGGATGAAAATGGGGTGGGTCTCCAGAAACAATGGGAGAAAGGAGGAAGTACAGAAGCAAAGATGTGGGAACCAGAGAGTTGGCTCTTAACACAAAGACAGTGTGGAAAAATGGCGAGAGGGTCAAACCGGGACTCGCAGGAGCCAAGATAAAGTCTCCACCAAGCCATGAAACTCATCAGGTGATCTTAGGCTGGCAGTTCATTCCCTCTCCCTCTCTTGCAATTTTTCTACGTGAGCCAGACCTATCTCACAGGGTTGTTGCAAGCAGAGCCTGGAAGTCATCAGTTTACAAGCAACACAATTACATATAACAAGGCTGTTGTTGTTGTTTGCAACGAAGGTGTAACAAGGTTTCTCACCAAAAGGAATACAATGATGGGGATTAAGCAAGTGGGGAAATACGCTGTAGGATAAGTGAACACTATATAAGTGAAGGGAAATTATAGAAGCAAACAGCTGGAAGGGATCCCAGGGGCCATCTAGTCCAACCCCATGACAGTGCGGAAATCCACAGGCCAAGCACACCTGACTGAGAAGGGCAGTGCACTTAAACATGTGCAGACACACAGAGATAAAGTTCACCTCTGGCCTCACACAAAGCCATGCTCTGGGGCACTTTGATCGGGAGCAAGGCACCACGCTAGCACCTGCACAGCCATCTTTGCATCCAAGGCAGAGACCACTTTAAATCCCTCCCTCCAACCCCAGTGGGACACATCGTGGCGCCCTGCCAGAACACAAGGGGCATGATGTCACTTCCCTGTTCATTTTCTCCCATTTTTCAGAGTTTTGGGAGGTGGGAGGAGTAATGTCACTGCATTTGCTGTGGTTTCAGTCCACTTTCATTCCACTTTTGGCATTGGGGAGGGAATGCCCTAGATTTTTTTTAAAAAAATCATCAGCACCTGAGGGCTTTTATGGAGTGCCCCAGGGTTTTGAAAAATCTGCAAAGTGTGTGTGTGTGTGACGAGGCTGATATTATGAGGTGGCCCACAGTTTCCCATCTCTGAGATACACAGTCTCCGCCCACTGCTCTGGGGTCAGCCCTCCTTCCTCCTCCACCACCGCCACCACCGCCACCACCACCACCCTCCATTCTTAGAAATGCTACCAAACAGGTTTGTGCATAAACGGGGCGTTTCTGGGTTGATGAGGAAGAGCCAGAGAACAGAACACAGAGAGACACAGAGAGAAAGAGCTTTCACCTCCAAGGGAGGAAAAGAGGGGTTGACAGCAGCAGAAAGCACCTTGGAGAGCCAAGTGGAAGATCATGCAAAGAGAGGGTGCAATGCGTGGAGGGAGGGAGGGTCTCCCAAGGAGAAGGAGCCCCAACAGCAATTCAGCAGATGGCTTCTGAGAACATTCAGAACCCATGCTCCGGCGGGTGGCAGAACAGATTTCCCACAGAGGCAGGTAGGAGAGGTCACAGCCGCCCAAGACAGGGTGCTTGGCATCCAGAACTCTGACCCTGTAGACCTCTCTCTCCGCACCAGGCAAAGTCCACTTCCAACAGCCCCAGTCATCTCTTTACAAGCACTAACAAGACTTTGATAGTAACTCCCACAGTGCACCATGCTAAATCATTATCATCATCATCGCCACGACAATGACCACTATATTTATACCCCCACTGGCTTACAACTGCGGAAACATACAGTTGGCCCTGCACATTTGCTAGGGTTAGGGGCACAGGACCCTCGCAAAAGTGGAAAATCACAAACATCAAAATGTGTGTATGTACATGTCTTTGGGAAGGGGACAGAGGCACGGTGGGGACAGCGGGAACTCGGGGTCCAAGCCAGGTCAGGGAAAGGAGATGGAGAGGAAATGGGTTGGCGTTGTGGCCCTATGCTTCCTCTCTCTTGCCCATCTCCTTCCTTGCATGTGTGGGGAGCATCAGGAGAGGGTCTGTGGTGCTGAGGATCTGGGTTGTGATCTGTCCTTAGCTGACCAGACAATAGCTGGTGATGAAGAAGGAAGAGGAGGACCAGAGACCGGTTTTTAAAGGGCTGCACAGCCTGATTGGAGCTGCTCAGAGGAATGGTTCTCCCAGGCCATTTCCGCACTAGCCTGTTATAGCGCTATGATTCCACTTGCAACATCCTATGGAATCCTGGGGTTTGCAGTTTCGGGAGAGGCCAACCGGTGGAATCATAGCTATAACAGGCTAGTGCGGAAATGGCTCCAGAAAAGAAGCACCTAAGGTGGGAGGCAAATAATCAAATCCCAAATAATCAAATCATGAAAGTCAAACCTGCAAATATAGAGAGCCACCTGTAGTTTAAAAACCATTAAAATGAAAAAAATAAATAGGGGGAAAACAGAATATCCAGCACATGCTTCACGGTCCCACAACACTCTCTTGCCAAATTCCCAGAAATGTTGCATACACTAATAGGGTACAACTTTCCCTGTTAACACAATGAGGCCTCCTTGTGCTGTGTCACCCAATTTATCCATCTCAAGAGAGCAAAAGAAAACAACAATAACAACAACGAAAAACCGCTCTATTGGAATACAATTCCCAGGAGCCCCCAATGGCCATGCCTTCCAGGGGTTGTGGTCCAAAATAGTAACTTTTCCACACTCTCCACCTTATCTCGTACTGCTATTTCCACTGTGCAAAATTAATGATAAAACATAACTTTCCATCATTTTTTGGTTTTATCTTACCTGAATTCAGATCTGTTGTTGTTTTGCAGGATTGTAGGAAATGAAAAATGCCCACTGGTTTGGGCAATTTTCTTGCAATTTTTCATCCTCACCAAAAAACAAAATTAGGGAAGGCCCAGGGTGTTGGAGGTTGCCTGAGATGGGACTCAGAAAATGGTTTGGCCTCCACAAGGCCAGCAAACTGCACTCCTGCAGCCTCAAAGTCTCTGGTACAGAGAGGTTTTTCTTAGCCTTTTGTGCCACAGCAGTCAGGACTTGCACCTGGGACCCTCTGTATGAAAAGTACATGTGTTGCCACTGAGTTCGGGGCCATCCCCTCAAATTGCACAAGTCTCTTATGGCTCTGTAAAGTGTCTAAAATTAAAACAGGAGCTACCTCTGCCTTCCTCTTCCCCTAAACCAAGGCAAAAAACAAAAGCCTGGGCAAGACAAGACACGCTTGGCTTGCACAAGACGGTCAGATCATACAGACGGAGGGTGGATTATACAAGTCTGCTCCTTTGCAAGGGAGCTTCATGGGTCTCTCCTTCAAAGGTTGGAAACAGCAGGGAGAAGGAGGCTGTGGTTTCAAGACGGTGCCAGTAAACCCATTCCCCAGCCCTGGTTGCAATTATCCCTGGTCCAGAGTGCTGCTGGGAGCTTACTCAAAAGCACTTTGTGGAAGTTTGTGTGAGATAATTCCTCTAAGGAACAACAGTGCAGCATCATGTCTGCACAGATCTTGACATGCAAGGCCATTTCTGCACTAGACTGTTACAGCGCTGTTATTCCACTTTCAACACCTTATGAAATCCTGGGGTTTGCAGGGCCTTTGAGGTCCCGCCCTAAACTGCAAATCCCAGGATTCCATAGGATGTTGAAGGTGGAATAATAGCACTATAACTGGCTGGTGTGGAAATGGTCTAAGCCTTGCTGTCAACTGTCATATGGAGTAAAGATCTTCTCCCACCCAAAGCCCTCCAGAAGTGTTGGATTCCAATCCCCCAGCCACAGTTCTCATGCTAAATTAATATTCATGGCCAAAAAGAGCAAGAGGATTCTTCGTCAACGCCATCATTTATGTAGTTATGCACTTATTTGCATAGTGTCATCAATTTTGTGAGACATCTCTCGTCTGCATCTTAAGTTTTATCACCATTCCACTTTCTCTGACACACACACGTTCTCTCTCTCTTATATACACAAAACCACACACATTTACTCAATTCCATAAAAATTTGCAAAGGAGATGGTAGTGAGACTCATTCTTCCCAACAAACTTTCCCATCCCTAGAAACCTTCTCACTTTGTACCAGAGATGGAGAAGCTTTTTGTCCGCCAGATGTTTTGCACTGCAACACCCATCATCCCCTTGCCTTCTCTAGCAGGGGTTCTCCAAGCTTCTGGGAGAAAAATAGCTCCTCAACCCCACCTTATACTCTACTGGAAAGACCTTGACTGACAAGTGGGACAGCAAAGCACTCCCCGCATGCTCAGAGGCACCCTAACCCTTGTGAACACTTCACCCATTCCAGGGCTGAGGTCAGCACTACAAATCTTCCAAGCTCTGGGAATGCCAGGCTGAAAGACATATTGACTGCCTCAGAACACCCGGGGAACTCCATGGCCGCATGGAGATTTGAACCTGAGTCTCTCTGGCCCTAGTTTGGTGCTCTAAGCACTGCAAAGCGCTACCTCTGGCCTTTAAGTTTCAGGCCATAGAGCCACACCAGAGCGAGGCGTGGAGCTCAGAAGCCAGGGCTGAGCAGCCTGCGCACTGGCACCGTTCTGTTCGCCTCGCAATTGTGCTGCACCGTAATTACATCACATTCTGAAATTGGTTTACTGTCCCAGGGCACCTTTTGCCCATCTCTCTTCTGCTCCCTACTTATCCGAGGCTCTCCAATATGCTTTTCCTTGTAGTCAAGTAAAAGAAAATCCACTTGGCGCCTTCCTTTTCCCCACAGAGGGAGAATCCAGGCCCTCCGTGGGGCGGTCTCAAAGGCTTCAACAGGGGCGTGAAAGGCCCTTTCCCTCTCCCCACTCTATCGATCCCAGCTGAGGGTCTGGAAAACGCTGAAGCAACACAATGCAAATTCTTTTGCTTTGTGGCCACTGGTCGGTTGCCATGGCAGCAGGGGCTGAGAACATGCCAAATGCGCACGTGCACACCAGCACCACATTTTCCAGGAGGCTCCCTGCCCCACACCGTTCCCACCGGCCTCTCCCCTCTCCCTCCTCCCTCCCCCATCTTCATAGATGTGGGTACCTCCACCGTCACAACCGGCCACACCTCGCTGCTGTTATTTGCCTTCAAGTCAAATTCGATTTATTATGGTGTCTCTCTGAATGAGGGATCTCCGGGACCCCTGGCCACCAACATCCCCGCTCAGGTCTTGCAATCTCAGAGCAACCGTGGTTTACTCGATGAAGCCAATCCTCCTTCCTCTTTACACACTGCCTTACGCTTTCTTATTTGTCACCAAGTTGGCTTTGACTTACAGCAACCCTCATTAACAGCCCCACTCAGGTCTTGCAAAGTCAGAACAGTATCCATTGCCTCCTTGATGGAGTCCTTCCACCTGTCACGTGGCCACCGTCTTTTCCCAATTCTTTCCACTTTGCCAAGTATTCCTGTCTTTTCCAGTGAGCTCTGGCATCTCATCATAAGTACAAAGTAAGAAAACCTCAGTTTAGTCATTTTGACTTGTGGCAAGAGTTCTGATTTGCTCTAGGACCCATACATATATATGTCTTTTAGCCATGCCACCATAACCCAAATATCATATTCATTTTTTCTTTCAGGTGATGAACACAGCGTTAAAAAAAAAGCGGTTCAGCTTTCTCCATGCCCAAACACAAACCTTTGTGGCATCTCATCTGTGTTACTGTAATGCACTCTATGTGAGGCCGCTATTGAAGAGTGTTAGGAAAATCCAAAGAGCCAGTCCAAAGAGCCACAGAATCATAAGAGTTGGAAGGGACCCCAAGGCCCATCCAGGCCAACCACCTGCCATGCTGGAATACACAATCAAAGCATTCCCAATAAATGGCCATCCATCCTCTGTTGAAAAACCTCCAAAGAAGGAGACTCCACCATACTCCCAGGCAGCCTATGCCACTGTTGAATGGCTCTTATTATCCAGAGTTCTTCCTAATGTTTAGATGGAATCTCTTTGAAGCCATTGCTCCATGTCCTAGTCTCAGAGCAGTGGTTCTCAACCTGTGGGTCCCCAGATGTTTGTGGACTTCAGCTCCCAGAAGCCCCAGCCACTATGGTCAATGCTCAGGGCTTCTGGAGCTGAAGTCCATGAACATCTGGGGACCCACAGGTTGAGAACCACTGCTCTAGAGCAACAGAAAAAAAGCTTGCTCCATCTTTTCAACATGACAGCCCTTCAGATATTTAAACATGGCCATCATGTCACTTCTTAACCTTTTTTTCTCCAGACTTAACATCTATAGGCTAAAGAGACGCAGCCAGATTGTTAACCGGGGCTGGCTGTAGGGAGCACGTAACTCCTTCATTGCAACAGCTCCCTTGGCTGCTGGTCCATTCCAGACCCAATTCAAAGCACTGGTAGTTTTGCCTAAACCCCACTTCAGCTCAAGTCCAGGCTATTCGGAGGACTGTGTTCTCCCACACGAGCTTACCTGTGTCTTCAGATTGCCTAGGGAGGCCTTTCTCTCTGCCCCAGAACCTTTTCCCAGACCTTCCTAAGACAAGCCATTGGTTCATTTAGCCCAACAGCTCTATGGGGTTCTTGCCACTGGTTGATTTTTATTCGGCCCAACTCTGCAAACACCAGGAATTGAACCTGAAGCCACGTTCATGAAAAAGATGCGCTCTGCTACCGCCCTTCCTCACGGCCTGCTTCATGGCTGGAGATGGGAGATGGAGCCAGGCCCCTCCTGTCTGGGCCCGCATCTCAGCCACCAAGATGATTCAGAAAGCACCACAAACACACACAGCACTTTGCTTAGTATATAAAGACAGGCCCCAGCTCCCAAGGAGCTTACAATCTGAAGCAGCAAAAAGGGTTAGTCCAAGGTCCCCTTTTCAAGTGCCAATTCTCAGCCACTCAGGAACTATAAGTAGTAATTAAGCTTTCAAGATTAGAGGGTGTGCATTTCTAGGCAGACTGGTAGGGCACCAACACTCATTCTTTCATTTCTCTCTTTCTCTCTCACTCACACACACACACACACACACAAAGCATCACTGGAAGTCACAGAGGAAGGAACTTTGCCAACTTCCAGATGATGCTGAACTGCAGTTCCTAGCATTCCTCACCATTTGGCTATATGCTGGCTAGCAGGCTGATGGCAGTTGCAGTCCAAAGGTTTCCAGAGGACCTATCATGATTTCTATCCCAGATGGGAAGAATGCATTTCCATCCCCGCTTCAGCAGATGTATAGACTGAGGGCTGGGGCAGCACTACTCACAGTCTTGGTCCTTGGACTGGTGCCAGTCCCTGGGACATTTCCAAGAAGGAAAGACCCAAAAGAATCGATTGTACCCAATAGCACACATTTTGTACCAGTCCCTGGCATATTGGAAAATAGTAAGGGACAATCCCCTGCACAAGACAACCTGAGATGCATTGGGTTAGGGGACAGGACTTCCAGCAGATGTAGAATCACAGAGACCCCTAAGGGCCATCCAGTCCAGCCCCCTTCAGCCATGCAGGAAGACACAATCAAAGCTCTCCTTTGGACAGGTGGCCATCCAGCCTCTGCTTAAAAACCTCCAAAGAAGGAGGTTCCACCACACTCTCAGGGAGCAGCATACTCCACTGTCAAACAGCTCTTGCCATCAGGAAGTTCTTCCTATCGTTTAGGTGAGGCTCTTTTCCTGTAAATCTACACAAACACACACAATGCAGGTGTAACGCTGGGACTGAATCCAGCCTCCCTGGAGCCCAAACCTGACCCCCTTGGCATGTACCCTTCCTCAAACTACCTTGTTCCACAGCTCTCCTACATCCTGCTGGAAGAGGGTTGAGAATCTGACTGATACCACACCTTTCAGGAACGAACCTTCAGTTTGTTTGTTTTGAGTCTTTCTTTCTGAGGACAAAGTCTAAGGTCACAGCCTGGCTAACTTCAGGTCAAGTTATTTCCTTTTTCACATCCTCCTCTCTCCTCGACTTCTCCATGACTTCCAAAAACTTCTTTTGCCAACTGCGTAGGGCTTTAGGGGTCATAACCAGCACTTTAAATTCCATTCTCTGTCCAACTGTAGATAGCACAGACATCTTATCTGTACTATTCCCAGACATTGCTCTTGGCATTCATTGTGTGAGGACTCACACAAATGCAGCACTAGCAAAAGTTGCAGATGAGTGGCTCATCATTGCTGCCCCTCAAGTCTGGGCTAGCAATGGCAGCCCCCCTCCCCTAGCAAGGTGTGCAGCTCAAAGCCTCAAAACACCAGCACTGTAATGGACGTATTAACATACATACCATGCAAAATTTTCCCCTCAACGTGTTGCACAACACCTAACAGGGAAAATCTGACACATTGGCCGGCAAAAAGAGAAAAACAGACTCGTCTTGGCCAAGGTCATTCCATGAAATCCTGGCACAATTTCAGAATCCAGCAGAGGAAGTCTTGACCAAGACTTTCTCCTGACAGTCGACAATCACAAGGGTACTGCGTAGCAAGCTGGCAACTCAGAATTACAGTTGCCATAATCTTTCAATCGGACCTGCTCTTTTGCCTTATTTTTAAAGCAGCCTTCTCCAACCTGATGCCTTCCAAATGCGTTGGATTAGAACTCCCATCATCCCTGTGCAACCCATCCCAGGTCTGTGCTTTCAATGTGACAAAGAAGGCAGTGCTTCTGCACATGTGAAGAACGCCTTTCCATCTCCAAAAAGAACCGAATCAGCCTCACAAGTTCCAGAATTTCTCACATTAGAAATTAATTGCCATTAATTCAGACAAGAAGTTCAAGGGGAGAAAAATAAGGAAACTGAGGCCACATCCTTGTCCCAAAATATATATAATGGAATATTTAGAAAGTTTAACTCCTCACTTGCCTGGTATGGATGGTCTGAGCAGGCAGATCCACCAGGGACTTGATCAGGGGCTTTTCTGGGGTACAGAGGTGCCAAGGTCAGGCTGGTCATCAAGAATCACCTGGCAGACATCTAGGGCGGCACAAGGCTCTTAAGGTGGCCACCATGCTGGAAAAGGGCTCTCAAACTCAAATTGCTGCTTCAAGGAGTGATCCCCAAGAAAACTCCAAAATTCATCCCAGATTCTATACAACTGAGGTGGGAATCATGTCACCCTCCAGACATTATTGGACTGCAACTCCCAGCATTCCCTTATTGCTTGCTGTGCTGCTTAGGACAGGTGGGATTTGTAAACCAACAACATCTCAAGGGCCATACGATTCCTTTGTTATTGTTAAGGGCCTTCAAATGGATTTTGGCTTAGACAACCCTCTCCTAGGGTTTTCCTGGTCAGATTTCTTGGTCAGAGGAGATTTGCCATTACCTTCCTCTGAGGCTGAGAGAGTGTGACTTGTCCAAGGTCACCCAGTGGGTTTCCATGGCTGAGCAGTGATTTGAACCCTGGTCTCTCAGAGTCCTGATTCAACACTCAAACTATCGCACTGTGAGGTTTGTCATTGCTCTCCTCCAAGGCTGAGAAAGTGTGACTTGTCCAAGATCACCCAAGAGGATCCCCAGGGCTAAATACAGATTGGAACCCCGGTATCCTCAAGTCCTAGTTTAGCACTCAGACCACTACACTGTGCTGCCCCTTGTTGGCAAGTACAATCCAGAGGAGGCTCACAACAGGCTGAGAGAGTGTGATTTGCCCAAGGTCACCCAAGCCTGTTTCCATGGCCGAGTAGGGATTCAGACCCTCACCCCACGGCATCTCCAGCCCAGAACCCAAACCCCTCCACCATCCTGGCTCTTGTCAGGATTTCTACCTTTATTCTATCATGTTGGGCAGGCGTTCTGAAACCCACCTTGGCCTCACCTGGAAACCGCCTGCACTGGGCTTTGTCTCAGCTGATCAATATGCTCCTGTACTTGCCCTACAATGACTGAAGACCAGCTGAATACAGCCTGTGGACATGTGTGCTTGCACGTGTGCAAGAGAAAGAGAAAGGGGACCCTCATTTTTGCACCAAATCCATCTGTAAAGTGGGGTTATTAGCCAGCCTTTTCCCCCAAACAGCCCCAAAAATCCAGCCTTGGAGAAAAAGCTTGCTCCCATCATCCTGTATCATTTGTCCCTTTACTTCAGCAAAAACACATTTCCATTTGTCTGTCCAGTAGAAAAACATAAAGTGTTCTTTTTTTGTTCAAGGGGGAGAGATTTAGCACGAAGGGGAGCTAAATGAGCAGAAACATCAGATAGAGGCCATGGAAGTGAGCCCCTTTGAGCCGAAGTTTTCATCTGGACTAAGCAGGAGCGAAACAGAAACCTCCTGTTTTGTGGAGTGGGGGTGGGAGGCCTTGTCTTCCCTGAATCAGCAGCACCAAAAAACACAAAACCCAGGAGTCCACCGGACACCCGCCCCCACCGTCACATGTTCTGACCACGGGAGCATCAACAAGCTGAAAAATAAAATGTACTTTTAGGTCCCTAATCCAGTGGCTGTCAATGGAACGGGGAGAGGAAGAGGGGGGAAACAGTCTGTTTACCAAGCTGTTACTAAAACTGCCCACCTCCCTAACCAACACTCCCACCAACTGCTGCAAAAGAGCGGGACTCCGGACAAACAGATTAGCAACAGTTCAGTGCCTTTTAGCATTCGTGCAACCATCGTTGTTGTTAACCTTATTTAAGCCCCGCCTCTTTCCCAAAACAGGGACCCCAGGTGGATTACAAGTCAAAATGCAAAACAGCAACATTAAATTGGAATCAAACTACCAACCATATTTAAAAATAATTACTTCGTTGTTGTTGTTTTAATCACATACCTTTCTAGTCACAGGAGTTCAGCAGAACTCCTTAACATGGCAGCTTACATCCATAAAAACATCAAGGTGTCAATTCATGACAGCAGGACAGCTATAAATATTGATGCAATTTTGGTACAGGTCTCGGCCCCAAGGCACTTACAATACAGTTGGACAGTGGCGAAAAAGCAGGGGGAAGGGGAAGGGTAAGAAGGAAGGAAAATGATCAGACACAGCTACCTGGACTTAAGCTTGAGGATGGAGAGAAGGAGGAGTTAAGCACCAGCTTCACCGAGGCCACTTCCACACTAGACTATTACGGTGCTATGATTCCACTTTCAACATCCTATGGAATCCTGGGGTTTGCAGTTTAGGGAGGGGCCCCAAAAGCCATCCTCAAAAGCCATCCTCAAAGGCCTCTCCCTAAACTGCAAACCCCAGGATTCCACAGGATGTTGAAAGTGGAATAATAGCACTATAATAAGCTAGTGTGGAAATAGCCCGGGAAGTTAAGTCTTGGGTAGGATAGCCAACTTACCTGGGGAGGGGGATCTGTGCCCTTAATCACAGAAATTAGAGGCATATGGAGATACGCATTATATTCTGCTAATATCTCTGTATCGAAGTGCTGCCAAAGACAAAGTCACAAAGGGCTGGTTTTGGAAAAAGAGCCGGCCACCTCAGTTGTAAAGGATGGTTTTCGACACAGAGAAGCAGAGAGACAACAGCTTTCAGATATCAATTTTCAATATTAAAATCAATAAAGAGAGATGAAAGGTCATGTTCTCCAATATTGTTACCAAAAGATGGGCTTTTTTTGCTTGCCTTCCAACATATTCTTAAGAATGAAGAGGAGATTCCATTGCCTACCAGCAAGAGCGAATGCAGGCTCTGGAAGGGAATACTCTGCCTGGATTTGTCAACGCATGTCTGCGGAAGTGACCTAGTGTACGTGGTGATCATCTTAATTCAGCACCAGCCACGGAAACATACAAAAGAGCCTCAGGCAGGATGCGGCAATCCCTTGCTCAGGTACGCAGCCTCACAAACATGGACCCACCCCTCTGCCTCCAAACACAGAGAGAACGGCACCATCTCTTCCGCACGGAGCAAATCGATACTGACAACAGGAAACTGCTCTTACACTGAGTCAGACACCCTCGGCCCATCTACCCCAGTAGTACCTACTCTGACAGGCAGCGGTAGCTCTCTAGAGTCTTCTTTCCTAGAAAGAAAAATCCCTGGACATTCCTCCTGGCAGTCGCCTAATAGGGTTGCCACATGAAGTAAGAGATGGGGCTCCTCTGCCTTTAACGGTTGTGCAAAAGAAGGAATTTCAGCAGGTGTTGTCACTCTCCAAGACAACAAGCCATATCTGCTGAAATTCCCTCTTCTGTATGGCCATTAAAAGTAGAGGATCCCCATCCCTTACTTCACCTGGCAACCCTCTCTCCCACTCAAGGATAAACCAGGTCTGACCCTGCTTAGCTTCTGAAATCTGACAAGACTCGGCATATTAAAGGTGTTAGAATGGTTCTATAGCATTACTAGGAAAGTGTTGTCCATTGAATCAGACCCTTGGTTCACCTAGATTTGTAGAGTCAGCTCAGACTGGCAGCCATGCCTCTCCTCGGGGGTTCTTTCCCAGTCCTGGCCTTCCCTCCAGCTGTCTCCCATCCAAGCCACAATCAGCCCCAAGCCTGCTTAGCTTCCAAAATCAGAATTAGATTAGCTAGAACAACTGTGCACGGGTGCCAGGTAGCCAACCATTAAGTGAGAATGCTGTGGCCCACTGGGTGTTGTTGAACCACAAGCCCTAACCAACATAGTCAATGGTAAGGAGTGATGGAAGCTGCAGCCCTGCATTAGGGGTCATTTATTACAGCACCAATCCACACGCTGCCTCTGGTTTGCTACTCTTGGTCTTGCTACTGCTTTATTTTGCTGTGTTTTAAAATGTTGGTGTATTTTCTTTAAAAAATGATGGTTTCGAAGTCATCTTACCTATCTGAGAATGGAATGGTGAGATCTAAACAAGTAAAGCTAAAACTGGAAGCCAGTTTAGTGGAATATCCCCTTCCTTAACATCTACAGAGCAGCTTGGTTCTAGTCCTGGCTTAAACTTGAAACCTCAGATGGTGCTGTTTGACTGCAATAGGGGGAAAAACTGATTTCATGGTTTTCTGAAATGGGGAATCCTGGCATATCTCCCTGCTCAGCACTGAGTCTTGGTTAGGGGAAGGTCCCAGGTGAGGAAAGCAGTAGCAGAGGGCACGTAAGGAGGGGACATCTCCGGACAGGTAGTTCCAAAAACAACAAAAGTGAACCTAAAGTGCGGAGATGAGTGTCCAGTCTGAGAAATTCCTGGCTGCATGGCCAGGCTATGCTAATGCTAGATCAGGGGGTCCTTAAACTGCAGGGGAGTCTGTAAGGCTCCACGGGTGGGTTTCGGGGAGTCCGGGAACCTGGGTGTACAGAAGCAGGTCGGTCTGTCTTTCTGATTATCTCACTCTTCCACTGAATTTTTCCCCTGCCACTGTGTACATTCTTTTTCGACTGCTCATTTCCATGTTTTTTTCATCCCAGACAAGTCTGTGCAAATGAGACATCCATGTCCAATGCAGTACAATCAACTATACACAAATAGTTTGTGTGTCTATTTTTCTGCACACTTTTTTCCAGGGAAGGAACCCATAGGTTTCACCTAATCTCAAAAGGGCTCCATCATCACCACCACCCACCAAAAACCACTGTGCTAGAGCATGTGAAGACAAAACCACCTCCGAGCGCACACTGAGTGGCATTCCCTTGCCACAGCTTGCCTCTCTCTCCACACCTGCAACCTTGCATGAGAGGGCACATCAAGGTCAATGGGATGCCACTTTCTGACAGCCCTGTGTGGTAGGAACCAAAGAGTGAAGTGTCTGGATTTGGGGACTCGGAGGTAAGGCAGGAAGATCATTTGATGAAGAATTTGTGACGAATTTGATGCCTTCCCCCTGAAGCGAGGGGATGATGCTCCTAAAGACATCAGGAAAAGGGTATCTGAATTGGGTCTGTAGAGCCCACTCCCCTGCTGCTCTCAGGCGATCAAGCAAAACCCTCCGGGAAGGCCACAAGCGAGGCACGGAAAGGCATGTCGCTCTGCTTGAATGCTCAGAGTCCCACCAGTTGCTGTGAGGCACCGGACTACTGCCTGGGAGGCTGGCCAAAAAATGACTCCCCAGCCTCACCCCACAATTCCACTGGCAGATCCCTCTCTCTCTCTCACACACACACACACACACACACAGAGAGAGAGAGAGAACAAACCTTTACCTGTCTTTGACCGCTCGGGCCAGCCAAAGTTCCAGAACGACCAGGTGCTCTTGGCGCTTGGTGGGTTCCGCTTGCGGTACGAGTTGCCCATGGCGGCCCTGGGTGCAAAAAGGCACCTTCTTCTTCCTCTCCCCCCGCCACCCCGCCTCCTCCTCGTTGCTGGGTGGAGGAGGAACAGGGCGCTACATGACTGAACGAGGCAACGCTCCCTGCTGCGTCTCCATGGCCGGGCTCCAGCGGCGCAGAGCGAGAGCAGGAGAGAGAGACAGGGACAAACGTGCACAGCTTCTGCTCTTCTCTGCTGCGGCTTGCAGCCCGGCCCTCGGCTCTCGCTCAGTCAGCTGCCAGGCCAATCACAGCTGGCAAAAGGGAGGGCCCTGGGAAAAGGGTGGGTCTCTTGCCACTCCTTCTACCCGGACAGAATTTGACTGCCTCCTCAATCGGTGTGTGCCTGTCCTCCTCTCCCTCAAGCACCTGTCTGGTTGGCGACAGGGCTGGCTCTCCAAGAAAGGAGAGAGAGCCACTCAACTTTGGCAAGAGGACAAAAAGCGCTTTGCACATGCTCAGAAGTACTGCGGTCATGAGGTTGACCGAGCCAGGACCTGAGATTTCAGGGCCAAAACCTGAGATCCAAGGACGGCCCCTTTTGGTATCACAAAAAGTGACAGCACTCAGTGTGACGCACTAAAGCACCAACCGCAGTGAGACAGAACAGCCCATTCAGATAAGAACAGCAAGGCCAGGCAATGAGAAGACATGCGGTTTTCAGGATGTTGCTCTGGTCCTGAGATCCCTCCTCTTGTCCCGCGAACCAGAAACAGAGGCCAGCCTTTACGACCTGCAAAGTCTAGTTGCCACTAGGCAAGTTTGCCAGGGAGGAAGCCCCGGCTGCCCAACTGCCAGGGGGGCACCTTTCTCTCCTTCACCTTAACCTGCAGGATTCATTTACAGTCAAAAACAGATCTCTTTACTTGTTTGCATAGCTTAACATTTTACTGGTACTGACATTTTTATAGCAATCTTTCCACTTCCACTTCTTTTTTTCCCCTGTAATTTATTTTAACCTTTCCTCCTAGTTCTTCCTATTCCTTTTATCCTTCTCTAAAATACTTTTATCCTATATTTACATTTGCAGTCAAGCCTTTTTAATGCTCGTGTGCTGCCTACTTATTTTAAACTTTCAATTTTCATTTATGTATTTTTTTTACAACTCCTGCTAAAGATTTTCATGAAGTAAAAAAAATTTGCTACCTCCACTTTTGTTTTTTTAGGACAGTTGCCACAGTTGCTGGTACTTCAAGACCTTAATAACATTCCTTAAAAAAATACACTACAGCTGCCAGAATCCCCAATCCTGCTAGATGAAGGATTCTGGAAATTGCAGTCTTAAAATTTGACATTTCTAAGCTATGGACACTTCACTGCGAGGCCATTGGCACAAGACAACTTCTGAAACCAGCCACACAATTTACTAGCCTACAAACATATCTCGTAGCCCACCTGCTGCCCACAAAAGACTTTGTTTATCACTTTAAAAATAAGAGAGAGATTGAGACTCCCTAATCCTGTCTGAATGCTTTGCTCCAGTTCCTACTTGCCAAGGGCAACCAAGTGACTAGTCACAAACTTCACTTTGGTCCGCCTTTGTATGCCTGTCAGACACCAGTACAACCAGCCAAGAAGGAATTTAGACTCCACGACTGGACTTCCCCAGGACTTCTTCCGAATGATCTGTGATGAAACCACAGTCTCACAAGGAAAAATCCCAACCACAGCAAACACTCATTTCTTTCTAAATTATGTTCTCCTGGGGATACAAAGTGGGGAACGCCTTTCATTTGGCCTACAAACAGGCAAATCTTCCAGCTACATGCCTGACACTGTACAAGACCAACCAGGAAACAAACAGATATTCAACCATGCCTGAAAAAACCCCAGAAATGTTCCAGATTGATAAACTTGACACTTTGATCCCAGATGGTCTTAATTTAGGGGACAAAATCCCTCTTGCCTCCAACAGTGTCCTCTGACCTCTATCTTTAGACCCTGGGAATTCTGTTACTGCCACAAGATGCTGTTTATTTCTCCATTCCATAAGACATCACCAAGGAAAGAAGAAGGTAAAATGTCTCTTCCAGCTCTACGATTCTACGACTGCAGACCCTGAGGGCCAAAACCTGACACCCAAGGACCTTGTGATGTCACAAGAGTGATGCAACAAGGGGCAGCCCTGCCAAAGTCATAAAAAAGGTCACATTAAGGCTCTAATACAGTTGCATGGAGTACACAATTTTAGAGTAATGTCTAGCTGAAGTAATGAGGACATACACACAGAGATTTTTCAAGGCACTGCTCTCACCCTGAGATTCTTCCCTGAGGATCAGAGAAGAGGGTCCAGGCCTTGAGATCTGGTGACCCTACCCTGGCCACTTGTTGGGAGGCTTTGGCCTGAGCGAGGGCCTCTGGAGCAAGAAGGATCCGTGGCCATGGCTTGTCCTGGGGCTCTCAGGCTCCACCACTGGGCCAGGATGACAAGGCTAACTCCCTGTGGATGTAGGGAAATCTTCAAGTGACTACATGAGTCAAGGCTTGCTGATCTTTCCAGACAACACAGACTGCTCCAAGGTGTCACAGCTGGCCTATGGGACCCTAAGATCTTCTAAAGATGCTACAGTGGAGCCTGGGTCCATTTGTACACAGAATTCTCTGCTCTGTCACCACTGACCTTCAGCCCCATCCAGTGGTCAAGGGACACGATGCTTCACACCATGCCCTGACACTTGTTATACTTTGGCCCTTGCTCATGAAGGCTGTAAAGAATACTCGCAATTTTCCTCTTCCTGAACAAGATAAGAGGCACTGAGAAAATGGCCAACCACTAACAAGGTCTTCTTGGTTTTTTAAAAAAATTAATTTATGCCAATAAACTTTTTTAAAAAAAAAAATTGTGCAACATTAAAAACTACGTTTTGCACAAAAGACACTATTTTTTTTAAGCAAAGCTGTTGTTTGCAAAACAAGGAGGGCATATACCAAAAATAAAAAAGCATACTTTGTGTGAATGAACTTTTAGCACAAGTCTCAGAGCGCAGAAAATAATTAAAAATGCACAAAAGCTTCCATAACCTCTGCCAGTTTGCGTGTGAGAATGAAATAAGTGAAGATTTACATCCCTCCTTCACTCTCTCACACACATACATGCCTCGCTATCCACTCATTTTCTCTTTGCTTGTCGGCAGCTGCCCCTTTCCTTGCCAATAATCCCCAAATCCTAGAAAATAAGACTGTCCAAAAGAGCAAATGCAGGCAAACTGTCAGGAGTGCATTGCACTGGAACTGGGCAGAGAACTAGGAAGTGATTTCAGCAAGCCCCTGCTCTGGATGGAAACACCCACCCTCCCACCCCAATGAGTTCTTTCTCTCTTTCGCTTTCTGCTCTCTCTCTCTCTCTCACACACACACACACACGCACACACACAAATTCCCCATGGCTAAAACCTGTTAAAGGAATGGAAAGAAAGGCTTAATAAGCAAAGGTGATTAAGCGAAACTTCTGAGCAAGTTATGGTTCACTGGGGGTCAGCTGGTGAAACTGAGTTTCGAGAGGAGCCAAACCGGTTTACAGCAAGGCATTCAAGTCTCCTGTCCCGTAAGAGGAAAAAAGAAAAGGAAAAATCTTCTGGATGGAAACAAATCCATCATAGGAGGGTGGGGGGGAGCCACCAGAGGTTAAGATCTAGAATCATTAACAGAAACAAAGCTAGACTATTACCAGCCTATTTCCTGTTGAGACTTGATTTCAAGCCCTTGAATTTATGCCTTCCGCCTGGTGCAGCCAAAGTGTCAGGAAAATATATACATATATTTCCTATGCAATCTGACTCTCTAAGCATGTTTGCTCAGAAATTAAGTCTCAGTGAGTTCCATGGGACTGCTTACTCCAAGATAAGGGTGCCCAAGGTGCATTGTTCCTGGGTTCGTCATATGATGAAACACAAAGGTTCCAACACCGGTTTGACAAGTCAGATCCTTTCTCATCCATTTCTGTTTGTTTTTCTCCTTTACATCTCCTCACCCTCTTGTTTGCCAGAATCAAAAGTCATATTGTCTTAAGGAGGCAGGGTGGTTGTTTTTTTAAAAAAGACCTTCTTTATGCATGGAAATCTGACTCCAAAACAGCCTGGGGAGTCTGAAAAGCAGATTTCAGACTATGTCATTTGCAAAATGTATTTCACGCTTTCCTCCCCCACTCAGGTGAAAAAGCTGCAGTCGGGAACGCACGCTCCCTCTTTGTTTAGCCAAAAAACCTGCCCTCCGTTTCCAGCTCAAACCAGACCCGTAGATTCCTGTTGTTCACATTTTCTGAAACGTCACTCTTGGTTTTCTAAATCCTGCAGATTAACAAAATCACTTCACAAACACTTGGAAACTATTTTGGCGATTAAGACTGAGGGCAGCAATGGGCACAGCTGAAGGAGCAAAGCAACACAGGCTTATTAGGCCCTGTGTGAGAGAGAAAGGAAAATTTCCCTACTTTGTGTATATGTCAGATTTGCCCCAAAGCAACCCCCTCCCAATGCCATCAAGCTGGTTTCGTACTCTGGAGTCCCTGTGAATGAGAGACTCCAAATGAGCATGTTATTAACTCAGGTCTTGCAAACTCGGGGCAGCCATGGTTTCTTAACAGGGGCCATTCCCGCACTAGCTTGTTATAGCGCGATGATTCCACTTTCAACATCCTCTGGAATCCTGAGGCCGGCCCCTCCTGAAACTGCAAACCCCAGGATTCCAGAGGACGTTGAAAGTGGAATCATCGCGCTATAACAGGCTAGTGCGGGAATGGCCAGGGTTTCTGCACCTATAATACAGTCTTTCACTTTTCCTGCTGCCTTCCACAGTGCCATGCATCATTATCTTTTCTAATGGGTCATATATAACGAGATGTCCAAAGTATGATAGGCTCAGTTTACTAATCTTTGCTTCTATTGAGAGCTTAGGCTTGATTTACTTCTGGACCCATTTATTGGTCTTTTTAGTAGTCCGTGGTTTCTGCAAAACTCTCCTCCAGCACCACATTTCAAATGACTTGATTCTCTTCCTGAAAGTTTTCTTCGCATATAGAAATCAGAAATACTATGGCATGAATGATCCTATCTTTGGCATTGAATCATTCAACCATGCTGAATGATGGGGGTTATAGTCCAAAATCCATCTTGGAGAGGTGCTGCCACGTTGGGGAAGGTGGCATGTACATCCGTCCTTGGCAGAATGGTTTTGCCAGCTGGAAAAGGATGTCCAGAGATGGTGTTGGACTGGTTTAAATCCCAGCTCAGCCCCAGGCTCATTAGGAAGTCTTGGCAGCCCACCATCTTCTCCCTCTCTCCTGTGCTGGGGGGATAAAGCCGTTCACCTGCCTTATCGACACTTGGAGCTGCCTTATTCTGAGCACACAGCCCCTGCGACATCCCCACCTGTATTCTCGGCTCTGACAGGCAGCGGGGTCTCTGGTACAGGTGGGTCTTTCTCAGTATTTGCTAAGCCAGAGGTGGGAATCCTGCTTCCTCCCAGATGTCACTGAACCGCAAGACCTATCAGGAATGCTGGGAGCTGCAATGCAACACTCTAGCAGAAGCAGCTCTCTGCGACCTCTGGCACAGAAAGAGAGAGCAGGCACTTCCTTCCTCATCTCCTCCCGCCATGCTACCAGGAATGATTTAATGGGAGATGCCCCCCCCGCCTGCTTTGTGTCTTGCCACCGACCCTCTGAGCCCCCAAACCCATGCTTCAAAGGTACCAGATGGGGCTGCTGGAAAGACCACCACGTGCAGGCAGGCAGCCTGCTTCTGACCATCTTGCCAGCTAAGCAGGGTTTGGGCTGGGTGAGTGTTTGGATGGGAGACCCCCGGAGGAAAAATTAGAAGGGGTCTCCTGGTAGGGGCGAGGAAGGACCCTAGCTGAAACCCATGGCTGCTAGTCACCATTTGCAATAATGGTGTAGTGGTTTGAGCACTGGAATATGACCCTGGAGACCAGGCTTTGATTCCCTCCTCTGCCATGGAAACCTTGGGCATGTCACACTCTCTCGGTCTCAGAGGAAGGCAACGGCAACCCCCTCTGAACAAATCTTGCCGAGAAAACCCCATGAGAGGGTTGTCTTATGCTTGCCTTAAGACCAGCACTACAAACTGGATACTTAATTTGAAAGTTTCCTAACGAACCACAGAATTAACAGAGAATGTGGCCTTCCCAGTTGTCTTCCTCAATCTGGCACTTTCCAGATGTGTTGGACAACAAGTGCCTGGGCAGGGTGGGATTTGTAGTGCACCTGGGATTTGCCAGGTTGCAGAAGGCTGTCCTAAGGGACAGGATCTAAGCCCATGTTTGGTGAAAATTCTTCCATTGTTCTGCATTTTACTTCTTTCCATCCCCACCAACACGTGTTCATCCTTCAAAATTAAAGCTATTATTAAAATGTAGCTAAATCAGCCATAGAATAAGTATTATTTAAAACAAACTCATTATGAAGACAAACAAAGCAGCACACTATTGAAAACCCTTGCAGCCAATCCCCTAAAGGCTATTGGTGCAGAAAAGTTTCCATTTGCTGACGGAAGAACAAACACTGTGAAGTGTCTGTCTGGACTGGAAAAGGTGAATAAGGAACGATGACTCTCTTCCGGCCGGAGGACAATGATCCCCCGCTGTATTGAAGCACAGCCATTAAGAGTCTACAAAGATCAGCTGGTGATTCAATCAAGGAAGGAAAATTCTGAATCTGAAACACTTTGCCTGCCTCTGAGCATATGCAGAGAATTTTTCTGCAATACTGAATAACTGTTTCCTCTGCCTCTCTTAGAATCAAGATACCTGGGCTGCTAGAATCAATGTGAGAGCACGTATTTTGCAAGCAAAGCCCAGAGGTCCTTGTCACATCCAGGTTCAAACCATCTCAGTGCACTCCAACCCCCTTCCTCCTCTTGAGACCTCTCTCCCCCATCAGTGGGTAGCCCAGCAAAACTAATACTTTGCATTTTAGGAACAGCAAGAGCTGTTAACAACCAGCTAATTTTCTTGCTCAAAAGCCTGAGAAACATCTTCAACTGCCAGCAGAAAGAAAGCAGAGAGGCAGGCAAACTAGTTTCTTGTGGGAGGGAGTTCCACAGTCTCGTAGCAGCCACTGAGAGGGCTGTCTCCCATGCCCTCACTAAAGAGGCCTGTGATGGTGGGGAAAGTTTAACAAATCAGCACATAACAAGCTAGATTGGGCTAGGTTTTTTTCTTTTCCCAAGTTCTCCCTCTTAGTCGTCCAGCGAAAGGTTTCCGGCAAGCATTGCCGCATGCTGTTTGTGGAAAGCTATGTCCTGAGCGATGGGAATCAAATCACAGCAGAGGTGGTAGTGGTGCTCGTGGTGGTTCATGCGTGAAGACCACTCCCCTGACTTTGGGCCAAGCCAGCAGGTCTCTTTCACGCCCCGTGATTTCATGGCACAGCCTCAAACACTCTTTTAACTTCACGCCCACTCAAATTCCCAGACGTTTCTATTGCAGGCAAGGAAATATTAATACGCCTGGTCTCTGGCAGGGTTGGGGAGCCTATACCCTTTCCAGATGTTGTTGGGACCCTCCAACACCCAGCAATCCCAGCTACAATGGTCAGGGATGATGGAAGCTGTAGTCTGCAGCATCTAGGCAGCTCCGCCCACCCTCCTGCTCTTTGGTAAACGTTCGATGCGCACACGGCTGCAGGTTCAGCCTTCACATGCGTGGGCCGCAATGCAAGCTTTGTAGGGAAAGGAGATCAAGAAAGGAAGGGTTCCACTTTCTGGAAGATATTTTCCTGGGGGAATAAGAAGGGTGATTTTTCAACCCAAGATTGTGTAACTCGCCTTGTGCGAAACAGTTAACTAGGCATCCGAGATTCACCGTCCCCTCCCTTCCTTCAGGAGCCAAGAGATTGCAATGATACGATTTATTTCTTTTAATAAACAGAAGAGAGGAACGCAGCCAGGTAGCTGTAGGGAGGAGGAGGATGGAGCAGCTTAAAAGCAACAGTTGGGGAAAAGATTTGCGTAAACAGGGAGGGTCTCTGACTGTTTCCGATCTTGAAAAGGTGGTTGCGGGGGAGCTACCAGCAGCAGCCTGCTTTCAGGAGTTGGGGGGAAATACTCTGAAAGCACACAGCAAGACATGTCTATGCAGAAGCAGAGCTTGAAACTACAAATGAATGGTTAGCTATTTACTCAGTGTGGAGGACAGGGACCTCAAGAAACAAAGGTCCGAATCCCCACTCAGCCACGGAACCCCACCTTGGGCAAGGCACACTCTCTTAGCCTCAGAGGAAGGCAACGGCAAACCTCCTCCAGATAAATTCTGCCAGTGAGAGGCAGCACAGTGGCTGGAGTACAGGACTGGAAGACCAAGGTTCAAATCCTGCTCAGCCATGGAACCCCACTGGGTGACCCTGGGCAAGTCACACTCTCTCAGTCTCAGAGGAAGGAAATGGCAAACCTCCTCTGAATAAATCCTGCCAATGAGCGGCAGCACAACACAAGCAGCTTGAGTGCTGGAGGAGGAGACCAATTCACTCAGGCATGGAACCCCACTGGGCGACCTTTGTGAAGTCACACTCTAAAACAGTGGTTCTCAACCTGTGGGTCCCCAGATGTTTGTGAACTTCAGCTGCCAGCAGCCCCAGCCACTATGGTCAATGCTCAGGGCTTCTGGGAGCTGAAGTCCAAAAACATCCGGGGACCCACAGGTTGAGAACCACTGCTCTAAAAGCATGCATTCCAATTACTTATGAGAAATGAGAAATGTAAATGCTGCTTTTTTAAAAAAATTGTTACAGCAACTAACTTTGAGGTCTCTTGCACCACTTAGGTCTAACCCAGTGGTTCTCAACCTGTGGGTCCCCAGATGTTCGTGGACTTCAGCTCCCAGAAGCCCCAGCCACTGTGGTCAATGCTCAGGGCTTCTGGGAGCTGAAGTCCACGAACATCTGGGGACCCACAGGTTGAGAACCACTGGTCTAACCACTTAATTTTTCGTTTTTAAGTAACTTTCCAAGCTCTGCTCAGAAGCTCCACCTTGTTCAATGGCCTTCACTCCCTGGTAAGTGTGCAGAGAACTGGGTGCCAAGTCAGGGAAGTAATGGACATTAGGGCTCAGAAATTAAAATGAAACAGTTCCTTTTCTCTTATAGTCAACTTGGGAAACTCCTTATCACATGGTAACACTTGATTTTAAAATACAATGCATACATACAGACAACCTCAGCTCAGGACACAGCTGTGCAAGTCGCCCGCTTGTGAACTTATGTTTTTGACTACAACTCCCAGAATCCCCTGCCTATATTAGTGGACATGCTGACTAGGGAATTCTGGGAGCCATAGTAAAAAAAAAACTCAAACCCACAGAATTTTTCCAAGTTCTGAGAAAGACGTAGGTGTTTCTCATAGAAATTTCTGTTTATAAAAGCAAATCAACTTTCGCTTCACAATTTACAGCCAGTAAGAACATCTGCAGTTACAATACAAAGATTCATGGGGGGGACATACAAGCATACACAAAGACTCTGGGAAAAATTAGAAAATTGCTTCTCTTTTGTCTTTTTAAAAAAAGACAGACAGCTATTTATATCTGAAGGATGTGAAGGGAAACCCTCTCCGCATGATAGATAGTACTTCACAACAGCTGCTCACTACTAGCACACACCACTGCTTTTTCCCCCTTTTTCCAAATAGATGGAAATGGTGTTAAGTTTGCATGTTACTACATACTTGATCCAGGGCCAAAAAGCTTTCCAGCTGTACCTGGTTTCCAGCATACATAAAAATTCGCATAGCCATGTAAATGCAAAGTGGTTTGTATCTCCTGTGCCCATAGTTTTCTCAGAATCAGCTCAGAAGAACACACGGCAGCTGGTATTTTTAAACCTTGCCTTTTTCCCAAAGTTTTGACTCAAATTGACTCCAAACTGGGACGGATCAAGACTTGTAAGGCTGGCTGGTCCACGGAAGATGAAGCTCAAGTCAACAGCAGTTGGATTAAGTCAACTGACCCAACTAATTCTGGCTTTCCCTCCCTTGCAATGGCGTTGCTGTGCAACTAAGCAGAAGAATTGCCCCTAACTTTGGATACGATAGGCTCTCATACCATCATACCCCATCATCTTTTGGAGAATGACAGTTGCAGCTGGGTCTCATGTTAGCGGGATGGCAAATCTGTTCTGGTTTTTAATCTGAACTTTAAATGCTCTGTCCAAGGTGCTGAGATAGGGATTGGGCTTCAGCACTATGGATAGCTCCTTTCAAGTCCAGACTGAAACCTTGAACAGATTCGCCAATCCACTGAGGCTGTGATAATTCACTGGGAGAGAAGAAAAGCCAGATGAGTAACTAGGAGTCCAGAGGTCAAGAAGCTGAAAAATCAGTCAGTAGCTGGAAGAGCCAAGATAGGCAGAGGGATGCACAAAAGAACAGTCAGGGTCTGGTTCCAAAGGTCCAGAAAGCAGGGCAGGGTCTTCAAGCTGGCTTGGGTCCGTTCGCAGAGAACAGATGACAGACGCTGCTTCCGGCAGCAATGAGTGCTTGCTGCCTGGCTTTTCCAGGCAAGTTGGCTATTCAGTGAGAATGGCAGAGGCAGCACACGTGCAAAGCCCCTCCTCAAACACTCTTATGTTGCCGTTACTCCAGAGGAAACTCAGGGATCACCAGCTGCCACCAAAGCCATGGGAGGAGTTCACCATCCAAAGGAAGGAGCGTTGAGAAGCAAGAAGTCATGTCAGAGGTACTTGAAAGTTGGCACCTCCCCGCTTTCCATAATGGATCAGCCTCCACTGAATAAGAGGCAAGACTTAAAATATTTTATCATCCATCAACTGCCTGGCGTTCAATCAATATGATTTAAATAAATGTACAAATTACATAATTGCAGCAAAACATCAGTTGACTCACTGCACCAACTAATTGACTATAGCCCCGCCACTGCAGTTTCGAGTGCGGGCACAGCTCGGATTAGATGCCAGGGCAAGTACTCAGCCTTGCAGGAGAGGGGGGCACCTAATTAGAAGGCAAGACAGCCATGAACTTGCTAGAATTCCCCACACACACCAACACACACACACACTCCATGTTAACTCTACTTTCCAAGGAGTTTCTGGCCTCCTCCAGATGGGACAAACGTGCAAGAAAACGGGAACTTTTTGCTGAAGTTCTCAAGGTAGTTAAGCTATCCCGATGACATTTCTAGTGTGCAGCACTATTTTCTGGCAATTCCCACCACCAGCTGCAACCATTTCATCCCCCCTTCCAATGGCTGCTTTTCAGTTCCAAAGCAAAGAGGAAGAAAAGAGTATTTTTGGCTCCTTCCTTTTTTGCTATCTTCTTTTTCTAAAGACTTATAGTGCAACAAATCATCAGTAGATCAATGAAACTGCACTTTTGCACTACAGTATTATAACTCCTCTGTGTGTTTTTGCATTTTTAAAAAGAGAGGAGAACATTTGCTATTCAAAACTATAGGACCACAGCAGCGAGCCATGTCCTGCCTTCAAGAAAACTTTGGAAGAGCCCTTTTGCAGACCCAAGACATTGCTACAAACAGCTTTCCAAAGAGAACGGAACAAGTGAACTTGGAGATTACAACTAGCAAAATCCAGCAAAATCTAAGGCGCTATCTTGTGAGAAATCCATGCTTCTCTAGACCAATCTGGATGAGCCCACAATTTTTAGCAAAACAGAATGCCAACCCCTTTTCATATAATACGCTCACAGTTTGGGGAGGTGCCTTCCAAAAACAAAACAAAGACAGAAGTCTTCAGGGGCACGGCTACCATTGGACAAGGGAGAGGAGATGCCCTAGGCTTCCAGCCAATGGAAACCTCCCTGTCCCCGCCTGTCCCATCCTCCCAAGTCCCTGCCCAGGTAGAGAAGATGGCGGCAGCAGCTTCCATACTCCAAGAGCCCACCTGGATTGCTTGCTCCCAAACACTATGCTATTCATCTCTCACAGGTGTTTACACACGAAGCCAGAAATTCTGGAGTAGATGGGTGCTAGCAAACTGGTAGCAGGAAAGCACTTGGCCCACCCAGCACCCAGGTTTATTTTTAGCAAGCAACCATGACAACAAAAAGGAAACCCAGTGAGAACTTAGCTGCAGCACTTCATGCACAAACATGTTCTTGCTGCTCTTTGGATTGTGCGGCTCAGCCAGGAAATCCCTCTTCAAGCCTGGGTTGTGGGTGGAATACTCTCATCAGGTTGTATGATGCACAGCCAAGATTATGTTTTCAGTGCTATGTTAATTAATCTCAAATAAGAGCCAGGACGCTGCCTTTCAGATGGAGTGACCTGAGTTCGAATCCTGACCGTGTCATGAACAGGGGTGTAGCTATGGGGAGGGGGGAATGGGAGCATTGCCGGCAATAAGAATCCAAGCAAAATTTTCCTTCCATCCCCAAACTTCAGCATTGCATTAACTACAAACTTTAGTTGAGCATTTGGAGATACTCTTTATGCCTCCAAAGCAAAGGACAGGCAGAGTGATCAAGGCAATGTAGACACAGCAAATGGAAGAGTTCAAGGTGTGAATGACTTTCAGGTTCTCACTTTCTGCAAGGCAAGGAATTTAGAGACCGAAGGAAAAATTTATTTAGGGGAACAGAATCATTGTTTGGGTAAGGCAGTGCCCTCACTTTACCCCCCTTGCAGCTACATCCCAGGACATATGAGTTTTGTTGGGGGCAAAGAGTTGCTCGTTCCAAGTTCAACATTGCACTCTCTTAAATAAAGCTCTGGAAAGGTGGCACAACCGCTGGCGGTTTAAAAAGAGATTACCCATGGGAGGTACCATTCCTGCATCATGAACATGTGCAAGACAGCCAGAACTCTCACAGAAGCATCAAAATTTCCCCCTCTTGGTGAACCCAGCATGCTGCGGCATGCAAAGGAGAGTTAGACAGAGTTACATTGCCCTTCCTAGGAGGGGCACAGCGGCAGCATGGATTATGTTTACACATCTAGATCACCTGCTTGCATGCTCCATTCCATTCCTTGCTTTCCACATGACAAGCACTTTGAAATTTGCTTCACGACCTTGACTCCCTAAAAACTGAGGTCCTAGGCAGTTCCTCCCCTGATCTCAACCAATGATGATACCATCATCACCACCTTGCCTTTTCCCCAAAATTAGGACTCAAGGCTGCTTACAGTTTAAAAGAACCACCATACACGCATCCCCTAGGGACCAGAGCATTGCCAGAAAGTGGAACTGGTTGAAAAGTGGAATCCAATCTTCCTTCAGTTCTTCTCCTCTTGCCTTCTTCCCGCAGGGAACATGGGGGATACGGAGGCTCGCTTATTCCCCACAGGAAGAAGGCAAGAGGAGAAGAATTGACGAAAAGCGGGCCCCACATAGAAAGAATGGCATATGACTAATTTTCAATGGTTGAAAGAACAGAAAGTTGAAAAACGAGTCGTTGAAAAGCAGGAGACACCTGTACAGCTAAAACATATAAAAAGGGAGCGTTAAAACGGAATCGAACTATTCGACGTGAAAACAGTTTAAGGACACACATCAAAAGATAAAGAGCCATTAGGAAGATAAAAAGCAACTAAAAAGAGTTCAATTTAAACCCTTAACAGTCTAACTCTATGTATTCCACGTCCTTCTCCAACCCAAGGAAGAAACTGCAAGGAGAACAGATGCGAATATAGCAGCAGAGGAAGCCTCAATGTGGCCAAGAGGAAAGAGCAGGACAGGCGAGACTTCTTGGCCAGGACAGAAACTTCCGCGTCAAAGGTGTCCATTGTCAGAGCAACCGGGAAGAAGGAGCTCACCCACCACAGGCTGCCTTCACCTTGTCCTCAACTGCACAGAACCAACGGCGACTCAAGAGTACCAGCATCCTGTTGGGTCATATTCCAGAGCAGACCTGTCCGATCATGGTGAGTGAATGATGAGTCTGCACATGGATAAACCTAATGGCTACAATGGACCTACCCTAGTCCACCCTAGGTTTGAATTTAGGCCTAAGACTGCCTTTGGACAATGAAATACAATAAGGCTGAAGGCAGAAAAGAAGAAGGAAAAGGAGGAAGAAGACGGAGGGGAAAAACGAAGAAGAGCCACCACGTTTCTAATCTTGGCTGATCTACCAAGGGTATGCCCTATGTCCCAAAGGCCAACCAACCCTGGGTCCCAGCAGGGTGGTTCTCAACTTCTGACCTTCACAGAGCCTTAGGTTTGAACTCTCTGAATGCCTCACCATTGGCCATTCCAGTTGGAGCTTCAGTGAATCGAAGTCCAGCCCATCTGCAGGAACAAAAGCTAGTCCAGAAAGCAAAAGCTAAGCTGTGGCCTTGGACCAGCTGACAGATCCACGTCCTTCATTAATTTATGGTACAACTTTGAAAAGTCATTTGCTGAACTATAAAATGAGAACAAGAGGAACAGGATTTGCAGCACACAACAAAAATCCAAAATTCACAAGCAGCGATACTGCATGGCCAACACGGCTACCCCTGGATATTTTTTTTTCTAGGATTTGCCATGTGTTCTGAAAACTAGATGTGCTACAGTAAGAGTGAGAACTGTGTGTCTCCACAGATGTTGCTGGATTGCAAGTCCCCACAGCCCAAGCCAACATAACCAATGATGAACAATGCTGGGAGTCGTAATCCAACAGCATCCAACTGCATGATTACTGTTCCTGTACCTGAACAAAGGTTCTCAACTTTTCATCCTTCAGATATTTTGGGCTTAAGTTCCCAGCAGCCCCAGCCAGCATCACCAACGGTCAGGGATTCCGGGAGTTGAAGTTCTAGAGAAAAAAACCTAGAAGATTGAGAACTACAGCTCTCCAGAAAGGTCCAGAACCAGCACATTCAAGAGAGATGCTCTTTCCTCAAAGCTGGTTAAAACCCAGATAGTGCCATAGTGCTAGTGTTAAACTGTGCACTGAGGAATAAGCTGAGGCCAGAGTCAGCGAGAGCTGCCAGGCAGTAACGGTGCAACCAGGCCAAGCCATTTCCCAAGGAGACATGATTTGCAACGGCAGAAGTACAGCCGCAGTTGTTCCAAGAGGTGTGAAAGGTGCCCTGACAACGTTGCATAACACAATCCTGGCATGCGGGGTTGCAACCTCTGGACTGCACACAGTGGCACCATGCACGCAGCAAAGCACATGCTTTCTGTGCAGAAAGTCTTGCTTTTGGTCCTAGTTAAAATTAATCTGAGGTACCATGAGAAGAAAAATCCTGCTGCCTGTGACAATAGTAACTCCTACCCAGCAAGACAATAAATATACATATCCCCAAACAAATAACAGAAACAGTATCATTTCAAAGAATGTTAATATACGTATAGTCTACACAATACTCACAAACAAATGTTCCCCACATTGCAGATATTCTAGCCTAGGGTCCTTATTTCTGTCAGCCACCTTCAGTCACATTATTGGGAGAAAGACAGGACACAAACAAACAAAATAGGAATAAGAATAATACCTCCTGAGTTGAGGATTACCCTGAGCCAATTTTAGCAAAACAGAATCCTGAAACTGGAAGTTAAACCAGTCCAAAGGGCAGACAAAGATAAGTGGAAACAAGAACCTGCCAAGGCTCCGTCCCAAACTTTGGTCCTCCAGGTCTTTTGGACTTCGGCTCCCAGAGATCCCAGTCAGCTTGACCAATAGTCAGGAATTCTGGGAGCTGAAGTCCGAAACATCCAGAGGACCAAAGTTTGAGAACCATTGCCCCAGAGAACTCTTTTTGGCCATCCCATCTCCTGAGGGAACTGCCCAGCTGGACTTCTGATGGTGGCCCACCTACAAAATTCCCACAATGCAATGCAGTGGATCCAGTCTCCACTCCTCAAGCCAATTTTGCAGCCACACTGGCCAGCGCTGGCACTTGCAGTGCAGCATCCCATACTGCACAAAAGAAACCCATAAAAGTCTAATAATAACAACCTCTCTTTTTACAGCTCTTTCGCTCCACCTACACAAGTGCTATTAAACCAACAGTCCACCAAGGTCGGTTCCTCGCCTTCCTGAGTCCCACCCATCCACGGCAGTGTAAAATGCAACCACCCCAAGGCCACACGGCCACGTGGCTCTTGCCCTGGGAGCTGGGAGCTGGGATCTTTACTAAGCCAGACACATACCAGGACAAAAGCAGCTGGCACTGAATGGGTTGAGCAGGGCGTGGTTCTTCTACATGATGCCCTGGAAGCAGAAACTCTGTTGTGATGACAGCCATTAATGACTGCGCCCAGCAGCAGCCGCAACAGAATCAGCTTGCCAGAACCATAATGAGCCATTTTGTGTAGCTGAACACCAGAAAACACGGTAATCCCAGATACTCACATGCGCACCTCCTTGCTCCCACATGTTTCAAGTGCCTTTGGGCAGCGGGGAAGTCCCTTAACTTTTAAGCAATTATAATATTTTCTTATCCATTACGATGTTCCTGATTTTTGCCGCGTGACTGCTATTTCTCTGCATTTGTTTGCAACCATGCCCAACCTGTGCAAAGAGCGTGCTCAGCTGTGTCAACAGGTTGGCATCTACTCTAAAGCCGCTTGATGTTTTTGGTAAATAAAAAAAATGCTTTTATACCAACACATTCCCTTCTGGCCCACTTTGGATTCTAACCACTTCAGGTCACCCTCAATGGGGCTTTCTCAGGATGACCCGGAGGTTGCGAAATGGCTTTTCTGAAGGAGAATACATGGAAACATAAACCTTTTAAGCTTAAATGGAGTCCCCCCCCACTTGGGTGTGCCCCTGACTTTGCAGCTTGTGCAACACACATAGTTTTTCCCCATTGCCAAGCTGTGTTCCAGGTATCTCTTATCCACATACAGGAGAAATATCCAGCCAAAGACATGTCTTTATCCATTTGTACCAGCCTGTTACCCTGGTACCATTCAAACCCACTGGGTTTCAATCTTCCACCACCATCACCCCCATCAACATGAGGATGATAGGTTTTGCAATCTAACACATTTAGAGGGTACCAGACTGGGTGAAACAGTATTCTGCATCTTCAGAGACACAAGAAGTCTGGTAATACCAATGGATTTCCTAGCTCAGCATCCTTTTTCCCACAGTAGCCAACCAGATGCTGTTGCTTTTATGGAGGAAATGATTAATAAGGAGCCCCTGCATGTCTGCGAGGAATATATCTGGCCATTCTTTTTTCATGCTTCAGTCTTGCGACAGTAGTGCCTTTCTTTTCCACTCCTGCTTATTTGTGTATTTTCTCAGTACTTCCTTCTTCTTGCTTAGCAAGAGTTCACATATAAATAAATCAGAATGTCACCAGCACAAATGCACATACACACACACAAACAGTAAAGAAATTTTGCATGGTACATAAACTCTGCTGAAATGAGGGATAATGCCAGACAGAGACAAACTTCGGTCTCCATATTTCATGCATTCATACAAAGCAGTGCACGAACCAAACCATAAATTTCAGAGGTGCACTTCTCCAGCCTCAGCTCATCCAAAATGTCGTGCTGGAGGAGACTCCTACAGAAACCATGAACTGCCAAAAAGTTAAATAAATGGATCCAAGAGCAAATGAAGTCCGAGCTCTCCCTAGACATCAAGCTGACTAAACCTAGGCTGTTGTATTTTGGACATATCACAAAGAGACATGACTTTCGAAAAGACAGCAATCCTTGATAAGGTAGAAGCCAGTAGGAACAACTCAGTCAAGAAGCCACAGCTGCCCTGAGTTTGCAAGACCCGAGCAGGGCTTTTGGAGATCTAGAGATGCCAGAAGTCAAAGTCGACTCAACAGTGATTAGCAACCACTTCTTCAACCTCTTCCTTAGACAGGCAAAGGAGTGGGTGCAGCTAGTTAAAGGACATGGATGCCATGAGCAAGGAGCCATTCACCCTTCTGCTAAAATACTTTAACACTTATATTAAAAATAGGACTGAGGAAAAAGGTTTTCTTTACTGGCCAAAGAGCAAACCACCTGCATCCAGCCTCCCTATTACTTTGGGCAAAACATCCATTGCCATTTACAAATTCTGAAGCAGACCTGAATGGCATGCAAATGGGATGCCTGAAATTCATGAAGCCGCCATAAGTCAACAAGTGACTTAAAGGCACATATGCATGTGCGTGCACACATACAGACTGTAAATGCAAATTTGCCTTCTTGTAATTTTTTTTAAAAAGACTGCAACGCTCATCAGCTGAAGGATTACACACCCTAATCCTTTTTCCTGGGCCAAAGATCTGGCAAAAATGCTGAGAACAACATCTGGAAACAGTGCCCGTGAGTCAGAGGAAAAAGGAACGAACAAAGAGGAAGAGGCGGGAATTCCCTGGGCAGGCAGAGAAGAACAGCTGCACTTGACCAAACTCCAGATAGTTCGCTCTCAGGTTTCTACGGAAGGTGATCCTGCAATACAGAAAAGGAAACCTGCATGGAGAAGGGTAAACAGAGCACACACATCCGTTCACATCAGGCACACAACATGATATGGATACTACAGGTACCTCAGGTTTGCCAAACAGCTTTTTTAAACATCTTTCTCAGGGACCATTTGATATCTGATGGGGGAAACCACGGCCAACCTCTTTCTCTGGTCTGTGAACAGTACTGTTCCTGTGAGAGCGGACATTTCCGCCTATGATTCCACTTTCAACCTCCTATGGAATCCTGGGGTTTGCAGTTTAGGGAGGGGCCTTGAGAATTCTCAGCCAGAGAGCTCTTGGGCCTCAATAAACTACAAACTCCAGAATTCCACAAGATGTTGAAAGTGGGATAATAGTACTATAACTCTGTAGTGCAGAAATGCCTAGTGAGTAATCACGTAGCTCTGTATCTTGCCCAAACTGCCAGTGTTGACACTGATGATTTTGCTTTCCATTTGAATGAAACAGCTGCCTGAGCAGTAGCACTGCAACCCTTCAAATCCTTTTCATGCCCAAGTCCTGTGCAAAACGGACCCTAAACAGTAAATTTCATTTTTTTCTTTTTAAAGACAAAAGTTTTTTTCATCAATCCCAACCCTGCACAAAAATGTTTCAGGATGTCCACTTGAATATCAGTATCGATTCAGGTCAAGATCAGTTTGTAAACATGCACTCTACAGCAAAGTAAATAAAGAAATAAAATTATAAAAGACAGTAAGGAGAAGTGTTTGCTCAAGAGGTAAACAAAGCAGTCGACAGAGCAGGTCCAGAGCCTTACTAGAGTCCTTGTTTGGAGTCCCAATTAATACCACATCGATGCCAGCCTCAGCATCTCAGCGATAGTATCTGCTACCATTTCTTTAGGTCTTTCCGGTTGTGTGGGTGCTCTTATTTCCTGTCTTGTTGAGGAAAGACAAAGTGAGAAACTGATCCCAGCTTGCTCCATGTATTCGGAGAACACTGATCACATTCTCCTCTCAGCAGATAACTCTCCTCTAAGCTAAAAGAAGCCACAACTTCAATCCTTGGACAAGAGGTAACCTTCCGGCAGGTATCTCTGTTTGTCCACTGCTGGAAACCGAGAACCAAGCTAACTCAAACCTTTGGTCTGATCCAGCAAGGCTGCTGCAATGCCTTTTGGCCTGTGCTCAGGTTTTCCAGACCTCTGAGCCCAGTTATTTGGAATCTTTCCATCTTGTTGTTCTTGAAGTTGAACAACCAAAGCTTCAATCTGTTTCCAGGGCTGAGTACAGCATCTCAAAAGGCTGAACTGCATTCAAGTTGGCAGAATGAGGGGAGGAGGAGGAAGAAAATATCATAGTCCCTCCTATCCCAAACACACAAGCCCTGACTTGATTGGAGTGACAGTGGTAAGGAACAAAGTTTGCAGCAGCTTCCTGCAGTCATTCAGTTCTTCCTCAATGCCCAAGATAAACAAGGAATGATGGGAGAACAGGCTTCTCTGCAGGACATGGCTGATGCCACCTGTGCATTCACACTTCCCTTGCACAAAACACGCCTTCAGTGGCACAGGAGTACAGAGGCAGCCTTGGTGACTTGTCGCTGGGAAGGCCAGCAACCTAGCTCTAACAAAACTCACTGACTGGAGTCAGATCCATCTGACTAGCAAACAACAGCATGTAACTTATCATAACAGCCAATTTCAGCTTTTAATGGCATCCTGTACCTGCCCAGCCCTTGCTTCCATCTTTTGTTCCAGTAAAGACCAATGATGGGCAACTCTCTTGGCAAGCTGCCGCAAGTCAAGTATTAGCACACTCCAGTCTATAGGTGCCTGTGCATACAGACACACACGTACAGAGAGCTTTGGTGTGCCTTTGCCTCTAGTTTACTTCAAGACAAACAACACACCTATCCAGGGAGGAGACTGCTTCTATATGTGTTCTGTGGGCCACACTGGAGCCACAGAATAAAGTTCTGTCCGGGTGTGGAAGTCCCAGACGCCTGGCACATGATATGCCACTCAATACGCCATCTTCGCCACAAGCCAGCCCCTCCCCAGGGCCAAAACCATAGAAGTCAGGTTCTTTCCAACCCAGTTCAAGCCTGTTTGGAAGGACTTTCCATGTAAAAGTATCTCCTCCAGTCCTCAACTCTATATCAAAGTCCATGGCAGTGGGAAAAGGAGACAAGAAGTTTCCAACAAAAGTGGAGCAACCGTGCTTCCCTCCCACAACTACAAGCCACCCCCTACCTGGGACAGGCTACAGGGTGGGGCCTGAACCGCATCAGCTTCTGCAACCCCCCCCCCATCCCCTGGTCTGGAGCTCTTCCAGAGATTTCTCAAGATCCCGGACCTCATGACTCAGAGACGGAACATGCCCACTGAACCGGCAACACCCTCCGACAGAGATGGAATTTTAGAAGGCAGCAAAGCACAGCCATGGTGAAGAGACTCAGAACCTAAGGCAGAGCCCCCGAATGCCCCACCCTGCAAACACACACACAGGTTGTCCACAACTGGGACCACAGCCAGTTGCAATCCGTGCCAACCTAAGACATTACCACACCTCAAAGGAGAAATCAAAATACACCCTCTGGCTCTGAAAGGCAGCCCATGGTGTACTGATCCAAATGCTGGACTAGGAGAACAGGGCTTAAATTCCCTCTGCTCAGCCAAGAAAACCCGCTGGGAGACCCTAGGCAAGTCACTGGCCATTTCTGCCAGCTGGCCCCTCCCGAAACTGCAAACGCCAGGATTCCATAGGATGTTGCAAGTGGAATAATGGTGCTATAACAGTCTAGTGCAGAAATGGCCACTCTCTCTCAGCCTGGGAAAAGGCAAAGGCAAGCCTCCTCTGAATCAGTCTTGCTAAGGAAACCTTAGGACAGGATCACTGGCAATCAGAGGTGACCTGAAAATGCATAACGACAGAGAGAGGGAGAGAGTGCACTGTGTCATGATACGAGTGTGAGACTAGAACCCTAGGGTTTAAATCCAGCTCACCCAGGAAACCCAGTGGGTAACCTTGGACGAGCCACACTCTCTCAGTCTTAAAGGAAGAAAACAGCAAACTTCCTTTGCAGAAATTAACTTTTGGTGAGGTTGGTTTTTTGGTGGGGGGCCGGAAAATTTGTCCCTAGTGGAAAGAAAGAGAAGCCGACGTTGCATTGGCTGGAGAGAACCAAAGTGCCAGGAAGCCAGGGGGCCTGCTGCTTGGGGGGCCACCCTGCTGGCTCCCCCTGGAAGAAGGGGCCGGCAAATCAAACTGCCCCTCCCCGGGGTTACCCATAGCTGAAATCCGGCCGGGATCCAGTTTCCAGTTTGCATGCCAGGCGGCGCTGGAACACGCGCAAACAGGTTGGAGGAATCCTGTCCTGCCCTGAAGGGATGCCTGGAGCCCAGAGCCTTTGGACCCGGGGCGCCCAGGTGGGGCAAGAGGGAGAGGGCCTTGGCCGCAGGAAGACTTAACAAGGGCGGCGAGACGGAGTGTAACAAGGGCTCCCCCGTTCCTGTGCAGAGTTTAGGCACCTGAGACGCGTCTCTGCTAAACTCTCAAAGCAAAAGCAGGCACCTTCGCCGGAGCCAAGGAACCACCGCCAAAGGGTGAACGTCAATCCCATGTGCAAGAGTTCCTTTGAGCACGGGCAGAGCGCCCCGTCCCCCCTCTGGAGCCAAGGGCTGGGCCGAGCCCGCCCCCCTCCCCACCGGCCGGCTTGCGGGTCTCACCTCGGGGCCGCTCGGGGCGCTCCTCGCCCTCCGCCTTGCCGGGCGCCGGCGGCGGCGGCGGCGCCGGCTTCTTTTTCCGCTTGCCCCGGAGCCAGCTGAAGGCCCGTCGGAAGCCGGACGCCGAGCCGCCCTTGGGCTTCTTCTTCTTGGCGGGCGAGGCGGCGGGCGAGGCGTCGGCGCGGCCCGGCTTCCCCCGGCGGCGCCCCACGGGCCCCCCTCGGGCGCCCCCGACGCAGGTGCGCTCTTGCCGGCCATCGCGCGAGAGGAGGACCGAGGCGGGGACCGGGCACGCGGCGGCGGCGGCGGCGGCGGCGGAGGAGGAGACGCCGACGCCCCCGCCCCCGCCCCCCGCCCCCCGCCCCCCGCCGCCGCCGCCGCCGCCCCGCGAGGCTCACTGCCCGGGGGGAGCCGCCGCCGCCGCCGCCGCCGGGCTGCCCATGGAAAGGCGGCCCCCGCCCGCTCCGCTCCGCTCCGCTCCGCCGCGCCCGCCCGGACCGGGGAGGCTTCTGTGGCCGGCCGGGTCCCGACAGGAGCCCTCTCGGGCGGCGGAGGGCTCCCGCTCGTCGGCAGTTGTGGGGGCGCGCCCGGGGGGAAGGCGCGAGAAGAGAAGCGGCGGCGGCGGCGGCGGCGGCGGCGGCTTCTTGTCCTCCTCCTCTCCTCCTCCTCCTCCTCCTCCCGGCTCCGACGAGCGAGGCGCGGAGCAGAAGGCAGCCGCCGCCGCCGCCGCCGGAGAAAGTTTCCTGGCCGGCGGGGAGGCTGGGCGGGCGGGCGGGCGGGCGGGGCCTCCTCCTCCTCCTCCCCCTCCTCCTCCTCCCCCCCGGCGCGCCTCCGGGGCGGGGAGACCGAGCAGGAGCAGCAGCTGCCCGGCCGCCGCCGCCGCCGCCGCCGCCTGGGACGCCCTCCGCGAGCCCCGGCCGGCGAGGAGGCGGCGGCGGCGGCGGCGGCGGCGAGGGCGGGCGGCCCCCCGGGCGCGGAAGGTAAGGATGGCGGGGGGCAGGAAGCGCCCACCGAGAGAGGGAGGCGGGCGAGGGGGCGGCACTTTGGGGAGGGGGTTGCCGGGGCCCCTCTGGCGGGGAAGGGGGCTTCTTGGCTTCCCGCGCTCCCGGACCCTCATTCCTTTCATCCCGCGCCGGCATTCAACTTTGCAAAGAAGAGGGCCGCAGAGCATACGCAGAGTATCGGGGCCGACGGGGCTGGCTTCGTAGCCCTCTCCTTTCCTCGCAGAGAGCTTTGTCTCGAGGTGCCCGGTTTAGGATGGCACGCTAAAGCGCCCCCAGGATTGGAGCAGGATGATGCCCTGGATCCATGGGCTTTCCTTTCCACCCAAGAGGCCTCCTTTCAGCTTCAGAGCTTCTCAGCCACAGCTGATAATTCCTGTAAAGTAAAAACTCTGTACATGAGTAAAGAGCCTTCCTCTCATTCATTGAATATAGGGGGACTATTACTTCCCTCCATCTGGAAGCTATGCTTTTATTAATGCAGGCTAAGATACCATTTGCCTTCTTAGCTGCAGCATCACACTGCTGGCCCATGTTCATCTTATCATCAACAATAATCCCAAGGCCCTTTTCACATGTACAGTTGGTGAGCAAAGTATCCCCCATCCTATACTTGTGCATTGTTTTTGTTGCCTAGGCGTAGAATTTTGGGTTTGCCTCTGTTGAATTTCATTTTATTAACTTCAGCCTAGTTTTCTACTTTATCAAGGTCCTTCTGAGTTCTGCTTCTCCTGTCAACTACTCCCTCCCAGGTTTGTATCGTTTGCAAATTTGATCAGGATTCCGTCCACTCCATCATCTGAATCATTGATAAAAATATTGAAGAGCATCAGCCCAAGGAGAGAACGCTGCAGTACTCTTTGAGCGCGGTTTTCCAATTATGGATCCATCTGACGGTGTTTCCAAAAGCTGTACAAAGCAAGAGCAGCCTGCTCTCTTCACGTAGGCAACATCCTGAAAGGTAATGGCGTAGAAATAGTTTTTCTTAATAAATGAAATACATTACCTTTCACAAAAAAAAGTGGTGAAAATACAGTGCCAATGAAGACTTGAACTTGCAACCCAAGAGGCAGGTGATCTGGCCAACCAGCCAGCATTTCCTTGGCACACAAAACATGTAACATCAAACAGTTCCAGAAAGTGTATGTGCTTGAACACCACGTGATAAAGCAGGCAGTCTGTATTATAAATTTGATCCTGTATTGGACCTGATGAACTGTGCTTTCCCCGGCTAAGGTGTCCTTGCAGCCTGTGTTTTTGATTGCATTGACTAGTAGATCAGGCTTGGTAATGTACAAGACCCTCTTCAGCCCCGTGTCTTCATTAGTTTTAAAAACACAGCCTAGGTCCAGGCTGTCTGACTGGATCTCCTCTGCCCAGACCTCGAGATCCTCGAGAGAGAGGCGATTCTTTCAGGCTCACCACCTTCACAGGTACAGCTGGCATGGACACGAGGCAGGGCCTTCTCAGTGGCTGCCCCTCAGCTCTGGAACCCCATCATCCCCATCTGAGCAGGCCCCAATGCCTGCCTTCTTGCCCGCCTTCCACCAGCAGGCAAAGATTTTTTTTTATTGTTCCAACAGGATGCTTTTAAGAAAAGAACTTTTAAAAGGGTACTGAATTGTTTCAAATTGTACTGTTTATAACTTCTTTCTATCAGTTGTGAGTGTATGTTTTAAGTTTTTTTTAAAAAAATATGGCTTAGTTTAATTCTATTTCAATGATGACATTTTGTATGTTTTTAACTATAGTGTAATTACTTTAATTTGTAAGCCACTTTCTGCGCAATCTTGAAGAAAAGGTGGGGTGTAAATCAAGTTAACAGTTGTGGTTGTTATTCCTAGAAAACACACATACACAAAGTTCTTTGGGAGGACACTACAACTGTTAATCCACTTTCAAAATTTGTATCATCTGAATTGCCTTCCTCCCCTCTCCATTGGTAAGCAGCAGCAAAAGCCTCTCAAGGCTGGACAGCTGCTGGGGAGAACTTTTGGGCAGGGCGCAAAAGGGCTAGAGAATAGCTCCCGGTGCATCATCCAAAACGAGACACGCGTGCATCAGCCAGACTTATGGATGTGTGTAGTTTCAGTCTCATTTTTTCCAATTGCACACTAAAAAAAGACCTTGGTCTCAGGCAGGAGGCTTAGCTGCCAGCGCTCACTGGAGATGCCAGGGACTGAATTTGGGGAGCCGCTAAATGCAAACGCATGTGCTATGCGGCTGATTTATGGCCCTTTCCCAAAAGAGTAACGGCTCAGTAATGGGGAGCTAATTCCCCGGGGCTATAGTCATGGCCAGAATGCAGTGATGTCCTAAAGAGAGTCCTTTTGCAGTGCAAGAAAAGTTTGCTCCCATATATTTGGCACCTAAAGAGAACCTGCAGACAGCAAAGCCAAGTACTTTTCTTGGGAACGCTTGGCCTTCATCGGGTATAATTGACGCTAAAGGTATACAGCACACACTGAAATGCATTGTGGTTTATTCATATTCAGACATTGATAACTGCTCGCATTGTTACCAACATCTTGGCTAATAATCAGGCAGATTGCAAGCAGGCCAAGCGATGAAAAGGAAGAGATTTGCCAAGAGCGGCTGGGAAGAGGAGCTTGTGTACGTGACTCAGCTTCTCTCGGCGTGCTGTTTGCCTCCGAAAGATGCTTCTGCACATCCTGTCGCTGCCGTTACACAGCAGATTTTTGACATGATCTGTTTCCATGGCTGGCGGTGCAGCTGGGACCAGCAGTGCTTTTTGCTGCCTCTGGCAGCATCCTACAAAAAGTCAGAAAACCATCAGGCACACACACGGGTGGCTGCTGCATACCCCCATGTTCCTTTCTGTAATTCTCTTACGCATGATAGAACCTAACAACACTTTGCCACGAGTTTCCAGAGAGCTAGCATGGTCTAATAGTTTCTGTGTTGGACTGGAAATCTGGGAGGATGGGGTTCAGATCCTTGCTCAGCCATGGAACCCCATGGGGTGACCTTGGGCAAATCACACTCTCTCAGCCTCAGAAGAGGGCAATGGCAATCCCCCTCTGAAGAAATCTTGCCAAGAAAACCCTATTGAGAGGGACACCATAAGTTGGAAACAACTTGAATCTGTTATTCCTCAGCATGGCTTAGATTTTTTAAATTATGTTTTCATATTTATTAACGTTAGTACAAACTGATTCACAACTACAAAAGAAGGAAAGGGAACAAACTATACATAAACAATATACATGTATAACTACAAACTAAACTAAAACTAAAACATGATAACAAAACCTGTTACTAAAAGACCAATCTGTTACACTAAAGACATCCTCACTACATTCACTTACTAAAATACAAAAGAGCTCTGGTTTTCTTTACATTTTCTTTGTTCAATGGATGTCTTTCTCCCATGACTGGTATTCAAGACAGAACAGCAAAAGAGCCCAGTGTGATTTGGCAGGAAGCTTCCATGGACTCCAGCACACATCATCCAGTGCAGATGGAAATTGCGCAGCTTGTGTGGGGAGGGGTGTCCCATGCAGCTCTTGGGGACCCCCTCCTGATCCCCACTAACACCCCCCCAAAACTACCAAATCAATTTTTTAAAAAATGAACTGGAAAAGTACTACAGGGGTACTATGTAGCCCTGTGAGTGGGAAGTACACTGATACCTGCAGAAAATTGCTCCAAAATTTCATCCAGAAGTCACTTCCGGTGACCAAAACATCACTCCCATTCCAGGAAAATGTCCCTCTGGCCGCCAGAGCATGCCTGCCTGGATTGACAAGGGCAACCAAGAGAGAAACAATATCTTAGTGGCACCCTTCAAGCACAAAATTCTGCAAAATGAGGGTATGTAGAGGCATTCTTGGTGGTGTTTCTCTGGCTTTGGAAAATGTGTTTTTTCCTCCACCGTAACCCTAAATGATCTTAAGCCAGAGTGGCCCATTGTGTAACCATGCGTCTGGGGATGAGTCAGGTGGAGCTGTTTTACAGCTGGTTCTTCTTAAGTGTGTCTAGATTAGCTATTCTTGAATGTTCTTCTTCTAGGAAGAGGTCAGGCTAGAACTGGGAATTGGATTCCAGTTGGCCTGCCCTGGGCATGCGTGGTTGTGTGGACCTGCCTTCCTGCACCCTTGATTTACTTCTTGAGTGCCCGACCACAGGGGCGAGGCATACCCCTGGAAATCCACCCACGTCCTGCCCCAAACAAGCACCCGTGCATCCTATATACGATGCGCCCTATCAGATCCACTTTAAAGCAAAAATCCCTTGCAGATACACAGTTCCATGTGCGTGCGTGCACGTCCATCACTAAGGCCCTTTTGTCCATTTCTGCCCTGAGCAGGATGTTTGGGGCCGGTCTAAAACAAAGCCACTTTTGGTTCTGGCAGAGCAGCCTCGTCTACAATACTGCTGTGACCTTTTGGCAAGTTCAAGAAATTATCGGAAAGTCTTTTTGCAATAAAAGAAGGCGTCGGGGGAGAGATTGGCCTGTACCCGTCCAGGGCAGCTCCAGCAAGGCAGCCTCTGTTGTTCTGGGGAGAGAAAAGAGAGAGACCCTCTTTACTCCTTGAAACAGTCTCTCCCACCCCCTCCAGCCCCACTTATAAGAAGTTTTGCGACAAGCAGGCATTCAAACAGGCAGCAGAGCAACAAAGCAGCGAGGAGATGGCCCTGTGCCGGCCTCTCACTCCTGCACCTGGGCAAAGAATGTCCTGGCTACGCTCGAAAGCAGAAGGCTGACGCCAAGCAAATCTTCCTGGTTTTAAGCTTGACAACTTTGTTATATTTTGAGGGATGGGGCATCTTCTCCACCCCTTCCTATCTTACCACCGGTGACCACGTTGTGAACCTCTGCTCATCTCTGGAATCCGTGGGAGATCTTGGTCAAGTCACACTCTCTCAGCCTGCGAGGAAGACCAGGCAACGCTCTTCTGAACAATATCTGGAGAGCCAGAGTGGTATACTGGTTTGAGTCAGACTAGGTCTCAGGGAGACCAGGGTTTGAGTCCTTGCTCAGTCCAATTCACTGACTTGGGCAGGTCACACACTCTCAGCCTAAGAAGAAGGAAATGGCAGACCTGCTCAGGTGAAATCTTGGAGGGGAGAGTGAGTGTGGCATAGTGGTTTGAGTGTTGGACTAGAACTCCAGGAGTCCAGGGCTCAAATTCCCACTCAGGCCTAGATAAAGCTGGAGAAGCCACACTCTCTCAGCTTCCAAGGAAGGCAGTGGCAAAAATCCTGTAAGTAAACTTGCTGAGGAAAACCCATGATAGGGTCTTCATAAGTCGATGTCAACAGGAAAGCAGATAATCTCAGCCAGACTCCCTACTGTTGTCTTTTTCTGTCCCCAAATTAGGAGTGGTAGCTAACACCCCAGAGGACAGGATCAGAATTCAAAATGACCTTGACAGATTAGAGAGCTGGGCCAAAACTAACAAAATGAATTTCAACGGGAAGAAGTGCAAGGTACTACACTTGGGCAGAAAAAATGAAATGCACAGATATAGGATGGGCAACACCTCGCTTGACCAAAGTACATGTGAAAGAAGAGATCTAGGAGTCTTACTCGAACCACAAACTGAACATGAGCCAGTAGTGTGATGCAGCAGCTAAAAAGAGCCAATGCAATTCTGGGCTGCATCAATAGGAGTATAATGCCTAGCTCAAGGAAAGTAATAGTGCCACTCTGTTGTGCTCTGGTCAGACCTCACTGGGAATCCTGTGTCCAGTTCTGGGCACCACGGTTCAGGAAGGATATGGATAAGCTGGAACGTGTCCAGAGGAAAGTGACCAAAATGGTAGAAGGCCTGGAAACCATGAAGCCCTATGAGGAGCAGCTACAAAAAATGGGTTGTAGCTCACTTTCAGCTCTGGATTTTTCCAGAGAGGGGATCTCTCCTGCCCAGGGCGAAAAGCCACTCCTCCCCGCCACCATAATCTTCATTACTCATTAACATCCCTGTTGTGCTTTAGCTCCAAGTTTGTTCTGGCCTCCACAGTCCCACCTGCACCTGCTCTCCTTCTCTCAGGTCACAGCAAACAGACCTTTCAGCTGTAATTTATAGAAGCCTGTTGGAGAGATCCTTAAGGAACTACGGGTGGGGAAAAGAATCAGCCCCAAAGCTTCTGTTAATTTTTTACCCCAGCAATGGGTCAAAGGCGCCATTCAATTTGCCTCTTGCCTGGACATGTCGAGGTTCCTCCCAGCCAGGACAGCAGCTTGCAGCAGATGGAAGAATTGCTGGTGCCCTCCTGTCTTTGTGAGCTGAGCCGTGTCTTACTGGACGCTCTGAAATGAGAACTGATTCATGTTGGGGTGAACAGGGAGCCACTCGGGCCATTTCTGCACTACGCTGTTATAATGCTGTTGTTCCACTTTTGACATCCTATGGAATCCTGGGGTCTGCAGTTTAGAGAGGGGCCTTTAGGATTCGCAGCGAGATTGCTTGTTGGCCTCAGGAAACTACGAACCCAGAATTTGACAGGAGGTTGAAAGCGGAATAATGGCACTATAACAGTATAGTGCAGAAATGGCCATATTCTCAGCCTTTCTGATTTAGCTGGGACCAGCAATCAAAGGCCGGCCTTCACCCCCTTGCCCTGCTGAGCTCTCCCTTCACAGACACGTGACTGAGAAGAAGCGCTCTGTAATTGCTGCAAATCCTCTCCCTTCCTCTCCCCTTCTCAAAGGATTACTCTGGGGCAGAGATTCGCAAGGAGAAGCGCTTCCTCTTTTCTGCCTCTAATCGGCCTCCTCGCCCCATTCAAGATTGGGCTTGCTGATGTCCCCATTTATCACCTTGTAAACGGTTGTCCATTGTCCAGAGGACTGACCGTTCTGTGAATCATCCGGGCAGATGACCTGGGCGAACGCACGTAGCGAGATGTAGTGGATTCAATCCCCTGCACAGTCACATTAAACCCCCCTGGGTGACCTTGGGCAAGGCACAGTCTCTCAGCCTCAGGAAAGAGGAATGGCAAACCCCTTCTGAACAAATCTTGTCAAGAAAACCCCATGACAGATCCTGCCGGGCCACCACTGAAGTATCAGTGTAGAAAAGCGGAAAGGGTGCCAACATCCCTCTGAATGTCTGCACTGCCAGTCACTAAGCCTTGAGAGAGACATCTGTAACATCGCCAGATTGTGGTATCCTAGGGTGGCCAGCTGGGGAAGACCAGAGGGCCATATTGCAATCTCAGGAGGGCCGTATTCTGCCTCAAGGCTGGAGGCTCACCACTCGTGACCAAAACACATGGATCCATGATTGCTGCTCTTGCCGAAGCGATCCTGGAAATAAGAGCTCAGTCTTGGACACACCAAACTCCTGGAAATTCTATTCTAGCAGAGTGTTGTGGGTTTTTCATTGCATGCAATGACCCACAAGTAGGCAAAGCGCAGCCTCCAGACGATGTTAGGCTGCAGTGCCCATCACCTCTTGCCAGCCTTCCTTTCTCTGCTCTGCTTTCTCTATTTACCAACTTCAGACATTCTGGTCAGACCTTCTTGGTTTTGCCTCTCCCACCCCTGGAGGAAAAAGACATCAGTCCTTTGTCCTACAAGCCCCAGATCACACTGATGCTGCAGAGTCATGCAGCTTTCTTTCTTTTTTCCCCAAAATATTTTTATTGAGTCCATAAACATGAAATCCTTAAATCAGATCATATTACAGTCAAGAATTTAGAACATCACAAATAGTTCTAAAATTATTACCTTTCAAATAACATAAAAGACAAATCCAATATCTCTATCCTTTACCCTCTACTCGCTTCCTTCTCTAAAAAGTTTTGGGTGCTCCCTTATCTCTTATTTGCTTTGGTATACATTCTTAGTTTTATATAACTTATACCTCTACACTAAACCTTTAGTGGTTCCCTTAATTTTTACATATAAATATACATATTTCTGTCTGTTTCATATGCTTTGCAGTTCCCAACATAGTATTTAAACACAACAGGAAATACATATATATGCTTGACCAAAATTTCAAAAAAGAAAAGTTTTAAGTCCATAGAGACCGGAGTATATCATAATCTTTCAACTTTTCTGCAAGTAGGCCCTTCTGAACACAGTGGGATATCCCCTTAAGTAAACATGCATAGGATTGAACTGCAAGACACTGCTTTTATGCATGTTCACATAAGCCTCGCTGAACTGAATTTACAAAGTATAACATATATTTTTTGCAGCCTGAAAGAGCTGTCATATTTCTGTTCTTCCCCTGCAAAATGCCACAATGCTCAACTAAATCTCCAAAGGCAAGGTTGTTCTACGATTATGCTACTTTCTGTTGCCTATAAATAAACTCACTTTTGCAAATGTACTAACATTTCTCAAGGCTTGCCCTATCCCAGCCCTGACTGGCAATATCTTACTGGCCGCCCTGGAATTCAAAGGTTCAATAAGGGCAGCTGCGCTGTTTGCTTTTGAAACACCCTGAGCTTCTTAGACTTTGCCGCAATCTTGAAACTGGGTAAAGGTGCAGATTCCTGGCAAAGGGGGTGAGCTGGACTGCCTTGCATGACAGAGTGCAAGCAAAGCACCCCCGGGGAGGGAAAATGCGCTCTGGCTCTTCCAACACTGACCTTCTGTCTCTGCTTAAGGCCCACATCAGGCCACTTTACAGTCCCTGCATGTGGAAATCCAGTAAATCAGACTTTTCCGGGAATGGAGATGGGTGGATTCCTTGAAAAATCTTAATTGCCAAAAGTATTTGTTTAAACAAAGAAAACATTGGGCCACCCTATTAGCAGGCAAGCTTTTCTCTTTGACGTCTTACTTTCCTTTCCGCTGTGTTCCTCCATCCACATTTTGCTTACACAAATATATACAGACTGACAAATGTAGTAGAATGAGCTTGAATATAAATCTGTCACACATATTATGGGAAAAAGAGCCACTGTAGAGTGGTCTGCGTATTGAACTAGGACTCTGGTAGACCAGAGTTCAAATCCCTGCTCAGCTGTGGAAACTCACTGGATGACCTGGGCAGTTCACACTCTCTCAACCTCAGAGGAAGAGAAGAGCAACCTCTCTCTGAAGAAATCTGGCCAAGAAAACCCTCAGATAGGATCACTGGAAGCCAGAGTCCAACAACAACAATTGCCAGCTACAGATCTTGGTGGTGCTGAATCCAAATGTTATTAATCTGGCCATGGGTGGTGGAGGAAGACTCAGAAGTTTGGCTTATTTCAAGGGAGAGATGCATGCTTTTTGCACGCTGCTCTGTCTGTCCATGCGTTTGCAAAAATATTATTATATAATGTTAATTTGAACTGGCTCATGGCATTGCTACTTCTCCATTATCTCACACCTTTTGGCATCAGTTTTGGCCCTTTGGTCCTGATCCATTGAAAGCGAAGTTGCCTCTTACAAAATAGGTAACAGCTTTAATCAGGATTTTAAACCAGGGGTCAAGCAGTGGGTTTAAAATGGACATTCAGTCTGAGTCTGTTGCTTTCTGTGTTACGGAGAATTCTGGTTGAAACAGAACAAGACTGAATGTGTGTTTGTGTGTGTGTAAGTGCAAAGGGAGGAACGAGGGAGGCATACGCCACATGATTGAACAAGCTGGGATTGTTACATCTCAAAGGGCCCACAGTATTGCAGGGTCATTGTGTCATTTTGTTTTCCTGTGAGTGCCATACACACACTGATGTGGTGTAGATTTTGATCAAATAAAAACTTTCCTATTCCAACAGGCATTTCGGAATTGGCTGCAATGGGCTTTTAATGACATCCTGTTTTGTTGATTTTTATCTTCTGTCTTCTAACGAAATTTTAAATGGCTTTAATTTTACCAACTTTATCAATGTTCTTGTTAGTTTTTAACCTGCCTTGGCATTAGCATTTTGTAAGTCTCTCTTGAGCCGTAGTATTGGGAAAAAGATGGGATACACATGAATTAAATAAAAAAAATTAATATAATGCAATATCCCAATGTAAGAAGAGATAAATGTAAAAGTATTGTTTTCCTTTGGAAGGTACTGGATATGAGCCTGACTTGGGCCAAGCAGGGAGAAGGGAGCCTATCCACCGAGGAGCTTCAGATTATTTCAGCCATTCCTAACCTGGCACTCTGGTTGTGTTCGACTGCAACTCCCATTACCCACCATCATTTTAAGCTGTTAAACTTTTTAAACTTAAAATGTTAACATGTCTAGCCACTTAGGGACTGAAGGAAATTTTCACTGGGGATTGAGAACTCTTATTTGGGGGACAATGCCCTAATTTTGCCACCGCATAGCTACACCCTGGTTAAAGTCTTGATAAGAGCAATGCTCGTGCACAGACACATACACACCCTTTGCATGTGCCTCTCCTGTCTCATCATGAATGGAAGCCTGTTGTGTGGATGGCCTTCCCCTGCCCCCCAACCCCCAAATCCCTTTGTGCATGTGCTCTCCATCCTGTGTTCCCTTCCCCTTCGCCCCACAATATCACTGGTTGCTGCCAAGACAAAGCAACGCCTTCCACAGGCCTTTGCCCATCATGTCTCTCCGAAGGCAGAGAAAAGACAGAGAGAAACTCAGCAAAGCCAGAAGTCTTTGGCTATGTGTGTTTGTGTGTGAGAGTGCACAACAGGCTTTCATAGCGGCTCCTTTGTCAGGCAAAATCTCTCCTGAGGCCCTCTGGGACATGGGAAGCAAGTGGGCGGACAGGCACCCTCCAGCCCGCTCTGCTTTTTCATCTTTCATCCTCCACCAACGCAGGACGGAATCCCTCTTTTCCGTTTTCCCATTGCTTCTCTCCCTGCCCGAGGCGCCTTCTTCCATAGAAGCTTCCCACCATTCCACCCCTTCCCCCAAAAAGCTTCTAGTGTGGACCATTTGGGAGGAATCTCTAGCTTAACACACACACAGAGAGGTGTAGCCCCTTCCCCAATGGCCAAGGAAAATCCTCTCTAGGCGAGCAGCAGCAATGAGGGACGGACCCTGGCGGCAGAGCCAAGATTGCCCGGGACGTTTGGCGTTCATTGGCAACAGCTGCTGGAAATGAACCCTGTGGCGAAATCCCTGTGGGGTGGGGAATTCCTTCCTCCTCCTCCTTCTCCCCCCTCACCCGAAGCAGGCAGGCAGGCAGGAAGGCTGGTGGGGTTTTTATTGCCATGGCTGTGGTCTTCTTTGCAATTCCACACAACTGCCAAACACACACTGCAAAATGTAGAACCGAGGCGGGCAAAGTCCAGCCCTGGAACCATGTGGAGACTCTGAAGGAGGTTTTTACCACCCCAGACCCCTCCAGACGCCCTGCAAGACCCCCTCTTTTCCAGTCAGAGAGAGAGAGAGAAAGAGAGCTACTTCTCCTAGGAGCCTCCAGGAACAGCACGCCCCCTTTTAAATAGTCTGTGGTGGAGTTGCTTAAGTGTCGGACTCCAGCTCTGGGAGTACAGGGTTCAAATCCTCCTTTGGCCATGGAAACGCACTGGGAGACCCTGCGTGTGTCCCGCTTCCCAACCTCAGAGGAAGGCCGTGGGAAACCTCCTCTGAGCACACCTTGCCAAGAAAACCCCAGAACAGGTTCACCTTAAGGTTGTCGTAGGCTGGAAATGGAACTCCCAGCAATAGGGAGTTCTGACCAAGAACCAGCGTGGCATGGCATTTTGAGTGTTTAGCCAGGTTCAAATCCCTGCTTAGCCATGGAAACCCACTGGGTGGTGCCCTTGGTCAAATCACACACTCTCAGCCCCAGAGGGGAGCAATGACAAAACCCCTCTGAATAAATCTTGCCCCCCTACATCCATCTGTGATAAGGTGCCTTGTGGGGGGGCACTTCATGTCAGCCATGGTGACCTCATGAATTGGAGGGAATACTGAGAGTGGAAATGTGTGCAGAGGCCCTTCCGTTTCCAGCTTTCACCCTAAGCTTGCAGGAGTTTTCTTCTGAAGTCAGTCCCTCCCCACCTTGACCCCAGGTTTACCAGCAAATAACCACATTAGCTGGCAACTACAACTCCCACCGCTCCCCCAGGCAGCTACTGGCCATACTGTCAAAGAATGATAGGAACTGTAGTCCATCACATCTGGAAGACACAAGGCTGCAGACAGCAGGAGAGCATTGGGGCATCTGTCTCTCTACCAACAGAGCAGGTAAGATATATTAATCCAACTATTTGCATGACCCTTATAGTTTTGGGACAAGGGGGTTGTCTCTTTTTCTCTCTCCTAATCCTATGCAAACTACTGTAACTGTATTTACCCAATGCTTGGAAAGGATATGGAAATGGGAGGGGGCGAGCAGCTGTCCCTGGGGCGCAGAATTATTCAAAACAGCCCCTGGGAAGCCAAGTTGAGCTGCGTTGCCAACCTTCCACTGCAAGGCAGGTCAACCAAGCCACCTTCCCCACCCTGAGGTCTCACCAGCTGTGTTGGATTGCTCCCATAGTCAGTGGTGACTGATGGGGATAATGGGAGTTGTAGTCCCACGTGTCAAGAGGATGCTAGGGCTTGGAAGGGAGAGTGGGTTAAATGCCCATCACAAACCAGGAAAAATCTTAATTGGCAGAAGATAAATCTGCAGTTCTCTGGAGCATTTAAACATTTGTATGCAGAAAACATGCTTGAATTTCCAAGCATGGCTGGACAACTGCAGCAATTTCCTGTCCTGGAACCTTCCAGGAGAGCTTTAGGGGCCTCTTCTTGTGCTGGAGCCCACAAGCCACACTAGATCGCATAAGCTGCTCCAACGGGAAACGTCCAGCCTCTCCAAAGTATTTGGAATTTTAGTTTAATATTATTTTATAATCTTGTATATTTTCATTACATGTATTTGTCAGCTTGCTTTATATTGTATTTTTTTTAAATTTCACCTGGATAATTTGTTTTACAATTGTATGGTAAGGTTTGTCATTCCTTCCTCCCCTTTGTGTTTCTGTGCATATACATATATTTTAGACTGCACACCTTTGGCAGGACCCCCTGGTTTTGGTTGTCTTACTTGTAACGCACCTTGTACGTAGATGGCACTATACAAATAAACAAGAACAATAAGAGGGTTTTCCTGCATCGCAGGGGGTTGGACTGGATGGCCCTTGTGGTCTCTTCCAACTCTACATTTCTATGATTCTATGATTCTAAGAAGAAGGTCCAAAATTCCCCAGCCAAGATGGCTGGTGGCTATGGTGTCTGGGGATTCTGGGAACCACTATAAAAAACAAAAAACCCTCAAATTTCCAAGTCCCGAGAATAACAGAGGGGCAGAAATGGGGCAGACAAAGAGAGCAGGAGGGCTGAAAGTCATGATGTGCCCCAGAAGAGAGCACGGGGAAGCCACACTGGCCTCAGAGAGGCAAACTCATCAGCCAGAGCTCTTCCATTCCCCCTTGTTTCCTCCCCAACTTGCAGAGCGGATGCTGGATGATTGCACAGCAAAAATCCGTCTGGTGCCAAGATCTCCACCGAGGGGGGAGAGCATGGAATCCTGCAAAAGAACAAAGCAGGAACTGGGCGCCACACCCTGAGATTTTAAGCAGAAGGAGGGTTGCGCTGAGTCATATCACTCATCCGCTCCCCACCCGCCCCAGGAGATGCTGGACCATCCAAGAAGGCGGGGTTGGGCATCCGAGGGGGAGGCCCACCCATGGAGCCGGAGTCACGGCAAAGCCACATGTGCGTACACACACACACACACACACACACACACACACACACACTGAGTCATGGAAACGGTGCATACACACACAGGCAAACAGAATCAGGCAGGATCAAGAGAACAAACAGGCAGTGAGAGACACAGGCAAGGTCAAACGGCAGAGCAAGTTTGCACGGAAAAGGGATTCACATGGAATGGAAAGGAAACCATTTCTGTGTGAAAGCCCTGCTGGAGAAAGTGCTGTCCCAGGTCATCAGGCCTTTGAGGTCAATACATTTTGCATCATGTTGAGGGACCCAGGTGTCCGTCCCTTTTCCTTTCCCATTTCCTTTCATGAGCTTTCAGTCCGGAAAAGGAGCCACTAGTAGATTTGATATAATATGCTGATTCACGTTCTGTGGGGGTGAGGCTTTTTTTCTATCTGTTAGCAACCCTTGTTGTTCATTTTCTCTTGTGTTGGTGCATCACAAACTACAGAACAGAAGGAAAGCCTAGAGAAAGGTTGTCAAGGATTTTCTAAAGAGCTGAAAGAATTGGTGCCAATTGTGGACAATATGCTTTCTTTTCCTTTCTTTGCTTGCCTCTAATAGTTTTGGAAATGTTAAAAAACCTGCTGGATGAGAGGCATGAAAAAAGAAGAAAAGGAATGGATAGACAGAGGGATGCTCACAGCCTCCACTCCAAAATACTTCTCCTCTCTTAAGAATCACCTGCCTGTTTGTCATCTTTGCAGATGAGAATAAAGAATTCCTACAGTATACTCCATCTTGTGCAAAAGCTTCCTTCCCAATAATTAATAATTATTTATCCTGCAGTATTTGCTCAGAAATACTTGTGTTTTTTCTGTGTAGAAAGCAGACTTTTTTTTTAAACGCAGAAGACATGTTTCTTGTACAGGGAACAGTTTTTCTGTGTGACTCACACTGTGCCCTGTGTAAGAATCACATTTTTTGTTTAAAAAATGTGTTTCCTACACAAAGAAACTGCATATATTTAGGCACAGATGAATACTAAGTTGTGTGTCTTCAGGTCATTTCTGACTTACAGCTACCTTAAGGTGACCCTAGCATTGGGTTTTCCTGGCAAGATGTATTCAGAGAGGGCTTGCCATTGCCTTTCTCTGAGGCTGAGAGAGTGCAACATGCCCAAGGTCACCCAGATGGCTCACATGGCCAAGTAGGGATATAAACCCTGGACTCCAGGTAAATACCTACTGAAGCACAAAGAATCTCACAGTAGCCTTGTGCCTGCTTCTCTTCTTCCCAGTCACCAGGAACCCCTTTCTTCTCTTGGAAACAAATACTTATGGATATTTTTTGACCCCTATTGTTTCCAGTGCTGTGCTAAAGGATGTCACTCCTAAGTACTTTGCCCTGTGTTTTGAGGGAGTGACCTCCATTGTTTTCAGGACTCCTAACTTGATCTTATCTTTATCTGTCACTTTCCCCTTTGTTTTCAGCTTACTTCAATTGCTGCAGACTGGTTCAGCCTGCACTCCATTAAATCAGCATGGAAAAGGGAGGTTGGAATTTCGCCTTTCCCAGTAGGCTCTAGCAAAAGCTAACTGCACCAGCCTCTCCTAGCTTGGGTTTTCCTCCGCAACAATCAATTTTGTCATCTTGAGCACACTCTGATGTCGCTTAGCTGCAAACATCCTAGCTTTCCACTGGGTGTGGGAGCTGTGCCCTTCCTGTGGTCAGCAACTGCTAGCTTACAATCTCGCCTGGCGTTCTCTCTCTCTCCGTGCCAGCTTCCCTGCCTGTGCCAGCTTTTGGAGCAGGCACCTCTGACTCCGGAGGGGTTGTGGCTGCTCTCAGGTGCCCTCACCCTCTGCCGGAGCCAGCCCACATGGCATTCTTGCCAGCCCTTTGTCCTTGCTGACTTCCACAAACCGCCTGCCCCAACCCATGCGCACGAGGCCATGGGCTTTGCTTTCCAGCCAATTGTTCAGGGAAAACTTTCTTCCCAGCTGCTGTTTCTTGGACGGGTTTCAAGAGGCAGGTAATGGAGCCCCGCGGCGGCGGCAGTGGCGGCGGGAAGGGTGGAAAATCCAAGGGCCCCTCCCTGCCCCATGATAAGACCGGAGGCAGCTGCAACTGCTGTTGCCACAGCAACAACTCTTGCTTCAGAAGTTTGTGTGCATGCCTTGAAAGCACACAGAAGGTAGATATCATCTGGTGCATGATACAGATCCGCCCAAGGAGAAGGGCAGAGAGCAAAGGTGATGAAAGCAGGGCTACTGCCGCTTTCTCCCTTATGGCTGCCAGGTAGAGCTCGGAACGGTTAATTTTGGAGAATTATTATTATTATTATTAATACTGTTGTGTGCTATTATTGTATGGTAGGTAGAAAAAAATCAGTGAAAAAGGTGTAAAAGTGTTAATGTGAATGTTGGTTCCTGGAACTAGTAATAATAAAATAAATAAAATAATAGAAATAATACTAAAAAATTGGCAAAGATTGGAACTCAAATCAGCAGGAGGGCTAGGGGATACTGGGAGTGGCAGTCAACATGCTGTTTTCATGCCCTTTGCATGAAATGGAACAGTGGAAATGGGACTCCAGCGCCGTTAAGAGGGAAGAAGGAATTTCAGCTTGCTTGGGAATTCCACCCTCTGGCTGTGTCATGGCCCCTTCCCAGGAACCAGACGAGACTCTTCCCAGCAGCCACAACACAGAAATATGGGGGGAGAATACTTAACGGCAGCCAGTGTAGGTGGCAACACGACTCATTGAGGCCATTTCCACACTAGACTGTTATAGTGCTATGATTCCACTTGAAACGTCCTTTGGAATCCTGGGATTTGCAGTTTCGGGAGGGGCTGGACAGTCGTTTCCAACTTATGGCGATCCCAACGTGACCCTATCATGGGGTTTTCTTGGCAAGAAGTGTTCAGAGGAGGTTTGCATTTGCCTTCCTCTGAGGCTGAGAGAGTGGGACTTGCCAACAGTCACCCAATGAGTTTCCATGGCCGAACAGGGATTCACACCCTGGCCTCCAGAGCTGTGATCTAGTGTTCACACCATTACACCACAGTAACAACACTGCAGATAGATTAACTCAGCCAAGGAAGTAGCAGATGCTGCGCTTAGTTTGAAAGACCCAAGCAGGTTAGTGGATGAGTGGGGCTCAGGGGGGGTCTCTCCTTCTTAGAGTTGCCATAAGTCAAAACTAACTTGGTCGTAAATAACAAAACAGGATTGTGGGTTGAGGGGCATCATTCTCAATTTGAGGGCCGAATGTCATGCATTCCATAACAAAGTAAATCCATACAAATGTATGTTGGGGGGCCTTCACAGGTGGGATTCAAAACCTGCACAGATCTTTTTTTTTTTTCATGGGGAGTGGTCCCAGATTCAGTCCCTCATATCTCTGGACAAGGCTGGGTAATGCTTCAATTTGAAACCTTGGAGAGCTTCTGCCAGCCAGTGTAAGCAATACTGCTCCAGGTGGACCAATGCTATGCAAGCTTCCTAGGGTGGCATAGCATATTTTCACTGTTGAGCAGAAGGGCACAGTAGCAGAAGAGGCCCAAGGACTCCACGATAGCCGGTGGCTGCCACATCTGCAAGGTCGTGAATCTTCTCTGGGTTTTAGTCTGAAATTTTTAAAAGCTTTTGGAGGTACTGAACCCACAAGAGGATTCAGTGCTCCACTGGCAGAGAAGCCACCAGCTGGCACTGCTGGAGAGAGAGAGCAGGAGATGATGGTGGGAAGCCACAGAAGTGCAGAGGAAGGAGGCAAAGAGCACCCAGAAGGAGACAGAGTGAGGAGGACTGCCCAAGACTGGGAGCTGCAGGGCAGAAAAAGATGACGCTCTCCCCAGGCACACCTGTAGGAGATAAATTTGGGGGAGCATAAAGGAAAAAGATGAGTTAGGGGCAGCCCATCCTGCCGTTCCCCAGTTCTTTGGCTGGAACCTTTGCTTCCATAGCCTGTCTTAATTTTTTTTTTCCATTGCACATTTAATGATGTCTTGCGCATGGGCCAGCCCAGGCTTCTAGATAAAGCGTATAAGCACTGCTCCCTTGTGGCCGCAGAGAGGCCCTGCAGTTCCATAAGAAGGGCATCTCTGGGTCACTGCAACCATCACCATCCAAAAGTCCACATTTTGTTCTCAAACAGGAACGTTTCTCACCTGTTGTGCCCCAAACACAAGAGTGAGAAGGAGCCAGGCCCAGGGGAAAAGGTGGACTGACAGGGAAAGCAAACTCTGAGTGGTGGATGGTCATAATGCGAAAACGAGACTGCTTAGCAAATTTTCCCTTCTTTGGAAAATCTGCTCCAACAGCTGGGCTGAGATGTGATGATTCAGATTTTCCCCAAGAGAGCCAAAGTCTCTCTCATTCCCTACATGCCCTCACTTTTCTGGACAACAGGCAGATGGATGACATCAGAGCTTGGCGAAGTTACTTTTGCAGCCTACATCTCCCAGAATTCCCCAAATCATTGACAGTGATGGCTGGAGGAGTTATCTGAGTTGCAATCCAAAAATTTAACTTTTTCCAGCCTTCAGATTATCATTGCTTTTAGGGCAGCTTTCCTTAGCAGAGCCCCGCCCTGCCATTCTTATCATCCCAGCCAGCATGTCTTGCTGGCTTGGGTGATGGGAATTGTAATCCAGCATATCGGGGGGGGTCCCCAGATGGAGAAGGCTGCTTTACAACATCCCCTCTGAAGAACTGTGGGATGAGGTAGCCCAAAGGCAGGGGAGCAGAGGTGGGGAAATCTTCCCCAAAAGCGGACCAGCAATCCAAGTCTCTCCTATGGTGACAGACTTTGTAGTTCTTCTCTCTCTTAACAGCTTCCTAGGATGTATGTATATGTATGTATGTATGTGTATCTATCTATCTATCTATCTATCTATCTATCTATCTATCTATCTATCTATCTATCTATCTATCTATCTATCTCAAAATGACCTTAACAGATTAGAGAGCTGTGCCAAAACTAACAAAAGTGTAAGGTACTACACTTGGGCAGAAAAAAAATGAAATGCACAGACATAAGATGGGCGACCCTGCCTTGACAGCAATGTGTGTGAAAGGTATCCAGGAGTCTTAGTAGACCACAAGCTGAACATGAGTCAGTAGTGTGATGCGGCAGCTAAAAAGGCAATTCTGGGCTACATCAATAAAAGTCTAATGTCTAGGTTGAAGGAAGTGATTGTACCACTCTGTTCTGCTTCGGTCAGACCTGGAATACTATGTCCAGCTCCAGGCACCACAATTCAAGAAGGATATTGGCAAGCTGGAACGTGTCCAGAGGAGGGTGAGCAAAATGGTCAAAGGCCAGGAAACCATGGCCATTTCCGCACAACACTCTTATAGCGTGATGATTCCACTTTCAACTTTCTATGGAATCCTGGGATTTGCAGTTCCGGGAGGGGCCGGCCGGCCCCTCCCAGAACTGCAAACCCCAGGATTCCATAGGAGGTTGAAAGTGGAATCATCACGCTATAAGAGTGCCGTGCAGAAATGTTCCATGAAGCCCTGTGAGGAGCAGCTTGGGGAGGTGGGGATGTTTAGCCTGGAGAAGAGAAGGTGAAGAGGGGACATGATAGCTATGTTTAAATATTTGAAGGGATGTCATGCTGAAGACAGAGCAAGCCTGCTTTCTGCTGCTCCAGAGACTAGGACACTACGGGGCAATAGATTCAAACTCCAGGGAAAGAGATTTCACCTAAACATCAGGAAGAATTTTCTGACGATAAGAGCCGTTCGCCAGTGGAATATGCTGCCTCGGTGGAGTGTGGTGCTGTCCCCTTCCTTCTTTGGAGATTTTTAAACAGAGGCTGGATGGCCCTCTGTTGGGAATGCTTTGATGATGTCTTCCTGCATCGCAGAAGGGGTTGGCCCTCGTGGCCCTTCAGGTCTCTCCAGTGGCGGAGCTTGGAGTGTGTGGAGGGGGTGTGGCTGCAGTGCGAGGGACATGGCCATTGTGTACGGGGCATGGCGTGGGGCGTGACCAGGACCCACGGGGGGGGGCATGGTTACCGGTTGGAACGCCCCAGAAGCATTGCTGCCTGGGGCAAATCACCTCTCCTGCCTCCACATTCCTATGCAACTGAGTCTCTTCCAGCTCTATGATTCTGTGATTCTATGATTTCTCTAAAGTAAGGCACCAGGTATTCGTTGGTGGTCTCTCATCCAAGCACTAGCCACAGCTGACCACACTTAGCTTCCAAGATAAGACAGGATCTGGTGCCTTTAGGGTATTCAGGCCAGTTGACTACCTTATTGCAAGGGGAAGGGGCCTGCTCTTTAGCCCTGGCAACTGCTGCTCCTCCCCAGCTTCAGCTCCCTTCCTCTCCTGAACAAAACCAGCAAGTGCGGCCCCTTCCTCAGGTTTCCCTACCCACAGAGAAAACCAATAACTCACAGTGGTCGCAAATGCATTGAGCACTTTGAGTGTTCAAAGCTCTGGGCTTACATTACTATGTTTTCCAACCTGACAGCAGCCCAGTATATAGCCATTTCCGCACTAGACTGTTATAGCGCTATGATTCTGGCTGGTCCCTCCCGAAACTGCAAACCTCAGGATTCCATAGGATGTTGAAAGTGGAATCATAGTGCTATAACAGTCTAGTGTGGAAATGGCCTGTTAGGCCATGGTTATTACATTGCAGATGAAGAAAAGAGACACCGGACTTACATGGGGCCACCTTGTCTGTTGATGGCTGAAGTGAGAGACCCCCGGCTCAGCAAATCGCTCTGATATTCCACCAGCTCTCCAGATCTCTTGATGATCGTGTTTAGCATTCACGGTTGACATCTGTTGTTGCCCAGCCAGAACCTTAAGTGGCTTATATGTTGAAATAAATAAATATTCCCTAATGGATGGGCAGAGCGCCTCTTGCAGCCTGAGTTAATGGCCGCAGCTAAGAGGGAGATCTCAGGAGTGAATTATAGCAAGACGAAAAGTTCTACCAGGCAGTTGGAGGAGATCCAAGGGCCATTTTCAGCCTGTATCTTCCAGCAGCCAAAGGGAGTGAAAACCACATATAAATGAGCAAAAACAATTACTGAAGAGCTCTGATGGAACAAAGAAAGAGGAGACAAAGAAAAGACCAAGCTGGGGGAGGGAACCAGCCTCCATAAAACCAGGAAAGAAGGGGAGTTAAGCAAGCCAAAAGGGAGATTATAAGAGTTAGGGCTGTTCTACAAGACAGTCCAATGCTTTGGAAAATCCCAAAGATGCATGTTCCTTGCTCATGACTAAGGAGCAGGATCCAGAAGGGAGCTCTCACCCACAAATTCCACCCTGGGAAGCTCACCATAAGGCAGGGTTGCTGAGGAAATGCTCTGGTGTAAATGCCCTTCCAAGGATCTGAATACCCTATGGCACCAGATCCCATTTGATCTGGGAAGCCAAGCAGGGTCAGCCCTGGCTAGCACTTGAATGGGAGACCACCCATCAATCCCACATGTGCTGTAGGCTGTATTTGAGAGGAAGGAACTGGAGGAACCACCTCTGAGTATTCCTTGCCTAAGAAAACCCTATGAAAATAATTCATGGGGTCACCATAAGTTGACAGGACACTTGAAGGCACATACACACACACAACCACTGTTTCCTTTCTGCTGGGAACCTTGGGAAGTGTTGTTCTGGGAAGGAGGAGCCCTGGAAGCTCCCTAAAGAGAATCCTCACCAAACTACAATTCCCAAGATAGTGCAGTGCAGTGCAGTGCAGTGCATTGCAGTGCAGTGTAGCATAGCATAGCATAGCATAGCATAGCATAGCATAGCATAGCATAGCATAGCAGTATAGTGCTCTGAGTGTTGGGCAAGGATTCAAATCCCCACCCAGATATGGAAACCCACTGGGTGACCTTGGGTGACTCACACTCTCTCAGCCTCAGAGGAAAGCAATGGAAAAACCCCTCTGAAGAAATCTACCCACAAGAGACAGAGTGGTTTGAGTACTGGACTGGGACTCTACAGGACCATAAAGAAATTGGGTGGCCTTGCACAAGTCACATTCTCTCAGCCTAAGAAAAGGCAGTGGTGAATCTCTGATACATAAATCTTGCAAAAAAAAAATGATAGGGTGCCATAAGCTAGAGCTGACATGAATAACAGAAAAAATGAATATACTTAGGCATAGCTGTGTTAGTGTACGTCAGTATAAAAAGATTTCGAGAAATCCTGTAGCACTTTTGAGACTGAGAAAAAGAAAATCTTAGCATCAAATGAAGTGGACTGGTGTCCATGAAAGCTAATGCTGGAATTTTCCTTCTTCTGTTAGTCTCAAAGGTGCTACAGGACCCCTTTATATCTTTTTAACAAAGAAAAAAGGAAAGGAGAGGTTGATTCTTGGTGGGACACGTAAGGCCTTCTAGGCCCACGGGAGCACAACCGAGAACCAAATGGACATCAAACCAACATAAAACACGCAGCAGCATGGATGTACCTTCAGATTCTGCCTAGCTTTGGGAGGCAGCAGGAAGATAAGAGGAAATCTAAACGAAGAGCCTCAGAGAAAGAGGGCCTGGAAGCTTCATTCTCCCTCCCTCCCTCTCTGGTGGCTGTGGAACTCAGTTTGGAAAAAACACGCTATTCTATCAATGCATTTCTGAGAAGGCAGCGGGAGCCTGTTTGCAGAAAGATCTGGAGGCAGGGCAGGGATTGCTGGCTAGCAGAGGACCACAGAGATTGCTAAGAGCAGATCGATTTTGTCTAATGACCTGGAAGGCTGGAAAGCCTGAAAAGTCTGCTGATGATAGAACAGGGATTTGTGCTTAAAGGAGGGAGGCATTTGTGATGGGAGTAAGAATAAACCTACAACAAACGAAACAAAGATAGACTCGGCAAGGGCTGGAGAGGCAGAAGAGGAAAATCGTGCGCTCAGCGGGGCAGTTCAGTATCTTCTTCCCCCCAATAGGGCCAGTAAAAGGGTATTCATTTATTTAATACAATTATTATCTACGACCCACTCTGCACTGGACTGTTACAGCACTATTATTCCACTTGCAACATCCTATGGAATCCTGGAGTTTGCAGTTTTGGAAGGGGCCAGGTGGCCCCTCCCGAAACTGCAAACCCCAGGAATCCATAGGATATTGCAAGTGGAATAATAGTGCTGTAACAGTCCAGTGCGGAAATGGCCTTCCTTTCAGAACAGACGTCCTTTGCAGACCACTCACAGGCCACATCAAAAGTTGAAACAAGAATGGGCAATTGCCAGAGATCCAGGGGGCCAAAGTGTTGCTCTCCAGACCCACCCAATGTGGACTGCATAGCCTGTGGGAAAAAGGCCAGAAAATTTAAAAAAAAAAAAGTCCTTATGCAACTGGAAATCCACTACTGGTTTTAGAAGACTGGGTTTCTTTTAACATTAACCCATGGAGGATAACCTATGCAGGATGACTTGTGGATGCTCCCAAAGGAAGCAATTCACCTTCTCTTTGGCCAGAAATCTAGCTGTCAAATCTCTCCATCTTTGGAGGTCTTTAAGCAGAGGTTGGATGGGTATCTTTCTGGAGCGCTTTAGTTAGGTGTTCCTGCATGGCGGAAGGAGGTTGGGCTGGGTGGTTCTTGGGCAATCTTCCAACTCTCTGATTCTATGAAACGAAGTGGTTTAGAAAGCCTGTAGTGATCAAGGGTTACAAATACAGTCTTAGGGGCCATATTTGGTCCCAAGGTACACTTTACCCACTTCTGTTTAAGACCTTGAGGTGGGGGGAACATAAAGGCTCCCAAGCAAACAATAGCATGATTGGACTTCTTCCTTCAGATCTTTCCTCAGAAACCCATCTTTTCCACAGAGAATTTGGTCCCCCCCCATGTTTTGCAAGACAGGGGTGCTCACCACGCTGGCAATCAGGAGGCAGGGTGTTGCTCTTCCATCTTTTTCTCCTACACCGATTTTCCCACTGCAATGGAGGAAAGAAAAATTGAAGAAACAGCAGGAAAACAAGGGCTGAGGATGAGCTATGGGAAGCCCCCCGTTCAAAGTCAGCAGAGGAAGCAGGGTGATGTCAGGAGAGAAGCCTCACTGGGAGCACCTCCTTGACTGAAAGGGGCTGCTTCAGTCGCTCCCAGCCAAAAGGAGGCCAGCCAGAGGCAACTGCACTGGGTCACAAGAAATCATCAGACACTTTGGAGAGCCACAGCATGCCACGCCGAACATGCTCTCCACTCTTCCCCTCTCTCTGTTATTTTTGCCTGTGCCTATTTTATAGAATAATAGAGTTACAGAACTGAAAGAGACCCCCCCAGGCCACGCAGGAAGACACATTCTGCCACGCAGGAAGACACAACCAAAGCACTCCTGACAGCCAGACAGCCAGCCTCTGTATAAAAGCCTTCAAAGAAGGAGACCACATTCCCAGTATATTCCACTGTCAAACCACTCTTACTATCAGATGTTCCTCCTAACATTTAGTTAGGTGGAATCTCTTTTCCTGTAGTTTGAATCCATTGCTCCGTGCCCTAGTCTCCTTCAAATATTTAAACATGGCTATCCTGTCCACTCTTAACCTTCTCTTCTCCAGGCTAAACAGACCCAGCTCCCCAGGGATTCATGGTTTCCAGGCCATTTATAATTTGAAGCCACCCCACTCCACTGGGGAAAAGAAAGTCCAACCCAAAACAGAACTGTACATTCCTAGAGACAGGGGCCATTTCCGCACTAGACTGTTATAGCACTATGATTCCACTTTCAACATGCTATGGAACCTGGGGTTTGCAGTTTAGGGAGGGGCCTTTGAGGATGACCTTTGAGGCCCTTCCCTAAACTGCAAACCCCACGATTCCACAGGATGTTGACAGCGGAATCATAGCGCTATAACAGTCTAGTGTGGAAATGGCCAGGGACTTGCTTTGTATGCCTGTGTTCCAATGCCAAGAGGCAGGTAGTAGAGGTAATAGCGGCAGCAGACCTACTGTCACCTATTTTTTTAGACTACAAGTCCCAGAATCCCTCAGTCAGCATATCCACTGTGGTCACGCTGGCTGAAGGGTTCTGAGAATTTTAGTCCAAAAAGTATTTTTCCCTCAGCCAAGGGCGGATGCTGACTTCCTAAGCAAGAGCTTTTAGAGAGAAGGGTTCGGCTGCCAGTCCCGTCTAGACTCCTCCATCAAGACCTGCATTGACTGCTGCAAGCAATGATGGACGCTGTTCTGCAGCTGCATTCTCCCTGGAAGGTCTTGATTCTGGGTAATTACCCAGAATTCCGGTTAAGCCTCTTTCAAAAGATTATTTAAAGCTCTGCCAGAACCGAGGGGAAGTTTCACCAGGTGCCGAGGCACATTCCTCCAATCCTACGCTTACAACTCTTGGGTGGGATCCAGGTTTAGTCATTCTTGGAACAGACCCATCAAAATCAATGGACTGTAAGTTGTTTGCAATGACTCGCTGAAATCCCATTGATTTTAAGGGGGTCCAGCTATGGACATGACTAAATCTGGATCCCACCCATTCTCTATAATGAATTCCATCACTGGATTTACAAGCATGTAAAATCATGTTAAGTGCTTTAATGTTAAGTGCAGGAGGGGAACAGAGGATTCTTGCCAAAGGGGAAAAATGTATGACGTGTTGGGGGGAAGAAAAGGGTAAGAAGAGATGTCTCATCCAAATCTACTCCCCCCCACAATCCCCGCCTTTCTGTCTTGGGCTATTTTTAGTACCTCATTTTTAGTAACTGATCCAGATAAATAAACTGGATGAGATGGCAAAGGGGAACAATTGGGGCAGAGACCAACTTCTTCTGTTCTTTTTTGGCCTCGTGGTTTGCATGGACATTTTATCAGTCTCCTTCATGAGACTCCAAACTAGTCCCCAACTAGCACTGTGGTTGTCGTGTGCCTTGAAGTCATTTCCCACTTATAGTGACCCTAAGGTGAATTGATCAGTGTTTTCTTCATAAGATTTGTTAGAGGTTATTTACCTCTGCCTTCCTTTGAGTCTGAGAGAGTGTGACTTGCCCAAGGGTTTCCACAGATGAACAGGAATTTGAACCCTGGTCTACAAGAATCCTGGCCTAAATACCCTGAACGCACCAGACCCTGTCTGATCTTGGGAACTAAGCAGGATCATCCCTGGTTAGTACTTGGATGGGAGACTGCCAACAAATATCAGGTGCTGTAGGCTCTATTTCAGAGGAAGGAACTGGCAAAACCACCTCTGAATAATCCTTGCCTAAGAAAAACCCTAAGAAATTAATGGGGATGTCTTCAGCCCACAGGTAACTTGAAGGTACAGACACACTACCCTAATACTCAAACCACTACACCAAACTGGCAGAGGATCAAAGAACAGAGAAGGTATTTTCCAGCACATCCATTCGTTCTCCTTCTCGAACCCATATGCACAGAATCCCAGAGGAGTCCAACCGTGGAACACGCTGCTGCCTCAGTGGGGTGTGGTGGAGTCTCCCTCTTTGGAGGTTTTTAAACAGAGGCTGGATGGCCATTTGCTGGGGGTCCTTTGATTGTGTCTTCCCTGCATGACAGAAGGGGGTTGGACTGGACGGCCCCCGGGATCTCTTCCAGCTCTAGGACCCTCATCTTGGCTTTGTCCGTGGAGCTGCCAGAGGACAGCCCTTTCTTTAACATTTGCTGAAGGGAGTCTCTGCTTAAAGCAGGGGTGAACAACTGTTGGAGGGGAGAATGCTGCATTAACCACACAGGACCTCCTTGCAAAAAAATAAATAAATAAAGGTCTCTAAGGGACGTGGGGGCATTTTTGCCACATTTGGGAGGACAAGAATTGGTGCATGAGGGTTATAGACATCCTACCGCCTAACTGCTGGAAATTTAGCAGAAAAAATTTTCACCCAAGAACTGGAGAGTTAACACCAGCCCCAAATGCAGAGATTATGCAGGTTTGTGAGAAAAATGCATTTTCTAAACAATTTGTGTATGTGTGCGCTGCTGTTAAAAATCAACATGCTTTTGCAAGATAGGGCTACCCCAAATCCATTTGAGCAGACCCATGGAATAAGCAGGATTTCACATATGTGTTGACTTCCCACTGACCAAAATGGGTTTAACTCTAGCCAGGACCGACACCTGGACATTGGCCTTTGCTTTGGAACAGCCTGTTTGGGATCTGGTACAAGAGGTCGCACTGATGCTGGAGACTGCAGCTGCCTCGGGCATTATCATGCGCTCACCCCCTGCGCCCAACCGTCCGCCAGCCTGTTGCTTAGCTATATCTACAAACAGAGAGCGGCTGGCTGGCTGCAGGGTGACTTCAACCTTCACGGCCAGCTCACGGCACCATTGGACCACGCTCGGCAAAAGCTCTTCCCACGTCCCTTTCTCGTCCTCTCCACCAGGATTTTTCTAGGATAACTCAGAAGGAGGTGGGGGCTGGCCAAGCAGGGGCTTGCCACCTCTTTTTGTTCCTCCTCAAGCCATAGAAGGCTCTTTTCTACCAGCCCAGCTGACCCCCATGTGCAACTCTGCTGGCAGTTTTCACTGTTAGATAGATTTAGGCGGATATTTATATACACGCGAGCAACATTGTTCAAGTTAACAGCATTCCTTCGCCGTTGAGTCAAACACCTCTCCGCAA